>CM059807.1:11040032-11460032 GCA_030435695.1 Brachymystax lenok tsinlingensis | reverse complement strand
CAAGACCACCAAATAACATCTTTCACAAAGATTATTGGGTTCTTTCTCAATTTGTCTTTCCTCTATTCCTTGAGTCCTCTCTCTGTGTCCTCTCTCGTTGCCTTCTTCTCTAACCAAAGTCCATCCCCTAGGACTTTCTCCAATGTGTTCTGAGGTAACGAGAGAGGACACAACGTGTAGGATTATTTCCTGAGTAATTATTTAATTTATATGGCAGTTATACACATTGCTGATATGTGGTGAATCTGTGTTACAGGAAAAAAATGTTTACCGGTTTCTTTACCTGGTAACTAATTATCAGTTTTTTAACGCTTTAATTGCGTGGGGTTAAGCTTTATTGATACAGGAAGTGACAGACAGTTCTACTTCCAATGGGTGATGGTAATCCATCCACTTGTACTTGGATCCTCAAATTACACAAGGAATCAAGGAAAGTTGCGTTAGTCAATCCGGCCTGGTAAATTTGGGGCTTATGGTGACAGGCGTGTGTTGGGGCACAGTTCTCGTTTAAATTCTGCCTGTTGATTCACAACAACACCTCAGCCTCGTCAGCGGTCTTTTACTTTAATTGGCATAATCCGTGAAGGAGAGAAACACCGCTCACTCCCTCTGTTTGTTTTGACTATAGTCAACCTGTCTGACACACACAAAAACCACAACAAACACACACTACAACACACACTACAACACACACAAACACAGAAACACACACACACACAAACACACAAACACTACAACACACACACACACACTACAACACACACAAACACAGAAACACACACAGAAACATATATACGCACCCATCCTATTTTGTATGTATGTGTGTGTGTGTGTGTGTGTGTGTGTGTGTGTGTGTGTGTGTGTGTGTGTGTGTGTGTGTGTGTGTGTGTGTGTGTGTGTGTGTGTGTGTGTGTGTGTGTGTGTGTGTATACGAACTTGTGTGTTTGGCAGCCAGTGTGTCTGTAGAACCACTGTGTCACATTCTGTCATCAAATATTTGAATTGTGCATCTGAAAACGATTGTTTGGATTGTATCCACAACAGGTGTGGGTGACTAATTGCATAGGCATCCATGGTGACTCATTCACAAATGAGTATATATTTCTTTTTATTTCACCTTTATTTAACCAGGTAGGCAAGTTGAGAACAAGTTCTCATTTACAACTGCAACTGCGACCCGATATTGAGTGAGCTACTGTGTCACGACCTTCGGAATGGACAGACCAAGGCGCAGCGAGGCATCCAGTATACATGCTTTTATAAAGTAACGTAACTCACGTAACTGGGCAAAACAATAAACAGGACGAAGATCGCAAAATTAACATAGACTAATACACGCAATGACGCTATGCTCAAAACAATAACCCACAAAACCTATACGAAAACCCCAAACATATATATGGTTCCCAATTAGAGACAACGACACACAGCTGCCTCTAATTGGGAACCATTACCCCAACATAGAAATATAACACCTAGAACATAAAAAACCCTACACCAAAACCAAAACTAAACACACCAGCATGTCTTCTCAGGCCTGGACGTGACAGTACCCCCCCCCAAAGGCGCGGACTCCGACCGCGCCACAAGTCCATGGGGCGGGTCTTCGGGTGGGTTTTTTATTCCCAGGTGGCGGCTCCGGTGCCGGCCGTG
The DNA here is from genome assembly GCA_030435695.1 of Brachymystax lenok tsinlingensis. Classification (NCBI taxonomy): domain Eukaryota; kingdom Metazoa; phylum Chordata; class Actinopteri; order Salmoniformes; family Salmonidae; genus Brachymystax; species Brachymystax lenok. The sequence goes on along the minus strand of CM059807.1, from coordinate 11,458,379 downwards.
CTGGTCCGAGGTCACGCACCGGAGGCCCTGGGCCATTTGCAGGACTGGGGACCATCTCTGGCGGCCCCGGACTCATTACGCGCACTGGCACTCTGGTGTGGGGAGCAGGAACTGGACGTGCTGGGTCCACGACGGGCACAGGGATCCTGGAGCGTGGAGCAGGGACAGGAAATGCTGGGTCCACGACAGGCACAGGGATCCTGGAGCGTGGAGCAGGGACAGGACGTGCTGGGTCCACGACGGGCACAGGGATCCTGAAGCGTGGAGCAGGGACAGGACGTGCTGGTTCCACGACGGGCACAGGGATCCTGGAGCGTGGAGCAGGGACATGACGTGCTGGGTCCACGACGGGCACAGGGATCCTGGAGCGTGGAGCAGGGACAGGACGAGCTGGGTCCACGACGGGCACAGGGACCCTGGAGCGTGGAGCAGGGACTGGACGTGCTGGACTCTCTAAGCGCACAGGGGGCCTGGTGCGCGGAGCAGGAACAGGATGTGCTGGACTCTCTAAGCGCACAGGGGGCCTGGTGCGCGGAGCCGGAACAGGACGTGCTGGACTCTCTAAGCGCACAGGGGGCCTGGTGCGCGGAGCCGGAACAGGACGTGCTGGACTCTCCAAGCGCACAGGGGGCCTGATGCGCGGAGCTGGAACAGGACGTGCTGGACTCTCTAAGCGCACAGGGGGCCTGGTGCGCGGAGCCGGAACAGGACGTACTGGGCTGTGGATGCGAACCGGAGACCCCACACGTAGAACCGGTGCAGGATATCTCGGTCCCAGAAGGTGTACTGGTGACCTAGTGCGCAGAGCCGGCACCACTCTACCAGGTAGCACACTCACCGTAGCCTGACAGATGAGTGGAGCTGGAATCTCTCGCACAGGGCTGTGGACACGCACCGGAGACACAGTACGCAGAACCGGTGCAGGATATCCTGGTCCAAGGAGGCGCACCGGAGACCAGGAGCACTGAGCCGGCACCACTCTTTCAGGCTGCACACTCACCCTCCCCTGACAGATGAGTGGCGCTGGAATCTCTCGCACCGGGCTTTGAACGTGCACTGGAAAACTGCATAGCACGGCGTCTTACCAGTGCGACGCTCCCTCCGACGCTCCCTCCAGAGAGCACGAGGAGTTGGCTCAGGAGTCCATCCTGAACCGGCCAAACTCCCCGAGTGCCCCCCAAAAAAAGTTTTTGGGGGCTGCCTTTCGGGCTTCCTAGCCTGGCGAGTCCCAACAAACTTCTCTCTCTCTGGACTCCATGCTCCGTAATATTCCTCACATCTGCTCCGCTCAGTCCCCGCTACTTTTTCCTCCCTGGGGTGACGATGCTCCGCCGTCTTCTCCCAAGGTCCCTTTCTAGCCAAAATCTCATCCCATGACCAGGACCCCTTTCCATCCAAAATCTCCTCCTAAATCCAGAACTCCCGGGTCTCTCGCTGCTTGGTCTTTTTATGGTGGGTTATTCTGTCACGACCTTCGGAACGGACAGACCAAGGCGCAGCGAGGCATCCAGTATACATGCTTTTATAAAGTTAGAGACAACGACACACAGCTGCCTCTAATTGGGAACCATTACCCCAACAGAAATATAACACCTAGAACATTAAAAACCCTACACCAAAACCAAAACTAAACACACCAGCCTGTCTTCTCAGGCCTGGACGTGACATACTGCATAATCATCGCTGTAATTAAGTATATTCCTGTACTAACTGATATTCAATGCATTATAGACTATCTACAGAAGTTGTGGTACAAAGATCATACAAAGAAAAAGGACTATCAGAAGTAAAAGAGATATTGATTGATAAAATAGCTGTAGTAATCAGATTTTATTTTCTCCATTAGTCTAGTTGGTGTAGGCTATTCCCATGGGTTAAAGCAACAAAAACATGACTGAAACTTAAGTCGATCTCGGATCGATTGTCTGGGAAGAAGTTAACTTCCCCTTTCATATCAGAAAGAAAGTCATGACCATCATAATTTTAGGAAAATATGATAATTTTGTACATGTATTAAACTGCAAGTATGACCAATTCCAGTCCCCTTGATTAGAAGTCTAGGGTCCTCCCTGGGATCATTTTTATGTAGAAGGACTAAGGAACATTGTACTCAGAAAATAATGAAAAACACCATAAAAAAAGAAAAATCTCCCTCCAGAATTAACATATTGGTAAAAATGATTTTACAGCTTTCCACAATTGTTTACACACATTTGCTAAATCTTTAGGCCATTTTCCCAAAATTCTAAACACAAAACACAAAACCACAAACACAAAATGCAAAACTCTTCAAATCTCTAGCAAAAGCAAACACTGCATTCAAAACTGTTTTATCTCTTTCCCCAAAAAAAATTTGCAGCAAAATGACACATTGATGGTGCACACATGCCTGCGTCCGTAATGGGTTCGCGGTCAAACGACCACCCTTCATCACTGTCAAACGCTCCCTAAAACACTTCAGCGAGCAGGCCTTTCTAATCGACCTGGCCCAGGTATCCTGGAAGGACATTGACCTCATTCCGTCAGTAGAGGATGCCTGGTTATTCTTTAAAAGTGCTTTCCTCACCATCTTAAATAAGCATGCCCCATTCAAAAAAAATTGAACTGAGAACAGAAGTTAGGAACCAATATACACAGGCAGTTAGGAAAGCAAAGGCTAACTTTTTCAAACAGAAATTTGCATCCTGTTCTGGGACACTGTAAAGTCCATGGAGAATAAGAACACCTCCTCCCAGCTGCCCACTGCACTGAGGCACCGACAGAGATGGCAGCCTCGCTTCACGTTCTCAGGAAGCTATGCAGTATTTTGTTTTTATGTATTACTTCTTACATTGTTACCCCGGGAAATCTTAAGTTTTATTACATACAGCCGGGAGGAATTATTGGATATAAGAGCAACGTCAACTTACCAACGTTACGACCTCTGTTTGGTCCACCAACTAGGACAATAGACTGGATCCCAGCCGGAGACCCAAAACAACGGCGGCGCAGGAGAAGGGGTAGACGGGGCGGTCTTCTGGTCAGGCTCCGTAGACGGGCACATCGCGCACCGCTCCCGAGTATACTACTTGCCAATGTCCAGTCTCTGGACAACAAGATAGAAAAAAATACAGGCAAGGATTGCCTTCCAGAGAGACATCAGCGGCTGCAACGTTCTTTGCTTCACGGAAACATGGCTCACTCAGGACACGTTATCAGAGTCGGTACAGCCACATGGTTTCTCCACGCATCTCGCCGACAGAAACAAACATCTATCTGGTAAGAAGAAGGGCAGGGGTGTGTGTCTTATGATTAACGAGTCGTGGTGTGATCATAAAAACATACAGGAACTCAAGTCCTTTTGTTCACCTGACATAGAATTCCTTACAATCAAATGTCGACCGCATTATCTACCAAGAGAATTCTCCTCGATTATAATCACAGTCGCATATATCCCCCCTCAAGCTGACACATCGACGGCACTGAAAGAAATTCATTGGACTCTATGTAAACTGGAAACCACATATCCTGAGGCTGCATTTATTGTGGCTGGGTAATTTAACAAGGCTAATCTGAAAACAAGGCTCCCTAAATTTTATCAGCATATCGAATGTGCGACCCGGGCCGGGAAAATCCTGGATCATTGTTATTCTAACTTCCGCAACACATACAAGGCCATTCTCCGCCCTCCTTTCGGCAAGTCTGACCATGACTCCATTTTGTTGCTCCCAGCCTATAGACAGAAACTAAAACAGGAATCGCCCGTGCTCAGGTCTGTTCAACGCTGGTCCGACCAATCTGATTCCACGCTTCAAGATTGCTTCAAACACGTGGACTGGGATATGTTCCGGGCAGCATCAGACAACAACATTGACGTATACGCTGATTCGGTGAGTGAGTTTATTAGCAAGTGCATCAGTGATGTTGTACCCAAAGCAACTATTAAAACCTTCCCCAACCAGAAACCGGGGATTGATGGCAGCATTCGCGCAAAACTGAAAGAACGCTCTGCTTTTAACCAGGGTAAGGCGACCGGAAACATGACTGAATGCAAACAGTGTAGCTATTCCCTCCGCAAAGCAATCAAACAAGCTAAGCGTCAGTATAGAGACAAAGTAGAGTCACAATTCAACGGCTCAGACATGAGAGGAATGTGGCAGGGTCTACAGTCAATCACGGACTACAAAAAAAAAACAGCCATGTCGCGGACCACGATGTCCTGCTCCCAGACAAACTAAACAACTTCTTTGCTCACTTTGAGGACAATACAGTGCCACCGACACGGCCCGCTACCAAAATCTGCGGGCTCACCTTCACCGCCGCCAACGTGAGTAAAACATTTAAGCGTGTTAACCCTCGCAAGGCTACCGGCCCAGATGGCATCCCTGGCCGTGTCCTCAGAGCATGCACAGACCAGCTGGCTGGTGTGTTTACGGACATATTTAATCAATCCTTATCCCAGTCAGCTCCAACCTTATCCCCTCCAACTCAATCATCAAGTTTGCTGACGACACTACAGTGGTAGGCTTGATTACCAACAGCAACGAGACGGCCCACAACTGTAAGGCTCTCCAGAGGGTAGTGAGGACTGCACAACGCATCACTGGGGGTAAACTACTTGCCCTCCAGGACACCTACACCACCCGATGTCACAGGAAGGCCAAAAAGATCATCAAGGACAACAACCACCCGAACCACTGCCTGTTCACCCCGCTATCATCCAGAAGGCAAGGTCAGTACAGGTGCATCAAAGCTGGGACCGAGAGACTGAAAAACAGCTTCTATCTCAAGGCCATCAGACTGTTAAACAGCCATCACTAACATTGAGTGGCTGCTGCCATTATACTGACTTAAATCTCTAACCACTTTAAATAATAGAAATTGGATGTAACAAATGTTTCACTAGCCACTTTAAACAATTTTGTATATAATGTTTACATATCCTACATTACTCATCTCATATGGACATACTGTACTCTATACCATCTACTGCATCTTGCCTATGCCGGTTAGCCATCGCTTATCCATATATTTATATGTACATACTCGTATTAATTCCTTTACACTTGTGTATATAAGGTAGTTATTGTGAAATTGCTAGATTACTTGTTAGATACTACTGCATGGTCGGAACTAGAAGCACAAGCATTTCACTACACTCGCATTAACATCTGCTAACCATGTGTATGTGACAAATAACATTTGATTTGATTTGATTTGAAACACTGTCACCACCGATAAATCTATGATAATCGATAATTTCCGCCTACCCGCCTACCCCGGTCAACAGCTCTGCACCCCCCACAGCAACTTAACCAAGCCTCCCCCATTTCTCCTTCACCCAAATCCAGATAGCTGAAGTTCTGAAAGAGCTGCAAAATCTGGACTCCTACAAATCAGCTGGGCTAGACAATCTGGACCCTCTCTTTCTAAAATGATCTGCCGCAATTGTTGCAACCCCTATTACTAGCCTTTCAACCTCTCTTTCGTATCGTCTGAGATCCCTAAAGATTGGAAAGCTGCCACGGTCATCCCCCTTTTCAAAGGAGGAGACACTAGAACCAAACTGTTACAGACCTATATATATCCCACCCTGCCTTTCTAAAGTCTTCGAAAGCCAAGTTAACAAACAGATCACAGACCATTTCGAATTCAACGTACCTTCTCCGCTATGCAATCTGGTTTCTGAGCTGGTCATGGGTGCACCTCAGCCACACTCAAGGTCCTAAAAGATATCATAACCGCCATCGATAAAAGACAATATTGTGCAGCCGTCTTCATCGACCTGGCCAAGGCATTCGACTCTGTAAATCATCGCATTCTTATCGGCAGACTCATTAGCCTTGGTTTCTCAAATGACTGCCTCGCCTGGTTCACCAACTACTTCTCAGATAGAGTTCAGTGTGTCAAATCGGAGGGCCTGTTGTCCAGACCTCTGGCAGTCTATATGGGGGTGCCACAGGGTTCAATTCTCTGGCCGATTCTTTTCTCTGTATACATCAATGATGTCGCTCTTGCTGCTGGTGATTCTCTGATCCATCTCAGATGACACCATTCTGTATACTTCTCCAGACGAGCTTCAATGCCATACAACACTCCTTCTGTGGCCTCAAACTGCTCTTAAATGCAAGTAAAACTAAATGCATGCTCTTCAGCCAATTGCTGCCCGCACCCGACGCCCGTCTAGCATCACTACTCTGGACGGTTCTGACCTAGAATATGTGGACAACTACAAATACCTAGATGTCTGGTTAGACTGTAAACTCTCCATCCAGACTCACATCTCCAATCCAAAATTAAATCTAGAATCGGCTTCCTATTTCGCAACAAAGCATCCTTCACTCATGCTGCCAAACATACCCTCGTAAAACGGACTATCCTACCGATACTTGACTTTGGCGATGTCATTTACAAAATAGCCTCCAAAACACTACTCAGCAAATTGGATGCAGTCTATCACAGTGCCATCTGTTTTGTCACTAAAGCCCCATATACTACCCACCACTGCAACCTGTATGCTCTCGTTGACTGGCCCTCGCTTCATATTCGTCGCCAAACCCACTGGCTCCAGGTCATCTATAAGTCTTTGCTAGGTAAAGCCCCGCCTAATCTCAGCTCACTGGTCACCATAGCAACACCCACCCATAGCACGCACTCCAGCAGGTATATGTCACTGGTCATTGCCAAAGCCAACACCTACTTTGGCAGTCTTTCCTTCCAGTTCTCTGCCGCCAATGACTGGAACAAATTACAATAATCACTGTAGCTGGAGTCTTATATTTCCCTCATTGTCTTTAAGCATCAGCTGTCAGAGCATCTTACCGATCACTGTACTTGTACACAGCCCATCTGTAAATAGCCCACCCAACTACCTCATCCCCATATTGTTATTTATTATTTTGCTCCTTTGCACCCCAGTATCTCTACTTGCACATGCATCTTCTGCACATCTATCACTCCAGTGTTTAAATGCTAAATTGTAATTATTTTGCCACTATGGCCTATTTATTGCCTTACCTCCCTAATCTCTACATTTGCACACACTGTATATAGATTTTTCTATTGTGTTATTGACTGTACATTTGTTTATCCCATGTGTAACTCTGTGTTGTTTGTGTCGCACTGCTTTGCTTTATCTTGGCCAGGTCGCAGTTGTAAATGAGAACTTGTTCTCAACTGGCCTACCTGGTTAAATAAAGGTGAAATAAAATAAAAAATAAAACAGACGTGTCATATGACTAGATCTGTCTACCAACCAACAACAAACTGATGTGCTCAACACAAAACACTACTATACATTTCCCATTAATAGGTTTATGCCTTTTGCATTTTTAGTGTTACACTGTAGCCGGCTTTAAAAGATTGTTACAGTAATGTATACCTTCTCAAATGTACAAAAATGAACACACACCAATGCAATACAGTAACAAAAACATTGTCATTTATTTCCAACATGCAGTATTTTGAACACTTGTGTTTTGTATGTAACACTTTCCATACCCAAAAGGAGAAAACCAGGAAAAACATTCAGTAAGAATATACAAAAAAAAAAAATGAAAGTGGCTCATTCTTTCAAAACTCTAAACACAATAAGACAAAAACACATGCAAAAAAAGACATTAGGATGCATCCTGCATCCTATTTTGGTCTGGCCACAGCACCTCATCTACATGACAAGCCATGTTCTCCCTGGCTAAACAGCGGGGAAATAATCTTCTGGAGTGACGGATCCAGCCGCCGAAAGCCCCCACATCAACTTCACAACATGCATCCTCCGTTGCCTGGAGAAGAGGCATGCGTGTGAGGGGATGGTGGTCATACACCTTCCATCACCATGGCAAAAAAACTCTTCAATTGGGTTTAAGAATGGAGAATATGGTGGGAGGTATAGAACAAAAAATTGTGGGTGGTCGATGAACCAGTTGCGGACCAGTGCAGCCTGGTGGAAACTCACGTTGTCCCAGATGACAACATACCTGGGCTGCTCTGGTCCACCCCTCTGCTCGGCTGGAATGAGGATGCCATGTAGTGTGCCCAGGAATGTGATGAGAAGGGCGGTGTCGTAGGGACCAAGGTTGGCATGGTGATGGAGGACGCCTTGCTGGCTAACGGCTGCGCACATGATGACATTCCCTCCATGCTGTCCAAGGACATTCACAATGGCACGGTGGCCAATAATGTTCCATCCCTGTCCCCTTATTTTGGCTAGGTTGAAGCCAGCCTCTTCAATGTAAATATAAACGTGCTGAATTGCAGTGGCATCCAGCTCCAGGGCTCTCTGAAACAGACAACAAGACAATGTGACATAGACCTAGAGCAGTCAATATGCTGAGGCACAATACACTGGGTTATAGTACTGTAATGTGTCTATACAGTGCTGATATGATAGTAAATTCACAGTATAGTACTTACTTGCACATATTCATAGCTCTGTTCTTTAACCCTCTCTGAGTTTTGCTCAAATGGCACCCTGTAGACCTGTTTCATCCGGATTCGGTTGCGCTGTAATACATGGTCCAATGTAGACAAGCCCACCTGGTGATTGTTATTGAATATTGTGTTGTCTGCAATTATGTGGTTCTGGATTTCTCGTAGTCTAATGGTATTGTTTGCCACCACCATGTTCACAATAGCGGTCTTCTGTTCTGGTGAGAAAAGCCTGTCTTCCACCATGGCCTGGCCGTCTCTCAGTTCTGCAGAAGATCCACAAATATGATATGATTGGTTACAGTAAGCTAAAATTATCTATTTTCTTTCAATATGAAATTACGTTACTGTAACATTGGCCAACAATCACTGAGTAACATAGGCCTACTGATATGTCGGACTGCAGTATACTACAGTATACATGCATAAAGAGCATAGTGTATATGGTAGGTAACTTACTGGTTCTAATTTCTGAATGTATGGATGATAGATGCAACCGTGTAGCGGCTCAGGTTGGGCTGAACTCTGTGCCCAGCCTCCCTCATACTCAATCCATGGTCGAGCACAAGGTCAACCAATGTGTCCCTGATCTCATCTGAGACAACTGTCCTTCCTCATCCTCGTCCTCTTCCTCCTCCTCCTCTTCCTCTCACTCCTTCACCTCTACCTCATGCTTCACCATTAACTTCCATTTTCCTCCAAAACAGGAGAGCTCATCTGCGGCCTTTTATAGTGCTAAAGCTCTGATTTCTAAGTGAACAATTCAGCAACTAGTGTTTACACCTATGAGGAGTGGGTGTTGCCAATTGGTGTATAGAGCTTGGCATTGTCATTGGCGTTGCTTTCCACGCATAAAGCCTATGATCTATATTATTCGATGTTCTATAAGCAATAAGCATTATCACCTGTAGCCCAAATGATGCAGCAAAGTGGCTATAAAATGTACATAGGCTGAAGCACGGGGTTGGTACATCTCCATTTACCCCACTGGACACAACATTCTGATTGTTATTATATATATATACACACACACACACATATACACACAGTACCAGTCAAAAGTTTGGATACGCCTACTCATTCAAGGGTTTTTCTTTATTTTTACTATTTTCTACATGCCAAGTGTTATGGAACAGAGACTCAAGACAAAAAGGTTCCCAAAGAGAAACAGGTTTAATGAAACAATGACGGTGAGTCCCAGTGGTAAATAGTAGTAGAGAATGTCTCTGTTAGATGACGATGGGAAATCCAGACAGGTTATAGTTTTCTTGTAGATGATGAAGGAGGTAGCCGGATGATGATAACTGGAACCAGGAAGACGAAGGAGACACTGGAAAGCAGATGAAATAATGTCGACATCAAAGGTATAGGTCAGAGGAACCGGGAGTGAGTCCTTACTCAAACGAGACCAGACAAAGTGACAGTGTGGAGAGAGTGCCTTTATGCTGACTGTGCTGATGATCAAATGACGTGCAGGTGCGGGTGATTAGAACTCAGGTGACAGTGATCTCTGTGATTGTGTGGTGGTGGAGCCTGGCTGATCACTGACACCAAGAGCGTGCAAAGCTGTCATCAAGGCAAAGGGTGGCTACTTTGAAGAAAATAGATTTTGATTTGTTTAACACTTTTTTGATTACTACATGATTCCATATGTGTTATTTCATAGTTTTGATGTATTCACTATTAGAAAAAATAGTAAAAATAAAGAAAAACCCTTGACTGAGTAGGTGTGTCCAAACTTTTGACTGGTAGTGAATACATACATTTGAAGTCGGAAGTTTACATACACTTAGGTTGGAGTCATTAAAAATCGTTTTTCTAACACTCCACAAATTTCTTGTTAACAAACTATAGTTTTGACAAGTCGGTTAGGACATCTACTTTGTGCATGACACAAGTAATTTTTCCAACAATTGTTTATAGACAGATTATTTCACTTATAATTCACTGTATCACAATTCCAGTGGGTCAGAAGTTACATACACTAAATTGACTGTGCCTTTAAACAGCTTGGAAAATTCCTGAAAATGATGTCATGGCTTTAGAAGCTTCTGATAGGCTAATTGACATCATTTGAGCCAATTGGAGGTGTACCTGTGGATGTATTTCAAGGCCTACCTTCAAACTCAGTGCCTATTTGCTTGACATCATGGGAAAATCTAAAGAAATCAGCCAAGACCTCAGAAAAAGAAATTGTAGACCTCCAAAAGTCTGGTTTATCCTTGGGAGCAATATCCAAACGCCTGAAGGTACCATGTTCATCTGTACAAACAATAGTACGCAAGTATAAACACAATGGGACCACGCAGCCGTCATACCGCTCAGGAAGGAGACGCATTCTGTCTCCTAGAGATGAACGTGCTTTGGTGCAAAAAGTGAAAATCAATCCCAGAACAACAGAAAAGGACCTTGTGAAGATGCTGGAGGAAACGGGTACAGAAGTATCTATATCCACAGTAAAACGAGTCCTATATCGACATAACCTGAAAGGCCGCTCAGCAAGGAAGAAGCCACTGCTCCAAAGCCGCCATAAAAAAGCCAGACTACGGTTTGCAACTGCACATGGGGACAAAGATTGTACTTTTTGGAGAAATGTCCTCTGGTCTGATTATATTGAAGCAACATCTCAAGACATCAGTCAGGAAGTTATTTTGTCAAGACACAGATCTGGGGAAGGGTACCAAAAACGTTATGCAGCATTGAAGGTCCCCAAGAACACAGTGGCCTCCATCATTCTTAAATGGAAGAAGGTTGGAACCACCAAGACTCTTCCTAGAGCTACCCGCCCGGCCAAACTGAGCAATTTGGGGAGAAGGGCCTTGGTCACTCGGACAAAGCTCTAGTGTTCCTCTGTGGAGATGGGAGAACCTTCCAGAAGGACAACAATTTCTGTAGCACTCCACCAGTCAGGCCTTTATGGTAGAGTGGCCAGACGGAAGCCACTCCTCAGTAAAAGGCACATGACAGCCCACTTGGAAAACCAATATTGAAAACTTTGGACTTTATGCCAAGTGTCACGTCTGGAGGAAACCTGGCACCATCCCTATGCTGAAGCATGGTGGTGGCAACATCATGCTGTGGGAATGTTTTTCAGCGGCAAGGACTGGGAGACTAGTCAAGATCGAGGCAGAGATTAATGAAGCAAAGTACAGAGAGATCCTTGATGAACCTGCTCCAGAGCCTTCAGGACCTCAGACTGGGGCAAAGTTTCACCTTCCAACAGGACAATGACCCTAAGCACACAGCCAACACAATGCAGGAGTGGCTTTGGGACAAGTCTCTCAATGTCCTTGAGTGGCCCAGCCTGAGCCCGGACTTGAAGCCGATCGAACATCTCTGGAGAGACAAGAAAATAGCTGTGCAGCGACGCTCCCCGTCCAACCTGGCAGAGCTTGAAAGGATCTGCAGAGAAGAATGGGAGAAACTCCCCAAATACAGGTGTGCCAAGCTTGTAGCATCATACCCAACAAGACTTGAGGCTGTAATCTCTGTCAAAGGTGCTTTAACAAAGTACTGAGTAAAGGGTCTTTATTTTAATAAATTAGCAAACATTTAAAAATGTTTTTGCTTTGTCATTATGGGGTATTTTGTGTAAGTTGAAAAAACTATTTCATCAGTTTTAGAATAAGGCTGTAACATAACAAAATATGGAAAAAGTCAAGGGGTCTGAATGCTTTCCGAATGCACTGAATATATACAGTACCAGTCAATAGTTTGGACGCACCACTCATTCCAGGGTTTTTCTTTATTTTTACTATAATCTACATTGTAGAATAATAGTAAAGACATCGAAACTATACAATAATACATATGGAATCATGTAGTAACCAAAACAGTGTTAAACTGATCAAAATATATTTTAGATTCTTAAAAGTAGCCACCCTTTGAACACTTTTGGCATTCTCTCCACCAGCTTCACCTGGAATGCTTTTCCAACAGTCTTGATGGAGTTCCCACATATGCTGAGCACTTGTTGGCTGCTTTTTCTCCACTCTGCGGTCCAACTCATCCCAAACCATCTCAATTGGGTTGTCTCTCTCTCACTCTCTCTCTATCCCTCTCTTTGTTTCTTTCTTCCTATCTCTCTCCCTCTCATTCCATCTCACTATTTTTATCTGTTTCTCTCTCCCTTTCTCTCAAGGGGGTTCTGTGGAAAATCCCCATATCTGACTCCAGAGTCATTAAAATTCTGAACACCAGCCCAGCTGAGAATGCACTCATTGGTGGAGATAGGAGATTCTCGTTTTCTCTCTCTCTCTCCACCGCTCTCTCTTTCTCGTTACTTTTATCTGTCTCTGTGTAAGTTGGTTGTATGTCGCTTTCTCACTCACTTTTTCTTTCTTTCTGTCTCCTTTTTCTTTCCCTTTCTCAGTCTTTCTTTCTCTCACTCTTTCTGCTCTCCCTCTCTGTCTCGTTTCCCTTTCTCGCTCACTGTCCGTATGTCTCTTACTTTATCTCTCTTTCTTGTTTTTTTCCAGGCAGGACTATTCTCTCAGAGTTACTGCAGTGCTACAGCAGCAAGCACATGTACATTAGGGATGAATATAAACCCAGTCTCTCTGAGAGATCCAGGTACAACAGAGGTAATCTACCTCTGAAGAGTGAGCAACCCATAAGCTCACAGTGTAGGGTGGCTCAGCTCCAGAAGGGACTCTTATCAACTGTATGCAAGAGGGTTTATTGTCTCCTCAGGAATTCAGAGTTGTGAGACAAACCCCCATCGGTAATTCAGCCTTCTTCAGCCTTCTGCCCCCATTGTCTCACATCTCTGTGAAGCAGAGGTTCCGTTGTCTTTACATTCTGCAGGTCTGATATCTGATTGGAGGTTAACTTTACTGTAATGCTATTTATTGGTCAAGAACTTAGATGTTATAAAATTGACTCAGATTCATTATCCCTTTCTTTGTTCCAAGTGTTGCCAATTTAACTAGATTTAGTGAGTTACCAGATCCCTCCAGTGATTATTATTGGTAAAAGAGTATAGCAACAATTTTAGTATACTGTTTAAGGCTGCCCTGGCAACTTTTGGTGGATTTAGCGACATCCCTGTTTGTGTATGTGTGCCCACTCGGCTGAGCCTAGCTGTGCTGCTCTGCCAGCCACTTGGTCTTATCCCTGCTAGTTTTTAAATTGGTTCCTTGTTAAATGACACGACAGCTCTACAAGGCATATATATTTTTTTTTTTACATGTATTTGATGATTAATCTGTTTTTTCTTTGCCGCTTAATTATTTAATTGCTTCATTTGTTGAACTTCAAACATTCTATTTAGTGTCGCTTTGGAGAATTTCTCATTGCATGAGAGACTGAGGAACATAACATTTTTATCCACAAATTAACGTTTTGAAGTCTTCTAGCGACTTCTAGGTACAAATGGAGCAACCAACAGCAACTTTCCTTGGAAATTAGTTGGCAACACTGTTCCTGACCTTTCTCTCTCCACCCCAGGGACTCTTGGGGCATGGCCTTTTAGGCTATGACTTTTCTAACTCTCTTTGATCATGCCTTTTAATACTGATTGTGTGGATTTTTCTCTTTATTTTTTCCACACATTGTTTATGCAATGCGCACTGCAGAGAACACCGGAAGAAGAACTATCAGTGAATTATTGTAATGTTTCTTTGTGTCAATTATTCCCATAAGGGATGGGTTACCAAATGGCGATTTGACACAATACAATTGAATTAATTCTTACTTGTTGTTAATGCTTTGTAACTTAAGCTTCATGCCTTGTATATTAAATCTATTTGCCGTTGATAGACAATTCTTAGACCTTTCTATTCTTGTAACTCAACTATAATATTTTGTATATCATGTCATGAACCGTCTCGAAGTCTGTAACAAAAAGGGAGACAACATGGAGATAAGGAATAACAAAAATATATTTATTAACTGAAATAACCTAAATACAATTAACAATGGAGTGTGTAGTCAGTAATCAGCAGTGTCAGTGAATGATTGCGTGCATAGATGTGTCAATGAGGGGTGTTGAAAGATGCCAAAGTAAACAAAACAGCCACAAAAATGCCACGACCAAAATCCAACAGCGTGTCTGTATAGAGAGAGTCTCCTCAATGAATGGGGAAGAGGTGTATTTATCCCGGGACACACCCGGGCCCAGGTGTGTCCCATGTCGCTGATGACCCTCCCGGCTCTGCCCACCAACATCCTATTAAGGAAAACAAGCGCAAAGGGAAAGATTTCGGCAGACAGAGTGGGAGGGTCACAATTACTAAATTCATCTTTATGGAGTCATTTTAAAAGATGTTAACGTACAAATTACTTAGTCTGATTATGGGTCACATGTGAGGTGTAAATAATATACATATCAAATATTATCCCATTACAACAGTGATAACACAACATCTACCTTTCCACACTGTGGAGCGTCTCAGTGAGGAAAACTCTTAGTGTTTGTCACATACATACATTAGTTGATATTTGTATAAACAGAGTGTCCCATGGTGGCAGTGTGGTTATGGTATGGGCAGACAAAAGCTATGGACAACGAACACAATTGCATTTTATTGCTGGCATTTTGAATGCACAGAGATACAGTACCGTGATGAGAACCTGAGGCCCATTGTTGTGCCATTAATCCACCGTGATCACCTCGTGATTCAGTATGATAATGCATAGCCCCATGTAGCAAAGATCTGTACCCAATTCCTAGGAAGCTGAAAATGTCCCAGTTCTTCCATGGCATGCATACTCACCAGATATGTCACCCATTTAGCATGTTTGGGATGCTCTGGATCGACGTATATGACAGTATGTTCCAGTTCCCGCCTATATCCAGCAACTTTGCACATCCAATGTAGTGTCACGATCATCAGGAGTAACAGACCAAAGCGCAGCATGAGTGTAGTTCCACATATTCTTTAATTAAGTGAAACTTACAAAATAAACAAACAAAGAACAATGATCTGACATACGGTGCAGCACACGTGCGCGCGCGTGCGCGCGCATACACACACATGCACGCACACACACGCACGCACGCACACACACACACACACACACACGCACACACACAAATGCACTAACTCAAAACAATAACCCACACCACATGTGGGGAGAGGACACACTAAGTATGGTCCCCAATTAGACAAACAGCTGCCTCTAATTGGGAACCACACACAATCACCAACATAGACAATACAAAACACCCCTGGTCACGTCCTGGCCCAAAACCCCATAGAGAACCCAGAGGGCTTATTGAAGTTATTGACCGTCTCCACGGCGACCCTGTTGATGAGGATGGGGGCGTGTCCAGCCTAAGTCCACAATCCGCTCCTTTGTTTTGCTACCTCCTCCCTGTAGGCTGTATCGTCGTTGTTGATGATCAGGCCTACTACTGTCGTGTCATCAGCAAACTTGATGATGGAGTTGAAACTGTGTGAGGCCACGCAGTCGTGGGTATACAGAGAATACAGGAGGGGACTGAGGAATGACCTACAGATGTCCTCAGTGGAGACTTTGAGTGAGTAGCCCACGTGGTCATCGGGGTCTCTCCTCAGCAAGGTCATTGTACGTGAATCTTGAGAAAAAGGTGTTTAGGTAATCTGGTAGGGTGACATTGGTGACCATGATGTGGCTAGCTTTATTTTTTTGTAGGAGCCCCTGCCACATACACCTAGTGTCCGACCTGCTAAATTGCTCCTCCACTTTGTCTCTATACTTATGTTTTGCCATTTTGATCGATCTGCGTAAGTTATATTTGTACTGTTTAAACAAACTATTGTCCTCGGTCACCATGCCCAGTTTAAAAGCAGGATCTCTTGCTTTCAGTTTTCCTACAAGGCTGCTATCAATCCATAGTTGTTGATTCGGGTACGTTTTCAGAGATACTATCGCTATCACTTCATCTGTGCGTTTTTTGATGAATCCGGTGACTGAGTCGGCATATTCATTGACATTATCTCCAGAGGCAACCCGGAACATATTCCAGTTGTGACAAAAAAAAAAATTATATTTACCTGATTTGTTTGAAATTAATTGTTAGCAATTAATGCTTAATAGATAGAAGGATATTTCCGTCCTGTTAGTGGCTGTGTTTTTAAGGTCTCCACTCTAGTTCCTGCAGCTAATCTGGGCGTATGGTCACTAGAGATGGCTTGAGCTGACAAATGAGTTAAAGACTGCATTACATAGACAAGATGTGGTGGATGTAACTGAGATAGAGATACCCAGGAGGAGTTTAGAGCAATTCCTCATTGTCTCTAAATCATCCTTGCATCTGGGAAACTAAGCAAGGGTGGGGTTAAGACAACAACCCACGTGCAGATAATGACAGGACGAACCCAGAGTGGCTTATGATGCTCCTTGGTCTGCATGAGGGGGGTTGAACCAACCATGACTGAGCATTGTTAGTGTCAGCTATATATAGTACTCTGCATTTGTGTAAAGGTTAGGTTACTCGGTCCAACACTCAAGGGTGGGGGGTCGACCAGCCTCATTATTGCAATAATTAATCAATATTAAATAAGATGATTGTTTGAAGAAATTACCAAGTCTCTCTCAGTACTGAATTTCCACAACACAGTCCACGTGATCAAAACTGTCTTGGAGCATGAATTCTGATTGGTCGGACCAATGCTGTACAGACCTGATCACCGGAACTTCCCTCTTGAGTCTTTGTTTGTAGGCGTGGGGTGTACACAGGCCTGGTGATAATCCCAGTGAACTCTCTCGGAAGGTAAAAAGGACAAAATTTGATGACCAAGTATTCCAGGTCGGCGGAGCAAAAACATGCAAGTTCATGTACGTTTCCCTGTCACGCCATGTGTTGTTGGTAATAAAGCAGAGCCCACCACCTTTGCTCTTGCCAGAGAGAGCCCTCTTCCTATCCACACGAAAAACTGTAAAACCCACAGGTTCTATAGTGCATTCGGAAAGTATTCTGACCCCTGGACTTTTTCCACATTTTGTTACATCACAGCCTTATTCTAAAATAGATTTTTTTTTTAAACGTCCTCATCAATCTACACAGAATACCCCAAAATGACTAAGCAGAAGACCTCCCCGACTTCTGCTGGTAAGTCGGGGAGGTCGGGTGGAAGGTGAGTACACAGCGATTTGTATTCCAAAAGTAAAAAAAAAAAAAGAATAACAACAAAAAAGTGTGTCAAACTAGAGCGCCTCCTCCCAGCTGCCCACTGCAATGAGGCTAGGTAACATGGTCACCACCGATAAATCCATGATAATCGAAAATTTCAATAAGCATTTCTCTACTGCTGGCTATGCTTTCCTCCTGGCTACCCCAACCCCGGCCAACAGCTCCGCCCCCTCCGCAGCTACTTGCCTGAACCTCCCCAGCTTCCCCTTCACCCAAATCCGGACAGCAGATGTTCTGAAAGAGCTGCAAATCCTAGACCCGTACAAATCAGCTGGGCTTGACAATCTGGACCCTCTCTTTTTAAAACTATCCGCCGCCATTGTTGCAACCCCTATTACTAGTCTGTGCAACCTCTCTTTCGTATCGTCCGAGATCCCTAAAGACTGGAAAGCTGCCGCGGTCATCCTCCTCTTCAAAGGGGGTGACACTCTAGACCCTAACTGCTATAGACCTATATCCATCCTGCCCTGCCTCTCTAAAGTCTTCGAAAGCCAAGTTATTAAACAGATCACTGACCTTTTCGAATCCCACCGTACCTTCTCCGCTGTGCAATCCGGTTTCCGAGCTGGTCACGGGTGCACCTCAGCCACGCTCAAGGTACTAAATGATATCATAACCGCCATCGATAAAAGACAGTACTGTGCAGCCGTCTTCATCGACCTGGCCAAGGCTTCCGACTCTGTCAATCACCGTATTATTATCGGCAGACTCAATAGCCTTGGTTTCTCAAATGACTGCCTCGCCTGGTTCACCAACTACTTTGCTGATAGAGTTCAGTGTGTCAAATGGCTTGATGTACGGACCTCTGGCAGTCTCTATGGGGGTACCACAGGGTTCAATTCTCGGGACGACTCTTGTCTCTGTATACATCAATGATGTCGCTCTTGCTGCGGGTGATTCCCTGATCCACCTCTACGCGGACGACACCATTCTGTATACTTCTGGCCCTTCTTTGTACACTGTGCTAACTAATCTCCAAACGAGCTTCCATGCCATACAGGACTCCTTCCGTGGCCTCCAAATGCTTCTAAACGCAAGTAAAATTAAATGCATGCTTTTCAACCGTTCGTTGCCCACACCCGCCCAGTAAACTCTCCTTCCCAGTAAACTCTCCTTCCAGACTCATATTAAACATCTCCAATCCAAAATCATATCTAGAATCGGCTTTCTATTTTGCAACAAAGCCTACTTCACTCATGCCGCAAAACTTACCCTAGTAAAACGGACTATCCTACCGATCCTCGACTTCAGCGATGTCATCTACAAAATAGCTTCCAATACTCTACTCAGCAAACTGGATGCAGTCTATCACAGTGCCATCCGTTTCGTTACCAAAGCCTCTTATACCACCCATCAATGCGACCTGTATGCTCTAGTCGGCTGGCCCTCGCTACATATCCATCGCCAGACCCACTGGCTCCAGGTCATCTATAAGTCTATGCTAGGTAAAGCTCCGCTTTATCTCAGCTCCCTGGTCACGATAACAACACCCACACGTAGCACGCACTCCAGCAGGTATATCTCACTGGTCATCCCCAAAGCCAACACCTATTTTGGCCGCCTTTCCTTCCAGTTCTCTGCTGCCAGTGACTGGAATGAATTGCAAAAATTGCTGAAGCTGGAGACTTATATCTCCCTCACTAACTTTAAACACCAGTTATCTGAGCATCTAACCGATCGCTGCAGCTGTACATAGTCCATCTGTAAATAGCCCAACTACCGCATCCCCTTGCTGTTTTTTTATTTACTTTTCTGCTCTTTTGCACACCATTATCTCTACTTGCACACCATTATCTCTACTTGCACACCATTATCTCTACTTGCACATCATTATCTGCTAAATTGTAATTTATCTCGCTAATATAGCCTATGTATTGCCTACCTCCCCACGCCATTTGCACACACTGTATATAGACTTTTTTACCCTTCTATTGTGTTATTGACTGTACGCTTGTTTATTCCATGTGTAAATCTGTGTTGTTGTTTGTGTCGCACTGCTTTGCTTTATCTTGGCCAGGTCGCAGTTGTAAATGAGAACTTGTTCTCAACTAGCTTACCTGGTTAAATAAAGGTGAAATAAAAAAAAAATTAAAAACTTTATTTGGAGAGTCTAGACAGTCCAGATGCTCTACAGATGGTCATACTATCAACAAACTATCTGCTGATAAACACTTGCGTGCTAAAGTTTGGGTTAGAGGTTAGGTTTAGAATAAGGTTTAGGTTAAGGGATTACGTTTTGGGTTAGGGTTAGGGTTAGGATAAGAGTTAAGGTTAGGATAAGGGTTAAGGTTAGGGTTATTAGATAGTTAGTTGAAATGTTACAGATAGTCTGTAGATAATCTGTAGAACATCTACAGATGGACTATCCACATAAAGTGTTACCCATTATTGTTATGAAGGCTGTTGGTTTCACTCAGAGGCAACTTTCATTGAGAAAAGCCTGGGTCTCATTTTATTTATTTTTCCATGAGGCTAAAATGAAATCAATCCTTTGCATGTGTTTGTGCATGTTCGTGTGTGTGTGTGTGTGTGTGCGTGCATACATGTGAGAGAGAGAGAGATAGAGAGAGAGAGAGAGAGAGAGAGAGAGAGAGAGAGAGACAGTTTCTGAAAGGAGAAATGGCAGATGCGATTTCTAGGGAGATGCACATTCGTACATCATTGCAGCAACCATCAATGGCCAGGTACGGTAGACTGCCAAGCTCAGCTACTTTGTAAAACGACGTAATATAGTCAGTTCGTGTTGCCATAAGGCATCTGGGGATACAATTATAAGGAGTAGCCTATACACTTGCTGAGGGGGGAAAAGCAGGATGTTGTCAAGTTACAAATAACAGAAGGAAAACTGTGCAGTAAAAATATATAGATGTCTACCATAGACGTCAACAAATTGACGCCAGTGTTGCATGAAAGTGGTGATATTAAAGCCTCATTATAGTGGTGTTAAATTCATTATATTCAGCTCTCAACAAGGACAGACTGCTGGAGGGTGTAATAAAACGGGCTCACTGTTCAGTTTCCCTCTCTCTTTCCTCTTATAGCTCTGTGAAAGTCCTCCTATACCTCTGAAAGTGCACAACTTAAAAAAGCATCAGTAGAATTCCTCAGAGTCTCATAAATATACTTTATTCATATAGCTAGGACTGAGTCGTTCTGTTTTTTGACAGCTGCAATAACGCAGAGGCAGACTTTGGTTGCATCGCAAATGGCACCCTATTCTCTACATAGTGCACTGCTTTTGGCTATGGGCCCTGGTCAAAGTAGTGCACTATACAGGGAATAGGGTGTCATTTGGGACACAGACTTTCTGTGAGACTTTTAACGGCTGGCTCCCATTGTTAGGGGACTGAGAGTGGCTGAAGAGAGAAACCAGATGGTGTGGAGGTGGAGGAGACTGACTAAACTTGTTCAATGACAGTAAGAGCACAATCTGCAGGATAATATTCTGGTTTATGATGTATGCTGATCACCAAATAAAAATATGGATTGTGGTAATTGGATGTGGATACTGTATATTCAAATATTTGAGTTGTCTATTGTACATGGGATGTATTTGAGTGTGCATCATTTGAGGATCTACAGTACATTCTGGTGGATTCCTTACCCTAAGGAATTAAACTTTGTTTGTCTAACTTTGTTTTGCCTTGACCCATAACTGCACAAAATGTTCCACTTTGTCCCCAAACATTGTTTATTTAGCTGCCTCTAACACCAGGAAATGGAATTAACCACTTCCTCTAGCACTCGTCTTTTGATTCATCTTTACAGGTTTATTCTCCACGTGTCTTATTGATGGTAATTGAAACAGGCAGAGGAGCCAATTTACCCAGCAGAATAAGCTAGTAAGGGTTCCAAATGGCACCCAATCCCCAAATAAAGTGCACTTCTTTTGACCAGAGGCCTAGAGACCATAGGCATCTGGTCAAAAGTAGTGCACTAAAAAGGAAATAGGGTGTAATTTTGGATGCACACATAGACCCTGGGCTCCGGCTCTCTCTCAGGCTTACTATTGACAGACCCCAGCAAAACAGCTGCCCAATTAAACTCACTCATGTGTTAAAAACAAATGTGTGCTAATGCCATCCCTTTGGCACCCACACCGGCAGAGGGGAGGATGCGGAGGCAAATAGAAATTTCAACCCAATTTTTCCTTGTTTTTTTACCACAAGGCAAGTGGCGATAATTGACTTTTGTCCAGCTTCTGCCTCACCTCTGGCAAAAAGAGTTGGCTGAGCCTAGAAGGTCAGCATCCCGGAGTCGCCTCTTCACTGTTGACGTTCTATTTAATGAAGCTGCCAGTTGAGGACTTGTGAAGCATCTGTTTCTCAAACTAGGCACTCTAATGTACTTGTCCTCTTGCTCAGTTGTGCACCGGGGCCTCCCACTCCTCTTTCTATTCTGATTAGAGCCAGTTTGCGCTGTTCTGTAAAGGAGGTAGTACACAGCGTTGTACGGGATCTTCAGTTTCTTGGCAATATCTTGCATGGAATAGCCTTCATTTCTCAGAACAAGAATAGACTGACGAGTTTCATAAGAAAGTTTTTTGCTTCTGGCCATTTTGAGCCTGTAATCGAACCCACAAATGCTAAAGCTCCAGATAC
Source organism: Brachymystax lenok tsinlingensis (assembly GCA_030435695.1). Lineage (NCBI taxonomy): Eukaryota > Metazoa > Chordata > Actinopteri > Salmoniformes > Salmonidae > Brachymystax > Brachymystax lenok. The sequence continues at coordinate 11,436,254 of CM059807.1, read as the reverse complement.
TCAACTAGTCTAAAGAAGGCCGGTTTTATTACTTCTTTAATCAGGACAACCCTTTTAGCTCCGCTAAAATAATTGCAAAAGGGGTTTCTAATGATCCATTAGCCTTTTAAAGTGATAAACTTGGATTAACTAACACAACGTGGCTTTGGAACACAGGAGTGATGGTTGCTGATAATGGGCCTCTGTACGCCTATGTAAATATTCCATAAAAAATCTGCCGTTTCCAGCTACAATAGTCATTTACAACATTAGAAATGTCTACACTGTATTTCTGATCAATTTGATGTTATTTTAATGGGCAAAAAATGTGCCTTTCTTTCAAAAACAAGGCCATTTCTAAGTGACCCCAAACTTTGAAAGGTAGTGTAGGTACAGCAGATCGCCTTATTGTATGAGACACTTTTAAATGTGCCTATAGAGGCCATGCAATTCAATACTAATCTTTAAAACAAAAGCAGTTTAAGTCAAAATCATTCAAATTAAGAAAGGGATTAGAGGGACTAACAGTACAGATAGATACCAATATTAACAGTTCCACAGAGGCACAGAATGTGTTAGAGGAAAAACAAAAAGAAACGGAGGAGCTTGTTCAAGAAAGATTAAGTTAAATATATTTAAAAAAATAAATGGAACTGGATGGAATATGGGAAAAAATACAAAAATAAATAAATACATTTCAACATAGAAATACTCCCAAAAATAATTTAGTGAAACTTGTTACAAATGACGGAGTCACCCATGATTCACTGAATTATAATTTGAAAGAGTAAGCAAAGTACTTTAAGCTTATGTTTTCATTTCAGTTGTCTCCATATCCACTGACCGAAGATCATTATACATTATAAGGATTTTTTTCCTTTTAATAATGTTAAATTAACAGCTGTGCAGAAAGACTCATATGAAGGCCAAATTACATGGGAGGAACTTCTTGATGCAATTAAAGCCTTTAATTTCAGGAAATTAAAGGTTGAGAGAATACCAAGAGTGTGCAAATCTGTCATCAAGGCAAAGGGTGGCTACTTTGAAGAATCTAAAATCAAAAACATATTTTGATTTGTTTAACACTTTTTTGGTTACTACATGATTCCGTATGTGTAAGTTCATAGTTTTGATGTCTTCACTATTATTCTACAATGTAGAAAATAGTGAAAATGAAGAAAAAACTTTGAATTAAAGGGGGCAAACTTCCTGCCCTCCTGGACACCTGCGTACAGTACCTGATGTCATAGGAAGGCCAAAAAGATCATCAAGGACATCAACCACCCAAGCCACTGCCTGTTCACCCCGCTATCATCCAGAAGGCAAGGTCAGTACAGGTGCATCAAAGCTGGGACCGAGAGACTGAAAAACAGCTTCCATCTCAAGGCCATCAGACTGCTAAACAGCCATCACTAGCACATCAGAGGCGGCTGCCTATAGACATAGATGAGAAATCACTGGCCACTTTTAGAAATTGATCACTAGCCACTTTAATAATGTTTGCGTATCTAGAATTACTCATCTCATATGTATAAACTGCACTCCACAGTAGTCTACAGTATCTTAGTCCCTTTTAAATTGTGTTTACGTATTGCATCACCCATCTCATATGTATATACTGTATTTTATACTATGCCATCGTATCTTAGTCCAATTACGCTCTGATATGTATGTATATATTCTTAATCCATTCCTTACTTAGATTTACGTGTATTTTGGGTATACGTTGAGAAACTGTTAGATATTACTATATTACTGCACTGTCGGAGCTAGAAGCACAAGCATTTCGCTACACCCGCAATAACATCTGCTAAACACGTGTATGTTACCAATACATTTGATTTGATTCGATTTTTTAATGAGTAGGTGTGTTCAAACTTTTGACTGGTACTGTACGTAAAGTATGTTTCATATTGTCTCTGAGGCCAGGCTGTGAGTTTTGTTCCGCTTCTCACCCTTTCACAACAGATAAGTCAACTGAACTCTTCTAAGTTCCATGCAATGTCAGTTTCTAGTCTAAAACCTAGAAATTCGAGAAGGTTTGAGCTTTTAGGACTATTCCACTGGTTCTATTGCACTGGGCAGGCTGAATATTCAAGTATTGGAAAGAAAACAAATACTATTTGAACCTAGGTCTGATAGATACACACCAGAGTGTCCATAATCACCCTGATGCAAACTGACACTAATCAGAGTCCTGTCCTCAATATATACATCAATACATCATACACATCACAGATAACTATTGGCATACCCCATTTTGCCTAGGGGTATATTACTGTGGACATGACTGTTTGACAGGGCTGCAGATACACACAAAGAAAGAAAGAGAAAGAGAGAGACAAACAGACAGAGAGAGGGGAGAGAGAGAGAGAGAGAGAGAGAGAGAGAGAGAGAGAGAGAGAGAGAGAGAGAGAGAGAACAGAGCCAGACAGAGAGAGAGAGAAAGAGAGAGAGAAACAGAGCCAGACAGACAGAGAGAGAGAGAAAGAGAGAGAGAGATAGAAATGAGGGTGGGCAGATGGAGATGGTATTTTCAAGTCCCGACTTGAAAATACAGATTTTTGACAGCAGGAAGAAGCCTGGAGCAGAACCAAGACGTGTCTTTTAGCTGCCAGCCTATAAATAGAGAAATAGGCACAAACACTCTGTTCTGTTTCCTCTGCTTTCAGAACGGATGCCCTGATCCCTCCCACTGGGCACACACTGATTTAATCAATGTTGTTTCCACGTCATTTCAATGAAATTGAACCAATGTGGAATAGACGTTAAATTGATGTCTGTGCCCAGTGGGCGGTGTGTGCAGGCTTTCAAGTGTTTTTTGTCCTTATGATTGTGCATACTTGTGAGTGTGTACTTAAAGTTAAACAGAAAGCTAAGGAAGCCTGCCCAAACTTTTTTCTTTACATATAAAGAGCAGCATGGCCAGTGAATGTACACTGAACAGTGAAATGATATCACTGGACCAGCAATGCCTTCTGTGGTGCGTTCCACTATACCCGGCAGATAACAGTACAGTAGACTGTATCCAAATCACCAAGACTACAAACACAGCATGCCGGTTCACTTGGATGCTGACGTCTCGGGTTTTCCATCTGTTTCTTGACAAACAAAGCATGCAGAGTAATTCAAATAGTTACCAATCAAATCATCTCTAAAGATTTCCATCATAGTAGTTTAAATTAACTCTCTGCATCAGAGACTGAAGCAAAAAAATAGCTGGGATGTGTGTTGACAGAACTTAAGGCTGTGGTTCCCTATATCCTGAGGGTTGACCATGTCTTTCATCGTATCCAAACACTGGGCACAGATGTCAGTTCAACTACTTTTGATTGACATTTGGTTGAGTTGTCAACTAATGTGAATTCAACTCTCTAATCCAACTCTCTAACCACTAGGCTACCCTGCCACCCCATGAGGATGGCTACCAGGAAGTGTCTTTTACCTGTCCAGTCAGTGCAGAATCAGATGGTAGAGAAGAAAAGGGAAGAGGCTGGTGTGATCCACCCCAGGAGAGGGGGAGGCCTCTGGCAGAGAAGCTATGCAAATCTCCCTCCTTCTTCATGTCCCTCCACAGTCTCACTACTGCTCCTCAACACGATAGACAGGTAATATGAAAACTGTGTCAGCTAATCAGCGAAGGAAGAGAAAAACACAGATGTATCTTGTTATCGAAATAATGCCCTCCAGATGTTCGTTCTGAGGTATTTTTTCTGCTACTATTATTTGGGTTTAAAAACAGACTGAAATACCCCTGGGGCCCGCTGGACGACGTCATTAGTCTGACTAGCAGACAATGTTCAGGCACCGCCAATCTGTCATGCCGTGTGACGAGAGGGAGGAGATTAGTGCAGAAAAAGAGAGAAGGATACATGAAGAATAGAAACTGATCCGAAGGTAACAAGCAGGGAACACATCAGTAAAGGTGCATCAGGGAGAAGACCTATAAGACGGATAATGATTTATTAGGATGGGATAAAGAATAATGAGAGAATAATTATGTCCACCCTCCCTCACCCACACTGTCCCAAATATTCCAAATAATAATCTTGTTAATAATTCACAATTGGCTTCTCCATACCGACTCGCAATGTCAAGACCTCATTAGCATTCTAACACAGTGGAGACCCATACCCAGCTTTCTGGCACCAGAGGTAGAAAAGATGAGAGGGGGAGAGAGATGGAGAGGGGGAGAGGGGGATGACGGACTGACAGAAAATGATAATAACGACTTTGCTCACTACACAGCACAGCTGCATAAGCCCTATGTCCCTGCAAACAGAGAGAGAGAGAGAGAGAGAGGGAGAAAAAGATAGAGAGCTGAAAGTGAGGGTAATATGCTAGAAGGTGGAGTCAATATGATAGTAGGGGAATGGATTGAGGAAACAGAGAGAAACAGGGATACATTGGTATTCATGAAGTAGAGAGAGCTGATGATAATTATAACTCCCAACCCAGAACTCATGAACGCATTTTAGTCACTCCTTTATTCATTTTTAAGAGAATGAGATGTGGGTGCTGTAGGAATTCTCCTCATAGAACAACAAGCTGCTGCCGCATCTCTGTTCAAGTCTGCTAATGTAATTTACACACAGAGCCCGAGGCAGACAGAGAGAGAGAGAGCGAGCGAGAGAGAGAGAGAGGCTTTTGGTGATTTACTATTAGCTAGTGAAAATAAGCACCAGGGACCCTTCATTTAGGCTGTGACATTTCTGTTTTACAGAGAGAGACACTCAAGGAATTTTTGCGTGAACATTATATAGCAGAAGGTTGGCTTTAAAAGTGAGTGAGTGTTCCATGAACAGGTGAAAATATACAAACAGTCACCACCAAAGATTGTTAGTAATACTTATGCATCTCAAGTGTTATGACTGTAGTAGCATTATGGGACAGAAACAGTGGTGCCTGGATAGAGTGCACACTCTATCCAGGGGACTGGGGAGGGGACTGGTGACAGGTGAGGAGGGGTCTGGTGACTGGTGAGGAGGGGTCTAGTGACTGGTGAGAAGGGGTCTAGTGACTGGTGAGGGGTCTAGTGACTAGTGAGAAGGGGTCTGATGACTGGTGAGGGGTCTAGTGACTGGTGAGGAGGGTTCTAGTGACTGGTGAGGAGGGGTCTAGTGACTGGTGAGGAGGGGGCTGATGACTGGTGAGGGGTCTAGTGACTGGTGAGGGGTCTGGTGACTGGTGAGAAGCGGTCTGGTGACTGGTGACTGGTGAGGAGGGGTCTTTTGACTGATGAGGGGTCTAGTGACTGGTGACAAGCGGTCTGATGACTGGTGAGGGGTCTAGTGACTGGTGAGAAGGGGTCTGATGACTGGTGAGGGGTCTAGTGACTGGTGAGGGGTCTAGTGACTGGTGAGAAGGGGTCTGATGACTGGTGAGGGATCTAGTGACTGGTGAGGGGTCTAGTGACTGGTGAGAAGGGGTCTGATGATTGGCGAGGGGTCTAGTGACTGGTGAGGAGGGGTCTAGTGACTGGTGAGGAGGGGTCTAGTGACTGGTGAGGAGGGGTCTGATGACTGGTGAGGGGTCTAGTGACTGGTGAGAAGGGGTCTGGTGACTGGTGAGAAGCGGTCTGGTGACTGGTGACTGGTGAGGAGGGGTCTAGTGACTGGTGAGGAGGGGTCTAGTGACTGGTGAGGAGGGGTCTGATGACTGGTGAGGGGTCTAGTGACTGGTGAGGGGTCTGGTGACTGGTGAGGAGGGGTCTGATGACTGGTGAGGAGGGGTCTAGTGACTGGTGAGGAGGGGTCTAGTGACTGGTGAGGAGGGGTCTGGTGACTGGTGACTGGTGAGGAGGGGTCTAGTGACTGGTGAGGAGGGGTCTGATGACTGGTGAGGGATCTAGTGACTGGTGAGGGGTCTGGTGACTGGTGAGGAGGGGTCTGATGACTGGTGAGGGGTCTAGTGACTGGTGAGGAGGGGTCTAGTGACTGGTGAGGAGGGGTCTGATGACTGGTGAGGGGTCTGGTGACTGGTGAGAATGGTTCTGGTGACTGGTGAGGAGGGGTCTGGTGACTGGTGAGGAGGGGTCTGGTGACTGGTGATGAGGGGTCTGATGACTGGTGAGGAGGGGTCTGGTGACTGGTGAGGAGGGGTCTGATGACTGGTGAGGAGGGGTCTGGTGACTGGTGAGGAGGGGACTGGTGACTGGTGAGGAGGGGTCTGGTGACTGTGGGTGAGGAGGGGTCGGGTGTTCCTCTCCCCCTTTGGAGGAAAGATGTGGTGGTAGGGGGGGTTGGGAGAGGAAAATGTGGGTGGTTAAGATAGGGGAAGGAAGGTGGGAGGGTAGGTGGTTAGGATAAGGGGAAGAGGAAGGTGGGTAGTTGGGATGGGGTGATGAAGGTGGTGGGTAGTTGGGACAGGCAGAAGAGGAAGGTGGATTGTTGTGATACAAGGAAGAGGAAGGTGGGTGGTTGGAATAGGGGAGGATGAAGATGGGTGGTTGGGATAGGGGGAACAGGAAGGTGGGTAGGTGGTCAGGGTAGGGGAGTAGGAAAGTGGGTGCGTGGTTGGGATAGGGGTAGAGGAAGGCGGGTGGGTGGGTGGTTGGGATAGGGGTAGAGGAAGGCGGGTGGGTGGTTGGGATAGGGGTAGAGGAAAGGCGGGTGGGTGGTTGGGATAGGGGTAGAGGAAGGTGGGTGGGTGGGTGGTTGGGATAGGGGTAGAGGAAGGTGGGTGGGTGGTTGGGATAGGGGTAGAGGAAGGTGGGTGGGTGGTTGGGATAGGGGAGGAAGAAGGTGGGTGGCCTGTTATCCTTTTCCCTCCGCTGCTATCTGGTCCCTGGGGGATTGAATGGATGGTGATGTCTCTCTCTGTCACAGAGTTGACACTGTGTAGCCATTCCACTGACCTGGGGGTGATGGGCCTGTCGGTAACCATCTCTGTCTTACTGCCACTCTCCTCAACACTTCTCTACCTAGACAGCCTGTCAGTTACCAGGCTGCACACACACCCTCAGTGTGCATTCACCACACACAATCCATTCACACACTTGCTCACAATCACATGCTCGCACACAGACACAGACATGCACAGGCACGTGCTCGCACACACACACACACACCGACAACGACACACACACACATGCACGCACACACACACACACACATGCACACACACAAAAGCATGTGTCTGACTGGGTGAGTGGGAGGCTTTTATATGAAACATTCCAAAAGTATACCTGTGTGGCTTTTATGTTATTTTCAGCGCTGAGTCGTGAACATTTTGTCCATTGAGAGCAGAGGGGAAGCAGACAGTCTTAGCAGGCTAAGGATGTTAGCATCATTGACAAAATAAGGCTTCATGCAATATTGGTAATCCAATATTGGTAAGGTCAAACATTTAAAAAGGCCTTCAAATTAGTTTATTTTTTCATGGACGAACATCAGTTCGAAAATACACTATTTCTATAAAATAATATAATGTTTATAGAGTTAACTTCACCCATGTAAAATAAAACAACTCCACTGTCCTCAGTGGAGTGGAGCGGCAGGTAGCCTAGTGGTTAGAGCATTGGACTTGTAACCGGAGGGTTGCAAGTTTGAATCCCTGAGCTGATAAGGTAAAAATCTGTCGTTCTGCCCCTGAACAAGGCAGTTAACCCACTGTTCCCCGGGCGCCGAAGACGTGGATGTCGATTAAGGCAGCCCCCCGCACCTCTCTGATTCAGAGGGGATGGGTTAAATGCGGAAGACACATTTCAGTTGAAGGCATTTGGTTGTACAACTGACTAATAATGGTGACTTTGACTTTTTTTCATTTAATGTCAGAATGAAAAAATTATGTTTTTTTCCACACATTATTATTTCCCCAAATTCACAGACAACACACATATAAATATCAATGAAATTGAATGAAATGCAAACTGTTGTTCACAGAGCAAAAAAAACATCCCTAACATCTCATCTACAATCAGTGTTTCTCAAACCAGGTCTTGGGGACCCAAGACCTGGTTTCTCAACAAATAGAGCCAAAGGCCACTTAGTATGGTTCAGAGTGGACCGGGAATGTAGTGATGAGGTTTCTCCACATAGACGTGTGTGTCTATGTGGAGAAACCTCATCACTACATTCACACACACACACACACACACACACACACACACACACACACACACACACACACACACACACACACACACACACACACACACAGTCAAGCACTTACACACACCTTCCTGAAGACGTCTAGAGTTCCTGGAAGTAACCACTGCGGTCTTGGTGCTCTGTAGAGTCAGCTTCTATTACATCTGAAAAACACCACACACTTCTGAACAGGACCAGTTCTACTAAACAACTGGAGGGATTTTTAAAGTGGCAGTGACTGTGTAAAGTGCCCACCGTCCACTGGGGACGCAAAGCCTGACCACGCAACTGCTGAAAAAATTTGTTTATGGGGTGACATATTCACCTAGTAGTAGGGCTGCCGTATTGCTACTTGACTTACGATATAGCCTAGATCAAAACACTTGGGTGAACTGTCGGAAACATAGAAATAGAATGATTTATGTTAGGAAGTAAAGTGGAACGCAGCATTATTCTTGTTTGAAACAATCTGTTGACTGCATTTGACAGAACATCATGCACACTTATAGTGAATCTAGCAGTTGGGAGGAGGAACTGCGCCGCTTGAATGAAAGGGGAGAGAGGGCGAGAGATGACAGATAAAACGGACGTTACTTACGGCTGAGTGGTGTTTCAAAATATTGCATGCAATAATGGATCTCTTGCGATAGGCTAGGGATATTGCAGATCTGAATTCAGTGAATTGTGCAGCCCTACCTAGTAGGCTTTGGCTTTTGTATCTTTCACCCCACCCTCTTTCACCAACACACAATCTTGACAGTCTTTCAGTCCATCTGACGGGACAAAGTGATGTTGATTCCATTGTTTGTTTGCTATTCTTATATAATCTAAATCATTATTCTAATAGAATCCTGACAATATTCTAATAGAATCCTGACAATACGTTTATGGAATCCTGACAATATTCTAATAGAATCCTGACAATATTTTTATAGAATCCTGACCATTTTCTAATAGAATCCTGACAATATTCTAATAGAATCCTGGCAATATTCTAATAGAATCCTGACAATAATCTTATAGAATCCTGTTCCTTTTGTTGAACACAAGTCTCAAAGTAAAAATATTTTATGGGGAGAACAAAGCGAAGTGAGAGCGCTGTCTTCATGCAAGAGACATTAATGGGCATGGTTCAGTTGGCCTGTCAAATTCACAGCTCTGACTGTGATCTGAGGGAGTCATGATGACTGACATGTCTTTCTAGTCTGCCTCTGCTATATATTTTAAAACCGTCTCAACAGTTTGGGAGAGAGAGAGAGGAAGCAGCAAGTTGGCGTGGCATCCCCCCAACCCACGCCCTCTTTTGGAGTTTTTCACCTGACTATGAGATAAATCCAAAGGTGAGATTTGTGCAGGTACTGTAACTTAAATTTCAGAACAAATCTCCCATTGACATCAATGCGTGATTCACAGAAAAGTTTTGAATTATGCCATTTTATCTTAGTTTGGACAAAGCAATTTTATACCCATCTTTAGCAGGTGCTGGAGTAGCTCATTGCAAGGCAGGTCAGACAGACAGTCAGAGAGACAGTCAGTCAGACAGACAGGTCAGACAGACAGTCAGACAAACAGTCAGACAGCCAGTCTGTCACGCCCTGGACATAGAGAGCCCTCTGGGTTTCTCTATGGGGTGTTAGGCCAGGGGCGTGACTAGGGTTTTCTATGGGACTCTATGTTGTTTTTTTGTGTTGGTTCCCAATTAGAGGCAGCTGTATGTCGTTGCCTCTAATTGGGAATCCTATTTAAGTTGGTTCCCTTCCCCACCTGCCTTGTGGGTTATTGTTTGTTTGTGTGTAGTGCCATTGTGCTACACCATGGGTCAGAGCCGGCGTCTTTGTGTTGTCGCTTGTATTTGGAAGTTTCACTACTTTATTAAAAACATGTGGAACTCAACCCGCGCTGCAGTTTGGTCTGCTTATTCAGAAGATCTTGACACAGTCAGACAGACAGTCAGACAGTGAAAATGTGCCTAATGGAAGATCAATACTGGTGTGTAAAAATAAATCTCCATCCCAAATAACTATTAATGGATTCATTTTGGGCTTCTCTCTCTCTCTCTCTCTATTTCTCTCGCTCTTTCTGTCTCTTTCTCAATCTCTCTGTCTGCCTCCCTCCCTCCACTACTTACCTGTCTAAAACCTCTAAATCTAACCTCTAAATCTATTTCAGTCAGGTAGACAGAGCTTGCAAAAAGTATTCCATGGAAGTTAATAGAAGGGATTGGCAGCGTACAAGAGGGGGGAAAACCTTGTTACTGGTGCTAAACCGCTGGCTGAATTTGTAGACACGGATGTCGAAGCTCATCAGAATACACAATAGAGGGAGAGAAATAGATTTGTGTTTACCTAGCTACAGTATCATCTTATTTTACACCAGGCAAGTAGCCAAACCTATACAGTATACTAGCTGGCCACCCGCCTGGCGAGAGAGGGGTGTGCGTGTGCGCGCTGCTGTGTAAGTATGAGCTGAGGGTTGCTGGCATCTGGAAAAAGCATCCCAGACTACTCATTAATCTTCTCTGGGAATGACGTGAGAATCCAATGGTCCCTGTCGCCTCCGGGCCTCTCTGCCCCCTCACGCCTTCCTTCTCTCTCCCACTCATTTGTACTCCCCTCTCTCCTTAACCTCTATGCATCCTTCCCTCCCTTTTTTCCTCGCCTTCTTCCAACTCTCTCTGCTCCCCTCTTCTAACCGCTTCATCCTCTTCTCCCCCTATGTATTCTCCCCCTATCCCTTCTCCCACGATCTCTTCTCCCCCTATCTCTTCTCCCAGGCCAGAAGCTGGACCCAGAGAGTGGCACCTGTCTCTGGGTACCACCCGGACACAGAGGTACACGGTGGCAGAGCAGTCTCAGTCCCCAACACAAAGATGAATGCTCGCTTTAACTCTGCATTGTTGGAAAAGGACCATTACTGGTGCTAAGTAACATTTCACATTTCACTACATCTGTTATTTACTAAGCATATAACAAATAAAATGTGACTTCGCTGCCCCTAATGACTGATTGCAGGTCTCAAATCAATTAGCCCTACTCTAACAAGTGTATTTCACACAGAGTTTGGTAGAGAGAGAGAGAGAGAGGTGTTTTTTATGGATATGCCGAAGCTCACATTTCACCTCAATGGTTTTAAAAAATTTGCAAAGAATCTGGGGATTGCAGATAACAATGGCAAGCTTCATTTGTTTAAATGCCTCTGATGATAGCAGAATAAGTATTTTCTATGATATTCTATCTTCTATCTAGAACCAATCGATTTAGCGATGTAAAAAGCAGAAGCTTATTGGAGGAGTCCATTGAAGATGATTGGACCTTGTGTATCTTAGGCCGCGGGCGGTAGCAAAGTTTTCTTGATTCACTCACGACAAAATGAGAGTCAATATCTGTTCTGTGGCCTCTTACTGAAGAGTCGAATGTGATTGCATACCAAAAGCAATTTCACCCTCAATTTGTCTTCAGAGAGGACTTTCTCTGCTGCACTCAATGGCTATAATCAGACTACACTTACAGATGGCTTTGAAGCTTAAATGATCCCTCAGGAAAACCATAGCACTCTCTCCAGACAAAAAAATTGTCCCTGGGAAATTAATACGAATTTTTAGTCGATGGGGTGTAAGCGAATAGCAAGGTTTAAAATACTGTTCCTGAAGTCAATACTTATCTCAGAAACAATATACACGGCTAGCGAACCGTGGGTATAGCACGTTAACTAAATGTAGATTACAAGTTGATTTGGTGTTATTGGTGAAAGATCTGTTTGTTCTCCCACAAATCCATACTCAACATTCACAGATGACCTAAATGCAGGCCACTTTGAAAGTTGATAGACGGGTATCTAACGGTTAGATGTGAAGTATGAGCTGAGGGGTCATCTGCCCTGGGAAAAAAAGTGTCTATACAATATTTCCATATGATGCTAGGCTAGCATTTGGATTGCAACAGTTGTGGTTTGTCTAAACCTTTCTGTCTGCCTTTTTGACCTATGGAACAATGTTGCAGTTTTTTTTTGCAATCTCCAACGTAACATGCATATGAGCATGACAAGACTGACAGCTTCTCTGAGTCAGGCAAATTCATTTATCAGGATCATTATAATGGATAGATCCCAAAAATGTTCAATAGAAACAAAGGTAAAACAAACAAAAGTGCACACCGTTTGCTGTCAGTTCAGCTGCTAGATGTGAATGTGTGTTTGCTTTAGGGAGAAGTAGCTAGCCTGCATAGCTTCATGCCAATGATTTGTTTAGCATAGCAACCATTGCAAGTAGAATGAACGACCAGCCCATTTGCCTAGCAACTTCAGAATCTCAGATCTAACTACTGGCCTTTGCCCACACTATTGTGTATTGTGGAAGAACGAAATAAAACAATTTTACTCAAGGTAATACGTTTTTAATGAAAAGGTGTTGTTTATCTTTTTTAATATGTTGGCAACCATTTTATAAAAGCAATAAGGCCCTCAAACCTGGAATTATTGAGAATAACTTTGTGATAAAATAACATGTCTACATACTTATTTGCAGAACTGGAACGTCTTGTTAAGTACTACTGTTAAGTACTTATGGCGCTGCCTACTCCTGATTATTTGTTTTTCAAATCATATGAGCATAAAATATTTTGCTTTGTCTGGGACGCTAAACCAGACAAAATAAAACAAGCCTAATATGAATTGGGTGGGTTGAGATTATTAAATATAAATGCACTAAACCTCTCTCTAAAAGCTTCACTCATTCAAAAGTGTTATTTGAACCCTAAATGGTTCTCAAGTAGATTACTAAAAAAAGCTCATCCATTGTTAAAAATTGCCTTTTTGCAGATTGCCATGTCTCATTTTCGATTAATTGAAAATTATACTTTTTTCAAAGTCTCTCTTTTTCAGACAAGCATTACAAAGCTGGCTACAATTTCAATTTCATCCCCCTGAAAATATAGAACAAACATTGTTCTGGCTGCGGCTATGGAACCCTAACCTGTTCACCAGACGTGCTACCTGTCCCAGACCTGCTGTTTTCCACTCTCGAGACAGCAGGAGCGGTAGAGATACTCTGAATGATCGGCTATGAAAAGCCAACTGACATTTACTCCTGAGGTGCTGACCTGTTGCACCCTCGACAACCACTGTGATTATTATTATTTGACCCTGCTGGTCATCCATGAACATTTTAAAATCTTGGCCATGCTCTGTTATAATCTCCCGGCACACTCTGTGACATCAGCTGATGTAAGAAGGGCTTTATAAACGAATTTGATATTACAACAAATATTATGGCTGAACTCAAATGTGCTGGTTGATAAAATACCTGTATTTATGGGAAAGATGTTTGAAAAGGGTATTTTGTTCTTAAATTATATTGTAAATTGGAATGGAAGAGTTATGTCCTTCATGGAGTTATCAGAATTGTATGGGAAGGTCTGCTCAATCCAAGAGTACAACCAATTGATTACAGCATTACCCCAAATATGGTCAGGGCAGGTGGCAGAGGAAGGAGGCAGGGAACTAGTCTGTCTGCCCAATATAAAGGATCAAAATTGGCAGAGGAATAGAAATAGCATAAATAGGGAAGTATACCAGTTTCATTTGAGGACCAGGATGTTGACAACTGTGCCATACAGATTGCAAAATAGTTGGGAAGAGATTTTTGATGTACCGATTCCATGGTACAGGGTGTATGAGTTGATATATAAAACAACGCAAGAGTCGAGACGTCATGCTTTTCAAAAAAAATGATTATATAGAATTCTTGCCACCACAAAATGTTTGGGGCATATCATTGAAGCTCTGCAGATTTTGTTGTGAGAATACAGAATCAATAGACCATTTATTTTGATATTGCTGTTACGAATCCCTTTTACCCCGTGGTCTAGGGGGAATGGAATAGAGACCCGCAACATACCTTATGCAAATTACTATGGTGAAAAAGGAACAGTGAGAACAATAATACAGACAACTTAAATCTACCGTCAAACACAAAAGGTTTATTTCAAACACACGGTAAAGTGGTTTGGGGAAAAGGGGCTGAGCTGGACCCAAGGAAAGAAATAATATATATATTCAAAAACCCCTAAGCTAATCTACCTGCGTCACGAACAGCTAGCTAACTAACTAAGTAAATACAGTGGGTGGTCCGCCCAGTTCTAACTAATGTATTTAACACAGGGTTTCCTACGGGTAATGTATGCCCAAGGGCGTCTTGGCTGGTTATCCCCTTTTCCACCAACAAACACACAGCAATATAACACAACAGTACAAACTCACAGTTAATGTGAGATGCCGGCACCTAAACAAGAGGGTGCTGGCACACAACCAAACCAACATCAATAGGGCTTCACAAATACCAAACGGAGCTAGAGCTCTGTAGCTACAAAATAAGCCAACTACTAAACCACAAGAGCTCAATGCATACACGAGAGTCAGTTACAAACCAAGAGTGCTACATACCAAAAACAAGCTAGAGAGAGAGATAACTGACTGGGGTTTTAAACCAAGGGAAAGGGGACGTGATTGGGTAAGGGAAAAGGAGCAGGTGTGTCTTCTGATTGGGACTGATTGGTGATTGATGACGGCTGATGAGTGACACCTGTGAGTAGGGCAGAAGGAGAGAAAACAAACACACACAGGATACCTGTATCCGTAACAATTGCCCTCAGGTACCCTGTTTCTGGTCTCAGGTTCAAGAATGGCTGAAAATGCATAGCATTGATCTAAAAGTGACCCTAGAAATAGTACTGTTAGGAGATCTGGAGAGACCGGGTCAGTCAATTACTAATATACTAATACTCTTAGTAAAAGTATTTATCTTCAACTCACAATCTGTGGATTCTATTCGATTAGATAGATTGAAATTGTCGTTAAACATCACAGCATAGATGAAAGATATGTGTGGCGTAGAAACCCGACGAAGTGGGTGGCCAGCAGAGATAGATGGGATGGGCTGAGAGAAGTTGAGGGTTGGGATGTGGAATTGGAGACAAGTGGGAGTGGAGTTGCTGTATGGGAGCTAATTTATTTGCATTGTTGTTTGCTGTTTTCTTCTGTATTTTCCTGTTTTCTTTGTAGTTCATTCTCTTGGTTGTTGGTGCATTTGGGGAATTAATTGTATATTTTTATTTTACATTTGTCTTCTTTGGGGGCTGTGGGAGGGGTCTCGAATGGTTGAGGGACAGCTATTGGGAAACTGTGGGGATCTTGGAGGGTTCGGGTTCACTTTTTTGGCCTGGTGGTAGATCGGTCAACGTGCCCTTGAGCAGGGCATTGACCCTGGATGCTTTTGTGTGTCGCTCTGAATGGGAATCTTTTGGATGACTAGTATGATGTAGTTGTTGTGCGGCTTCATTGCAAGTATATTGTATGTTTCGAATTTTCAATAAATAAATTTAAAAATAAATGTTTTTAAAAAGTACTACTGTATGTGCAACATCTCTACCAACACAACATGTATTGTGACATTTTTGTACGCTATATCCATTATTGATGACGTGGGTCCATCTGATTGAAATGCGTCAACATTGTACAATTCTATACACTAAACAAATCAAATCAAATGTTATTTGTCACATGCGCCGACCTTACCGTGAAATGCATACTTACAAGCCCTTAATCAACAATGCACCATTGTTTTAGAAGTAAGTCATAAAATATTAGCAATTTTTTTTTTATATAAAATAAACTAGAGTAAGAAAATAAGTAACACAATAAAATAACAATAATTAGGCTATATATAGGGGGTACTAGTACCGAGTCTGGGGTTACAGGTTAGTCAAGGTAATTGAGGTCATATGTACATGTAGGTAGGGCTAAATTGACTATGCATAGATAATAACCAGCGAGTAGCAGCAGCGTAAAAAAAGGGGTCAATGCAAATATTCCAGATAGCCATTTGATAACTGTTTAGCAGTCTAAGGCTTGGGGGTAGAAGCTGACATGGTGCCTCTTGGACCTAGACTTGGTGCTCTGGTACCGCTTGCCGTGCGGTAACAGAGAGAGCAGTCTATGACTAGGGTGGCTGGAGTCTTTGACAATTTTTAGGGCCTTCCTCTGACACCGCTTGGTATAGAGGTCCTGGACGGCAGGAAGCTGGCCACATGCACTACCCTCTGTAGCGCCTTGCGATCGGATGCCAAGCAGTTGCCATACCAAGAGGTGATGCAACCAGTCAGGACACTCTCGATGGTGCAGCTGATGAACTTATTAAATATCTGAGGACCAATGCCAAATCTTTTCAGTCTTCTGAGGGGAAATAGGCATTGTCGTTTCCTCTTCACGACTGTCTAGGTGTGTTTGGACGCCAAGGAACTTGAAGCCAAGGAACCTGCTCCACTACAACCCCGTTGATGTGAATGGGGGCGTGCTCAGCCCCCCTTTTCCTGTAGTCCACGATCAGCTCTTTTGTCTAGCTCAATTTGAAGGAGTGGTCGTTGTTCTGCCACCACACTGCCAGGTGTCTGACCCTCCTCCCTGTAGGCTGTCTTGTCGTTGTCAGTGATCTGGTCTACCACCATTGTGTCATCGGCAAACGTAATGATGGTGTTGGAGTCGTGCATGGCCACGCAGTCATTGGTGAACAGGGAAGAACAGGAAGGGACTAAGCACACACCCCTGAGCGGCCCTCGTGTTGAGGAGACATGGATGGAGGTAGACAGGCAAGGAGGGAGAGATGGAGGGAGGCAGGCAGGGAGGGAGGCAGAGAGAGCGTAAAGGCCACTATGCTTAAGGTGGACTAACTACTGTACCTGGGTGGATGGTGGAGGATGATGAGCTTATGTAGATGGGTTCGGTTTTCATTTATTTAATGTAATCATTTGGATGTGAATGCTGCTGCATCAATGGTGGAATTGTTTTTTTTTGTTTTTACATGAAGTCTAACAGAATGTTGTACATGTCAGTACTATTCTAATGCAGGTGGGTACAGTGGGGCAAAAAAGTATTTAGTCAGCCACCAATTGTGCAAGTTCTCTCACTTAAAAAGATGAGAGGCCTGTAATTTGAATCATAGGTACACTTCAACTATGACAGACAAAATGAGGAAAAAAAATCCAGAAAATCACATTGTAGGATTTTTAATGAATTTATTTGCAAATTATGGTGGAAAATAAGTATTTGGTCACATACAAACAAGCAAGATTTCTGTCTCTCACAGACCTGTAACTTCTTCTTTAAGAGGCTCCTCTGGCCTCCACTCGTTACCTGTATTAATGGCACCTGTTTGAACTTGTTATCAGTATAAAAGACACCTGTCCACAACCTCAAACAGTCACACTCCAAACTCCACTATGGCCAAGACCAAAGAGCTGTCAAAGGACACCAGAAACAAAATTGTAGACCTGCACCAGGTTGGGAAGACTGAATCTGCAATAGGTAAGCAGCTTGGTTTGAAGAAATCAACTGTGGGAGCAATTATTAGGAAATGGAAGACATACAAGACCACTGATAATCTTCCTCGATCTGGTGCTCCACGCAAGATCTCACCCCGTGGGGTCAAAATGATCACAAGAACGGTGAGCAAAAATCCCAGAACCACACGGGGACCTAGTGAATGACCTGCAGAGAGCTGGGACCAAAGTAACAAAGCCTACCATCAGTAACACACTATGCCGCCAGGGACTCAAATCCTGCAGTGCCAGACGTGTCCCCCTGCTTAAGCCAGTACATGTTCAGGCCCGTCTGAAGTTTGCTAGAGAGCATTTGGATGATCCAGATGAGGATTGGGAGAATGTCATATGGTCAGATGAAACCAAAATAGAACTTTTTGGTAAAAACTCAACTCGTCGTGTTTGGAGGACAAAGAATGCTGAGTTGCATCCAAAGAACACCATACCTACTGTGAAGCATGGGGTGGAAACATCATGCTTTGGGGCTGTTTTTCTGCAAAGGGACCAGGACGACTGATCCGTGTAAAGGAAAGAATGAATGGGGCCATGTATCGTGAGATTTTGAGTGAAAACCTCCTTCCATCAGCAAGGGCATTGAAGATGAAACGTGGCTGGGTCTTTCAGCATGACAATGATCCCAAACACACCGCCTGGGCAACAAAGGAGTGGCTTCGTAAGAAGCATTTCAAGGTCCTGGAGTGGCCTAGCCAGTCTCCAGATCTCAACCCCATAGAAAATCTTTGGAGGGAGTTGAAAGTCCGTGTGGCCCAGCGACAGCCCCAAAACATCACTGCTCTAGAGGAGATCTGCATGGAGGAATGGGCCAAAATACCAGCAACAGTGTGTGAAAACCTCGTGAAGTCTTACAGAAAACGTTTGACCTCTGTCATTGCCAACAAAGGGTATATAACAAAGTATTGAGATAAACTTTTGTTATTGACCAAATACTTATTTTCCACCCTAATTTGCAAATAAATAAATTAAAAATCCTACAATGTGATTTTCTGGATTTCTTTTTCTCATTTCGTCTGTCATAGTTGAAGTGTACCTATGATGAAAATTACAGGCCTCTCATCTTTTTAAGTTGGAGAACTTGCACAATTGGTGGCTGGCTAAATACTTTTTTGCCCCACTGTATGTATGTGAGTAGCGGGCTGCTGACTTGATGCAGTATGTGTAGGAGGGTTTGCAACTGTTACAACTGTTACTGTGTTGGCTATTGTGTAAGCGGGTGTGTGTGTGGGTTATATTCTCCTGTGGGTGGGTTTCTGTGTGTGTGGGTTGTATTCTGCTGTGGGTGGGTTTCTGTGTGTGTGGGTTGTATCTTCCTGTGGGTGGGTTTCTGTGTGTGTGCGGGCCGTTCTTGTGTAGGAGGGTACGTTTTTTTCTGTTCTCATGCAATCCCCCAGAAATAGTGAATGTGTGGGTGTTGTGCATGCAGATGGTTACCGAGCAGATTAGCTGGTGATCTCAAGCATCTTGTGCTTGGCCCTCAGACTCCCTGGCTTCCTGTAAGTGCACAATTAAAAAACACAATTAACTACTCTGTCTCCACACTGAAGGACTAAACATTCATAAAGCTGATTAGCCTCGTCGTCATCTGTCTGGGCGAACTCTGCCTACAGATCCACTGTCTCCCCTCTACGCAGCTACATAGGAAGACAGCCATAAGGCCTTCATAAGCATTTCATAAGCAGTTAATAAACAGTAATAAAGCAGCTACTTGGGCCTACTCTGTCAGTGGGTCTGCTCTCTCATCTGAATGCTGTAAGAAGAGGGAGGGTAAGAGAGAGAGACACAGATCGTTAACCATATATTGTGCCTTATCAGAACGAGTGCATACTAAATTATTTTGAATAATGGATTAGGTTATTTCCTTAATAATGAATAATGTTATTTCCATAAGAATCAGGACCCAACATCCCCGGGTAAACCATCCCTTCTCCATGTAAACAATCTTCTTCTATGAGATGTGTTTGAGTCTGAGAACACCCCACTGGTCTAACCAGAGCCTCGTTGGCCATGTGGGCTTCATCGTGTTGCTGCATCAGTCTCCTTTCCAGCTCGTCCCTGGCGCTCTCTGCTGCCTCTCCCAAGTGTTTCCCCCTATCCATTTACCGGTTACAGTCCACCGAAATACAAACAGAGCAAGATGTGTGACCTGTTGCCACAAGAAAAGGGCAACTAGTGAAGAACAAACACTATTGTAAATACAACCTATATTTATGTTTATTTATTTTCCCTTTTGTACTTTAACTATTTGCACATCATTACAACACTGTATATAGCCATAATATGACATTTGAAATGTCTTTATTCTTTTGGAACTTTTGTGAGTTTAATGTTTACTGTAAATTTTTTATTGTTTATTTCACTTTTGTTTATTATCTATTTCACTTTCTTTGGTAATGTAAACATATGTTTCCCATACCCCTTAAATTAAAAACTGAAATTGAATTAAATCAGAAAACAAAACAAAAATGTTTTGTTTGCATCCCTCACTATTCTCACCAACTTGTTGACCCTGAGTTAAACTTGAACATGTTGGCTTCTTGTCCAGAGGCTTTATGGCTAAATTCATCCGAAAGAACAACAAGACATGTTAAAACCTTAAAGTAAGAGGTGACACAAACAGTAAAAACAGACTTGTAACTTTCAGGGTCGGGGTCAATTCCATTTCAATTCAGTCAACTTAGGAAGTAAAGTGCACTGGAATTGGAATTGGAATTTCTGTTTACTTCCTGAATTGACTCAATTGAAATGAAACTGACTACAACCCTGGTCCCTTTTATAAGAATGTGTGAGTAGCATCTCACCTACAGTATGTCAACGTCCCTGCCATCCAGGACCTCTATACAAGGCGGTGTCAGAGGAATCCCCCCAAAATTGTCAAAGACTCCGGCCACCCAAGCCAGACTGTTCTCTCTGCTACCGCACTTCAAGCGGTACCAACGCACCAAGTCTGGAACCAACAGGACCCTGAACAGTTTCTACCCCAAAGCCATAAGACTACTAAATAAGTCTGTTAAATAGTTAATAAAATGGCTACCCGTACTGCCTGCATTGACCCTTTTTTGCATTAACTCTCTTGAACTGACTCTATGCACGAACACTGGACCCTACCCACACACTCACACATAATTACGCTGACACCCCAACACACTTTCACACACTTTCACACTCACCACATACATGCTGCTACTGTCTATATCTATCCCGTTGCCTAGTCACTTTACCCCTACCTATATGTACAGTACATAGTGTAGCTACTGTAGCTCAATTACCTGGTTTCGGGTCGAGAGCCAGACCCTGTCCCCCGGTGCGAACACCGGGGCCTCACTGCGGTGGCGGTTGGCGCTCGCCTTCTTCCGCCTCACGGCCCATTGCAGGTGTACAGGTCTCCTCCGAGCGCATAAACCATTCATCTACCGCAGGAGCCTCGATCTGGCTCTGATGCCACGGTGCCAGAAACGGCTGGTACCCCAGTGAGCACAGGAAGGGGGAGAGGTTAGTGGAGGAGTGGCAGAGTGAATTTTGGGCCATCTCTGCCCAGGGGATGAAAGCTGCCCACTCCCCCGGCCGGTCCTGGCAATATGACCGCTGAAACCTACCCACATCCTGGTTAACTCTCTCCAGCTGCCCGTTACCCTCAGGGTGAAAACATGAGATGAGGCTGACCGAGACCCCCAGACGTTCAATGAACGCCTTCCAGACCCTGGACGTGAACTGGGGACTCCATTCAGAGACAATGTCCTCAGGCACCCCGTAGTGCCGGAAGACGTGGGTGAACAGAGCCTCCACAGTCTGTAGGGCCGTAGGGAGACCGGGCAAAGGAAGGAGACGGCAGGACTTGGAAAACCTATCCACAACGACCAGGATCGTGGTGTTTCCCTGTGACGGAGGAAGATCCGTCAAGAAGTCCACCGACAGGTGCGACCATGGCCTTTGTGGAACCATGGCCTTTGAGGTTGTAATTTCCCTTTGGGAAGGTGCCTAGGAGCCCTGCACTGAGCGCACACTGAGCAGGAGGAAACATAAACCCTCATGTCCTTGGCCAAGGTGGACCACCAGTACTTCCCACTAAGACAGTGCACTTTCCGACCGATGCCAGGATGACCAGAGGAGGGTGACGTGTGTGCCCAATAGATCAAACGGTCGCGGACAGCAGACAGAACGTACAGACGCCCAGCTGGACACTGAGGTGGAGTGGGCTCTGTACGTAACGCCTGCTCGATGTCAGTGTCCAGCTCCCACACCACCGGTGCCACCAGGCAAGATGCCGAAAGTATGGGAGTGGGATCCATGGACCGCTCCTCTGTGTCAAACATCCGGAACACTGCGTCTGCCTTAGTGTTTTGGGAACCTGGTCGGTAGGATAGGATGAACACAAAACGGGTAAAAAGCATGGCCCACCTTGCCTGGTGAAGGTTCAGTCTCCTAGCCGCCCAGATGTACTCCAGATTGCGGTGGTCGGTCCAGATGAGAAAAGGGTGTTTAGCCGCCTCAAGCCAATGTCTCCACGCCTTCAGAGCCTTTATGACAGCCAACAGCTCCCGGTTCCCCACATCATAGTTGCGCTCCGCCGAGCTGAGCTTCTTCGAGAAAAAGACACAGGGGTGGAGTTTAAGTGGCGTACCCGAGCACTAAGACAGCACAGCTCCTATCCCAGCCTCGGACGCATCCACTTCCACTATAAATGCCAAAGAGGGATCCGGATGAGCCAGCACGGGAGCCGAGGTAAACAGAGCCTTCAGGTGACCAACAGCACTGTCCGCCTCAGCCGACCACTGCAGTCGCACCGGTCCCCCCTTCAGCAGTGAGGTAATGGGAGCTGCTACCTGACCAAAGCCCCGGATAAACCTCCGGAAGTAGTTGGCAAACCCTAAGAACCGCTGCACTTCCTTTAACGTGGTGGGAGTTGGCCAATTACACACGGCTGAAATGTGGTCACTCTCCATCTCCACTCCTGACGTGGAAATGCCGTACCCTAGGAAGGAGACAGACTGTTGGAAGAACAGACATTTCTCAGCCTTGACGTACAGGTCATGCTCCAACAGTCGACGAAGCACCTTGCGCACCAGGGACACATGCTCGGCGCGTGTAGCGGAGTAAATCAGAATGTCATCGATATGCACCACTACACCCTGCCCGAGCAAGTCCCAGAAAATCTAGTCTACAAATGCCTGGAAAACCGATGGAGCATTCATCAACCCGTATGGCATGACGAGGTACTCATAGTGCCCTGAGGTGGTACTAAATGCTGTCTTCCACTCGTCTCCCTCCCGGATACTCACCAGATTGTAAGCGCTCCTGAGATCCAATTTTGTGAAGAAGCGCTCCCCGTGCATTGACTCGATCGCACTAGCTATAAGAGACAGCGGGTAGCTGTACCTCACAGCGATCTGATTGATACCTCGATAGTCAATACACGGGTGCAGACCTCCATCCTTCTTCTTCACAAAAAAGAAACTCGAGGAGGCAGGTGAAGTGGAGGGCCGAATGTATCCCTGTCCCAGGGATTCAGAGACATATGTTTCCATAGACGCCGTCTCCTCCTGTGACAGAGGATACACGTGACTCCTGGGAAGTGCTGCGTCTACCAGGAGATTTATCGCACAATCCCCCCGTCAATGGGGTGGTAATTGAGTCGCCTTCTTCTTACAGAAGGCGAGAGCCAAATCGGCATATTCTGAGGGGATGTGCACTATGGAGACTTGGTCTGGACTTTCCACCGTAGTCGCACCGATGGAAACACCTACACACCTCCCCGAGCACTTCCTTGACATCCCTTAAGAGCTCTCTGTTGCCACGAAATATTGGGGTCATGACAGGCCAACCAGGGTAGGCCCAGCACCACGGGAAATGCAGGAGAATCAATAAGGTAGAGACTGATTCTCTCCTCATGACCCTCCTGCGTAACCATGCTTAGTGGAGCGGTGGCCTCCCTAATCAGCCCCGACCCTAATGGTCGACTATCTAAGGCATGCACAGGGAAGGGGAAATCAACAGGAACAATGGGGATCCCTAAACTATGGGCAAATGAACAGTCAATAAAATTCCCATCTGCGCCTGAATCTACGAGCGCCTTATGCTGGGAATACGGGGAAAACTCAGGAAATTCTATCAACACAAACATGTGAGCAACAGGGGCTTTGGGTGAGTCTGGTGCCTACTCACCTGGGATGACACGACAGTGCCCTGCCTGCTGCCTCTACTCCCTGAGGAACCCCACCAGCACCGACCAGCAGTGTGCCCTCTGCGGCCACAGATGTTGCAGGGAATGGCCCCTCCTCTGGTCCCCCTAAGCGCAGCACCTCCCAGCTCCATAGTCGTCGGATCAGAGGTGCTGGGAGATGGGAATGACAGGCCCCGATCCGGACGTCCTTGGGTGGCCAGCAGGTTATCCAGCCGGATGGACAGGTCTACCAGCTGGTCGAAGGTAAGAGTGGTGTCCCTGCATGCCAGCTCCCGCCGGACATCCTCGCGCAGACTGCACCGGTATTGGTCGATCAGGGCCTTGTCACTCCATCCCGCGCCGGCGGCCAGGGTTCGGAACTCCAGCGCAAAGTCCTGTGCGCTCCTCGTCCCCTGTCTGATGTGAAACAGGCGTTCACCGCTCCGCTCTACCCTCAGGTGGATGGTCGACCACTGCCCGGAAGCGACGGGTGAACTCCCCGTTGCTGTCCAACGCCGCTCCATCCTCTCCCCATACGGCGTTGAGGTCTGTACAAAGAACAGAGTGATGAATGGCAGAAAGAAAGAAAGAAAGAAAGAAAGAAAGAAAGAAAGAAAGAAAGAAAGAAAGAAAGAAAGAAAGAAAGAAAGAAAGAAAGAAAGAAAGAAAGAAAGAAACAAACAAAGACCTTCAAGTCGTAATGTTGCACAGTTAATGTGCAGGAGAAATCATCAGTATGCGGGTATCCATCTTTCTTTCATCTGCTTACTTTTTCTACCCTGGACCTGCAAGTTACTGAATGTGCAGTACCCTTCTTTGAAACAGGATGAAACAAAAGAACATTGAATTTAGTTTATTTCTTTAACCAGGATAGTCCACTCAGTAATACTTGCTACTATTTTCCAGGAAGTAATGGGTGATGAATGAGAGAGAGAGAGAGAGAGAGAGAGAGAGAGAGAGAGAGAGAGAGAGAGAGAGAGAGAGAGAGAGAGAGAGAGAGAGAGACAAAGCCCACGCTATTTACTGGTTCTCTGCTTAGGGACCCAGGTAAGTAGCTGAGGGACATTCAGTCCAGAAACTCAGCCTCCAGATCATCACTCTAGGGTTTCTCTGTCTGTCTTTCTGACAGACACAATTCATTATTCTCCTTCATGCTAAAACATGCCAGCTGCCATACACAGTATTGGTCCTTGTTGACTGCTCTAACACTCCAGGGTCTATCTATGTGTCTGACAGGCAGTAGTGGTAGTGGCACAGTCTGGCAACTCACTTCATTACTCTCCTTGATGCTAAAACACGTCAGCTGTGATATAAGGTAAAGTAGTTAACTTTGTTCAGTTAATCTAAGACCTTAACCTACATGATTTACTAATGTGAGTAAGTTTGATGTCATACTTACAAAGCCCTGGGGCGGGGATTCGTTTAAAAATGTTGCATACAGCACAACATATGTCCCAAAACATGCGTTTGCCAAAGTTGCCATGTACAGTGCCTTCAGAAAGTATTCACACCGCTTGACTTTCCCACATTCTGTTGTGTTACAGCCTGAATTTAACATGGATTACATTGAGACACACAATACCCCATAATGTCAAAGTGGAATTATGTTTATACATTTCTTTTAAAAATGAATTTAAAATGAAAAGCTGAAATGTTTTGAGTCAATAAGTATTCAACCCCTTTGTTATGGAAAGCCTAAATAAGTTCAGGAGTAAAAATGTGCTTAACATGACACATAATTTGTTACATGGACTCACTCTGTGTGCAATAATAGTGTTTAACATGATTTTTGAATGACTACCTCCTCTCTGTACCCCACACATACTTACCTGTAAGGTCACTCAGACAAGCAGTGAATTTTCAAACACATATTCAACCACAGAGACCAGGGAGGTTTACCAATACACCGCAAAGAAGG
Source organism: Brachymystax lenok tsinlingensis (assembly GCA_030435695.1). NCBI lineage: Eukaryota > Metazoa > Chordata > Actinopteri > Salmoniformes > Salmonidae > Brachymystax > Brachymystax lenok. The sequence continues at coordinate 11,410,724 of CM059807.1, read as the reverse complement.
ACACCTATTGGTAGATGTGTAAAAATAAAAAAAACATATATTGAATATCACTTTGAGCATGGTGAAGTTATAAATTACAATTTGGATGGTGTATCAATACACCCCGTCACTATAAAGATACAGGTGTGCTTCCTAACTCAGTTGCCTAACTAAGATTTCACCATGAGGTCAAATCTACACTGGAATTGCTTATCAAGAAGACAATCAATGTTCCAGAGTTACAGTTTGACTTAAATCTACTTGAAAATCTATGTCAAGACCTGGAAATGGCTGTCTAGCAATGATCAACAACTAATTTGAAAGAGCTTGAAGAATTTGAAAATGTGGGCAAATGTTGGATAATCCAGGTGTGGAAAGCTCTTAGAGACTTACCCATAAAGATTTACAGCTGTAATAACTTCCAAGGGTGCTTCTACAAAGTATTGACTCAGGGTGTGTGAATACTTATGTAAATATAATTTCTGTATTTAATTTTCAATAAATTTGTGAAAATGTCTAAAAACATGTTTTCACTTGTGTGTAGATCCATCAATCAAATTTATTTATAAAGCCCTTTTTACATCAGCCGATGTCACAAAGTGCTATACAGAAACCCAGCCTAAAACCCCAAACAGCAAGTGATGTAGATGGGTGAGAAAAAGTATAAATTTAATCCATTTTGAGTTCAGGCTGTAACGCAACAAAATGTGGAATAAGTCAAGGGGTATGAGTACTTTCTGAATGCACTGTATAAAAACTTAACTTGATGTGACAATGTCCTTACCTCCACACAAAATTCAGACCATGTGTACACACATTTTCTAGTGGTTGAAGTACTGTATTACAAAAAGGCAAGCAAGGGGGGATATGACAACACGCTCATTCATTCAAAATAATGAAAACAGAAAAACATAATAACAACATGCAGCCATTTGCCGTTAGTTAGAAGAGGGAAAATAGATGTGTTTTGTTTTTGGAATCTAACGTGATTAGACATCTATTTCCCATTTATTTTATGTTTTATAAACATTGCAGAATAAATTCCTCACCTTTTCTGACCGTGATGCATTCCCAAAGTAGCCATACATCAAATGACCATGCACATTTAATTAGTTGTATACGATCTCATAGGCAGCACGGTTTATAACATATGTTGAACTGAACAGGTGGAAGATTTTACATTGTAATATGTGATATGTAGGCACGGGCAGTCCAGCATATTTATATTGGAGGAAAGGTCAATGCAAAACATTCTGCTGACATACGGCTTACTTTACTTCAAAAGGTTAAAAGATTCGGCCAATAACTCCAAAAACAGTTGATAAAATGTGCCATTGCTTTTTCTTTTATAAATGGTCATGGCCTAATTCCAATAGTTTTGAATTATATACAAAATAAGGGCATTATTGTCACCGTAAAAGGTAAATATAGGGCGTTTTTATAATGCTTGTTACGCACAGTTTTACAGTGGCTCTGATTTATAACAGGAAACATGCGTATGCATGGTATACGGCAAGTTTGTGAATCTACATATTTGTATTATTTTAATAAATGGCGCACGCAGATATTTTGTGTAAAATGTGCACAATGGTTATAAATGAGGCCGCTGGCCTTTTAGAAATAACACTGATCACTGAGGTACATCACTTCAAAACTGATTCTATGAGTTATGGAAATATTAACATTCTCTTCGGAAAAAGGCTTCATGAAAAGTTCTTAGTCTGTCTCTTTTGGTAATCAATGCAGGAATCAATGTTTACTTTTATTATAGCCTAAATAATTTTCTCTTTGTAAACAGACACGACATGACTGCTCGTCGAACATCTCATTCCAAAATCATGGGCATTAATGTAGAGTTGGTCCCCCCTTCGCTGCTATAACAGCCTCCACTCTTCTGGGAAGGCTTTCCACTAGATGTTGCAAAATTGCTGTGTGGACTTGCTTACATTCAGCCTCAAGAGCGTTAGTGAAGTCAGGCACTGATGTTGAGCAATTATGCCTGGCTCGCAGTTGGCGTTCCAATTCATCCCAAAGGTGTTTGATGAGTTTGAGGTCAGGACTCTGTGCAGGCCAGTCGACGCTTCGCATTGCGCATGGTGATCTTAGGCTTCTGTGCATCTGCTCGGCCATGGAATCCCATTTTATGAAGCTCCCGACAAACCGTTCTTGTGCTGCCGTTGCTTCCAGAGGCAGTTTGGAACTCGGTAGTGAGTGTTGCAACACAGGACAGGCGATTTTTACGGGCTACGCGCTTCAGTACTCGGCGGTCCCGTTCTGTGAGCTTGTGTGGCCTACCACTTTGCGGCTGAGCCGTTGTTGCTCATAGACGTTTCCACTTCACAAAAACAGCACTTACAGTTGACCTGGGCAGCTCTAGCAGGGCAGAAATTTGACTAACTAACTTATTGGAAAGGTGGCATCCTATGACAGTGCCACGTTAAAAGTCCCTGAGCTCTTTATTAAGGCCATTCCACTGCCAATGTTTGTCTATGGAATGAGTGTGGCTGACATAGCCGAATCCACTAATTTGACGGAGTGTCCACATACTTGTGTGTGTGTATATATATATATATATATATATATATATATATATATATATATATATATATATATATATATATATATATATATATATATATATATATATATATAGTATATATAAGGATCCACATAAAAAATTTTTATAGCAATCTCCTGTAGTGGAAGTTTCAATACAGGATTTAACTTTCAGCTTATTTCTTCTATTACCTTGTAACATTTCAAGAGGATAATACCGTTCTATCGGCTTACCGGGGGATGAATCATCACATTCCTTTCTATGGGCTTACAGGGTGGTTGGCTTTCTATCTATAGGCTTATTGTCTGATGGGAAACAAGCAGCAAAAGCCTTTGAGTCTCACCCTGATGGGAAAGGAATTGATGCTGTACATCTCCAGGTCCTGAGCAATTTTGAAGTACTTCATCTCTTCTTCAGGAGCAGAGAAGATGAGATCACAACATCATGTTTAAGAGAGGGAGGGAGAGAGGGAGAGAGGGAAATAAAGAGAGTGAGAGAGAAAGAGAGAGAGAGAGAGCAAGCGAGAGAGATAAAGAGAGAGAGATTGAGCGAGAGAGAAAGAGAGAGAAAGTGAGCAAGCGAGAAAGAGAGAGAGAAAGAGAGAGTGAGAGAAAGAGCGTGCGAGAGAATGAGAGAGAAAGAGAAAGAAGGAGAAAGAGAGAGAGCCTTCTCTCTAACTCTCAATAGATGTGTCATCATGTGTAGTAGTGTACACCACATAACTCTGTTACTCTAAGTGAAAACATCAGCAGGGGGTTTCACATTAATGTAGCGTAATTCTCTGAATGCACTTGAGGGGTAACGGCTGTGGAATAGTTACAATTCTGCAGTCTGAAACAACCAGTATGTTGTGGTGTAGTGATGAAAGCAAATAAAAGCTATTTTCTTTTTTCTGACTCTCCTCCTAGGTCATCTCCAGTAAGGAGACTAGGCGGTGTCAGAGGAAGGCCCCAAAAATGGTCAAAGACTCCAGCCACCCTAATCATAGACTGTTCTCTCTGCTACCGCACGGCAAGCGGTACCGGAGCGCCAAGTCTAGGTCCAAAAGGCTCCTTAACAGCTTCTACCCCCAAGCTATAAGACTGCTGAACAATTAATACATTGACCCCGCCCCCACTTTACCCCTACCTAGATGTATAAATTACCTCGACTAACCTATACCCCCTCACATTGACTCAGCACCAGTACCCCCTGTACAGAGCCTCGTTATTGTTATGCCATTTTATTGTGTTACTTTTTATTAAATGTTTTACTTTAGTTCATTTAGTAAATATTTTCTTAACTCTATTTCTTGAACTGCATTGTTGGTTAAGGGCTTGTAAGTAAGCATTTCACGGTAAGGTAACCTGTTGTATTCGGCGCATGTGACAAATAACATTTGATTGGATTTAAAATAATGTTTGCATACTTTGACAAAAATCATGAAGTTGATGCTCGCTTCACGTTTAAATGATGTTATTTTGATGTGGCTGGTAAATAACAACAAGAGGCTGAATGTTGATGTTAAAAGGACAAGTTGTGCTTATGAACCCTTTCTACTTAGTTTGTCTTGAGTAAACAAGTCTTACTAATGTAAGACTTGTAAAGGTAACTACCAAAATAAAGGAAACACTTGAGTAAACGAGGAATACAAAGTACATTGAAAGCAGGTGCTTCCACACAGGTGTGGTTCCTGACTATATTAAGCAATTAACATCCCATCATGCTTAGGGTCATGTATAAAAATGCCCAGTTGCCAAATATTTTGGCTACCATGACTAGAAGAAGACATCTCAGAAGAAGAGATCTCTATTTTCTGCATGAAAAATACAGAAATATCCTTTAACGCAAGCCTTGCTATGTGTGTGGATGGGGGGGCTAAACCGAAATGCGGAGAAAGGAACCATGTTTTCTTCAGAGGAGTGGATTTTGCTCAACGGGAATGTCTATTTCTGGAGCTTGTCGCATGAGTTGTGTTTTGGTCTGCACTTGGGCTCTCTGTGTGTGGATGGCTGGTTGGATGGTTTCTGTGACGCCGGGGGTAATTTTCGTAATTGAAATGCAAAGCTTTGGTCATGGATCTGATGGTGTATCTGGACTAATTTTGGAGAAGTCCCGGAGGCAGACAAGATTTTGTTCAATGGGAAAGTAAAAAAATTAATCTTAGGATCAACGTTATCACAGTTGCTAATTGTTGAAGAGGTATCAGCTAAAGATAGCTATCTTCTTCCTCCATTTCTGAATAACATTTTGGCTGTTTATTTCTAGCTGGAAAAATAAGTGAGCTAGATTTTGTTTGTGTCTTGCCATTTGTCAATAACATAGCCAATTTGGTCACGGGTATTGGCTAGTCAATATCCTAAAGCTAGCCAGCTAGACAGTGATAGCCGCAAGCTAAAACCGGGGACAGAGGGAAGAGAGAATTCTCTTTTTGTTTCATCTGGTGCTGGCTTGATAATGTTCACTCAAGTAATTGTGTCAATATGTTGTGAATATTGTAGAAAAATCCTCAGTAATTTTTTCATACTAAAACGGACAACCTGGTGCGCACCAGCTTGTACCGTAGGCTACAGTAGGCTCACCGTCTGAGTCATCAAAATTACAATTTTGGCTTTGGGCCTTTCCAGCAGTCTTTGTGTGTGTGTGTGTGTGTGTGTGTGTGTGTGTGTGTGTGTGTGTGTGTGTGTGTGTGTGTGTGTGTGTGTGTGTGTGTGTGTGCATGACTGTGTGTGTGTGTGTCTTAGTCACCAGATCTCAACCCAATTGAACACTTATGGGAAATTCTGGAGTGGCGTCTGAGACAGCGTTTTCCACCACCATCAACAAAACACCGAATTCAAATCAAATCAAAGTTTATTTGTCACGTGCGCCGAATACAACAGGTGTAGACCTTACAGTGAAATGCTTACTTACAGGCTCTAACCAACAGTGCAAAAAATAATAAAAAAGGTATTAGGTGAACAATAGGTAGGTAAAGAAATAAAAACAGCAGTATATACAGTAGCGAGGCTATATTCAGTAGCGAGGCTGTAAAAGTAGCGAGGCTATAAAAGTAGCGAGGCTACATATAGACACCGGTTTTCAGGCTGATTGAGGTAGTATATGTACATGTAGTTATGGTTAAAGTGACTATGCATATATGATGAACAGAGAGTAGCAGTAGCGTAAATAAAAGGGGTTGGCAGATGGTGGGACACAATGCAGATAGATAGCCCAGTTAGCAAGAGCACTGGTTGGTCGGTCCAATTGAGGTAGTATGTACATGAAAGTATAGTTAAAGTGACTATGCATATATGATAAACAGAAAGTAGCAGCAGTGGGGGGCACAATGCAATAGGTCCAGATAGTCATTCTGTTCAGGAGTCTTATGGCTTGGGGGTAAAAACTGTTGAGAAGCCTTTTTGTCCTAGACTTGGCACTCCAGTACCGCTTGCCATGCGGTAGTAGAGAGAACAGTCTATGACTGGGGTGGCTGGGGTCTTTGACAATTTTTAGGGCCTTCCTCTGGCACCGCCTGGCGTAGAGGTCCTGGATGGCAGGCAGCTTAGCCCCAGTGATGTACTTGGCCGTACGCACTATCCTCTGTAGTGCCTTGCGGTCAGAGGCAGAGCAATTGCCGTACCAGGCAGTGATGCAACCAGTCAGGATGCTCTCAATGTTGCAGCTGTAGAACCTTTTGAGGATCTCAGGATCCATGCCAAATCTTTTTAGTCTCCTGAGGTGGAATAGGCTTTGTCGTGCCCTCTTCACGACTGCCTTGGTGTGTTTGGACCATTCTAGCTTGTTGTTGATGTGGACACCAAGGAACTTGAAGCTCTCAACCTTCTCCACTACAGCCCCATCGATGAGAATGGGGGTGTGCTCGGTCCTCCTTTTCCTGTAGTCCACAATCATCTCCTTAGTTTTGGTTACGTTGAGGGAGAGGTTGTTGTCCTGGCACCACACGGCCAGGTCTCTGACCTCCACCGTGTAGGCTGTCTCGTCGTTGTCGGGGATCAGGCCTACCACTGTTGTGTCGTCTGCAAACGTAATGATGGTGTTGGAGTCGTGCCTGGCCATGCAGTCGTGGGTGAACAGGGAGTACAAGTGGGGACTGAGCACGCACCCCTGGGGAGCTCCAGTGTTGAGGATCAGCGTGGCAGATGTGTTGCTACCTACCCTCATCACCTGGGGGCGGCCCGTCAGGAAGTCCAGGATCCAGTTGCAGAGGGAGGTGTTTAGTCCCAGGATCCTTAGCTTAGTGATGAGCTTTGAGGGTACTATGGTGTTGAACGCTGAGCTGTAGTCAATAAACAGAATTCTCACATAAGTGTTCCTTTTGTCCAGGTGGGAAAGGGCAGTGTGGAGTGCAATAGAGATTGCATCATCTGTTGATCTGTTTGGGCGTTATGCAAATTGGAGGGGGTCTAGGGTTTCTGGGATAATGTTGTTGATGTGAGCCATTACCAACCTTTCAAAGCACTTCATGGCTACAGACGTGAGTGCTACGGGTCTGTAGTCATTTAGGCAGGTTACCTTAGTGTTCTTGGGCACTGGGACTATGGTGGTCTGCTTGAAGCATGTTGGTATTACAGACTTAATCAGGGACATGTTGAAAATGTCAGTGAAGACACCTGCCAGTTGGTCAGCACATGCCCGGAGCACGCGTCCTGGTATGCGTCTCTGTTTGTGGAGTACAGGTGATCTAGATTTTTTTTACTCTGGTTGCACATTTAACATGTTGATGGAGATTTGGTAGAACTGATTTAAGTTTCCCTGCATTAAAGTCTCCAGCCACTAGGAGCGCCGCCTCTGGGTGAGTGGTTTCCTGTTTGCTTATTTCCTTATAAAGCTGACTGAGTGCGGTCTTAGTGTCAGCATCTGTCTGTGGTGGTAAATAAACAGCCACGAAGAGTATAGCTAAAAACTCTCTAGGCAAGTAGTGTGGCCTGCAATTTATCACAATATACTCTACTTCAGGCGAGCAAAATCTAGAGACTTCCTTAGATTTTGTGCACCAGCTGTTGTTTACAAATATGCACAGACACCCTCATCTTACCGGAGTGTGCTGTTCTATCTTGCCGGTGCAGCGTGTATCCCGCTAGCTGAATATCCATGTCGTCATTCAGCCACGATTCTGTGAAACATAGGATGTTGCAGTTTTTAATGTCCCGTTGGTAGGATATTCGTGATCGTACCTCGTCTAATTTATTGTCCAATGATTGCACGTTGGCGAGTAGTATTGACGGTAATGGCAGCTTTCCCAATCGCCTCCTCCGGGTCCTGACCAGGCATCCGGCTCTTTTCCCCCGGTTTCCTGCGTCGCTTCTTCTTGCGAATAACTGGGATGTCGGTCCTGCTGGGTGTTTGGAGAATATCATGTGCGTCTTGCTTGTTGTTGAAAAAATCTTAGTCTAATCCGAGGTGAGTGATCGCTGTCCTGATATCCAGAAGCTCTTTACTGCCGTAAGATACGGTTGCAGAAACTTTATGTACAAAATAAGTTACAAATAACGAGAAAAAAAACACATAATATAGCATAATTGGTTAGGCGCCCGTAAAACGGCTGCCATTTCTTCCGGCGCCAATTTATGGAATGTCTCGTGAAACAATGTTGTTGTATCCCTCCAATAGAGTTCCAGACACTTGTAGAATCTATGCCAAGGCATATTGAAGCTGTTCTGGTGGCTAGTGGTGGCCCAACATCCTTTCAAGACACTTTATGTTGGTGTTTGCCTTATTTTGGCAGTTACCTGTATGAAACCAACTAATGTAACACCGAGCAGGTACATGACCAGCGTAAGTTTACCTTGTCCTCCCTATGTGTCCAGCTTAACAAGCAGTGGTTCTATCCTCCCAAGTCTCTGCAGTCATCTGGTACAGGTTGATCACTTGAAACACAGAGGTACATATTGACCACAATCATTTAAATGTCAATGTGTAGACCGACATATGCAGACCCATAACATTGTGTAGGTCTACACATTGATTTTATCTAATTTCCATGCAACAATTCCTTTCAGCTTTCAAGCTAACAGACTAACAGTCACTCACCATCTTGGGTAAGAGTTCCTCCTGATCCAGAAAGCTTGGTTTGTGGACATTGGGGTCATGGTCTCCATAATGCAACGTAAAGGGAAGGAAAACAGTTAAAATATTATGGTCAGGCCAGGATTACATCCAGTAGTTATAATATGACAGTATATCCTCTACCGGCTAGGGTCAAGTTTTCTGAATTTCCACCTGTCTGACATGCCCAAAGTAAACTGCCTGTTACTCAGGCCCAGAAGCTAGGATATGCATATTAGTTAATTAGTGGCGTTGCAGAGAAAACACTCTGACGTTTTTAAAACTGTTCATATAATGTCTGTGTGTATAACAGAACATAGCAGGCAAAAACCCGAGGAAATCCATCCATTAAAAAAATAGATTTGGAGCTCCCTGGTTCTTTCAATGCAAAGCTATTGAAATATCTAATTTCCACCTCCCAAATTGCAGTTCCTATGGCTTCCACTAGATGTCAACAGTCTTTATTCAAGGTTTCAGGCTTGTTTTTTGAAAAACGAACAAGTACATGTTGTTGTTCCAAGAGTAGCAATAAGGCAAAAATACTGTTTTGGCGCGCGTGATTCCTATTAAACATAGTTCTCTCCGTATGAAATATTGTTTATTTAGATATTAGAGTACCTGAGGATTAATTAGAAACGTTGTTGGACTTGTTTGGACGAACTTCACCGGTGACTTTTTGGACTCTTTAGTCTGCATGTTGAACGAGTGGATTTCTTTATTCAATGGTACCAACTAAACAGCGTTTTTGGGATATGAAGAAGGACTTTATCGAACAAAATGACCATTCATGTTGTAGCTGGGACCCTAGGGATTGCAAACAGAGGAAGATCTTCAAAAGTAAGTGATTTATTTTATCGCTATTTATGATTTTGTGTCGCCTGTGCTGGTTTGAAAAATATGTTGACATGGGACACTGTCCTCAGACAATCGAATGCTATGCTTTCGCCGTAAAGCCTTTTTGAAATCTGACAACACAGATTACCAAGATTCTAAGCTTTTGAATGCTGTAACACACTTATTTCCATGAATGTTTAATATTACGATTTTTATATTTTCATCGGATGTTGTCACAGCCCAAACAGGATATCTCTATCTTGTCATAAAGTGTATGATGTGATGAAGTTACAGTATTGGAGAGATGAAGAGCTGAAGGAATCAAATCGGAAAAAATTAAAGGGGTCAGTCAGTCTTCCATCAACGAGGAGTCTCATTTACTTTCAACACACACACACACACACACCACCGCTCTCTGGTCATCAGGAAATGGTGTCATATCAGAAATGATTGATAACTCATCATCGCTCCATAGGACATGAATAATTCTAGACGAGAGAAGACGGGAATGTAAAAGACCTTCAGTGGTGTTATCAAAATGATCCACTGACAGGGAAATGACCTCCCCCTTGGTTAGGGAAACTTTGGTTGTTCCTTTATAATTCAATGTCTAATTGTGTGTGTGTGTGTGCGCGCATCTGTCACACATTCAAATCTGTCCTTTCTGTAATCTTGAATACATTGTGTGAGGGCAGCAGCAAGCAGCAGTAACATCATAGCTGGCATCTCTCACTGCCACATGAAAGCTGACATGGAACCGCTGGCCTGAGAAAAGGACTGCACTGTGCTCGCTGTTCTATGGCTTAGCTACTCAGACAGACCAGGACGCTATCTTCCAGACTGGTACAAAAGGGGCAATTCCAGAGTAAAAGAATGATGCTGAGACTCAGATTTGTTCACTTAGGTTTTTCGCTGTGGAATTGCCCAAAGGCCAAATCAATGGGTCTAAAATGAATGTAGGAGGGAAAGACTGGGGAGACCTGATGATGATAGCTGCCGCTCTTCAGCGGAAACCTACTGGGTAAACAATGTTCCACTAGGATGTGTCAATCTGCAAAGCAGGGTGTCTTCCGAAAGCTGAGTATCTCTGCTATTGAGCTGTGCTTGAAAATCATTGGTGTGACTTCCTACCAAATATGGGCATACGAATGTATAAGGGCAGGCCGAGCCGATGACCTAATTTTAAGACGGCTACTACCTACGTTCAGGTTAGCGTTGTGAAGGATAAACGAAGTAAACATGGAATAGGTTGATTCACACGGAAAGCCGTGACTCCACAGATCATGAGGATGTCTCATTTGTTTGTCTATGACTTACCATTATTGATCACCAGCCCCGGGAGTCAAAACGTTTTCACCAAACAGCAAATATCTTACAAGGTAAGCTTCGATTTGGTTTGAGCTATAGCTACATGGGGGTATGAAATTAATCCTTAAATTGGTAGGAACAAATTTTGCCTATTGCCAATGTTATTATTATTTTTTTATTTCAGCTTTATTTAACCAGGTAGGCCAGTTGAGAACAAGTTCTCATGTACAACTGCGACCTGGCCAAGATAAAGCAAAGCAGTGCGACAAAAACAACAACACAGAGCTACACATAAACAAACATACAGTCAATAACACAATAGAAAAATCTATGTACAGTGTGTGCAAATGTATTGAGATTAGCGAGGTAGGAAATAAATAGAGTGTTTGGATAATAATTTAGCATTAACACTGGAGTGATAGATGTGCAGATGATGATGTGCAAGTAGAGATACTGGGGTGCAAAAGAGCAAGAGGGTAATAATAATATGGGGATGAGGTAGTTGGGTGTGCTATTTACAGATTGACTGTGCACGGGTACAGTGATCGGTAAGCTGCTCTGACAGGTGATGCTTAAAGTTAAAGAGGGAGATATAATAATCCAGCTTCAGTGATTTTTGCAATTCGTTCCACTCATTGGCAGCAGAGACCTGGAAGGAAAGGAGGCCAAAGGAAGTGTTTGCTTTGGGGATGACCAGTGAAATATACCTGCTGGAACGTGTGCTACGGGTGGGTGTTGCTATGGTGACCAGTAAGCTGAGATAAGGCAGGGCTTTACCTAGCAAAGACATATAGTTGACCTGGAGCCAGTGGGTTTCGCGACAAATATGTAGTGATGGCCAGCCAACGAGAGCATACAGGTCGCAGTGGTGGGTAGTATATGGGGCTTTGGTGGCAAAATGGATGGCACTGTGATAGACTACATCCTGTTTGCTGAGTAGAGTGTTGGAGGCTATTCTGTAACTGACATCGCCAAAGTCAAGGATGGGTAGGATAGTCAGTTTTACGAGGGTAAGTTTGGCAGCATGAGTGAAGGATGCTTTGTTGCGAAATAGGAATCTGATTCTAGATTTAATTTTGTATTGGAGTTGCTTGATGTGAGTCTGTAAGGAGAGTTTACAGTCTAACCAGACACGTAGGTATTTGTAGTTGTCCACATATTCTAGGTCAGAACCGTCCAGAGTAGTGATGCTAGTTGGGCGGGAGGGTGCGGGCATCAATTGGTGAACAATTTTATAGTGAACAATAAATTTGAGGCACATCCAGTGTGAAAAAACAGTGCAATTACCTTTGGAAAGGACACTTGAATGTACCCTGGATACCCCATAACACCACCACAATGTTTGAGTGAGGTTGATACGGTAGAAATGTTGTTTTTATACTGAACAAATAGCATTTAGGGACTGCAAATATGTCTTAGCACTGGAATTATCTAATTTACAGACATATGCCACTTTGGAGAGGTTTAGAGACGCTTGGAAATATCCCATGACCACACCTGACACCACTTACTAAAACATCTGCACATTTCTAGTTGTTAGGTCTATCAATCTGATTTTCTTCTGATATTGTTCACAGATGGAAGCCATCTGTGTTTCCAACTCTGGGCATCAGTAATTCACTTATAGCTTGTCAATGAAAATAATCTTGATCTTGTGTATTCTGAACTATGTAACTCTTATCTATCTTCTGATCATTTCCTCATAATGTCCCAGATGTCTTCTTTCCTAATATATATAGTTTTTGCATGTCAGAATGCTCTCGATGGTGCAGATGTAGAACATTTTGAGGATCTGGGCTCCCATGCCAAGTCTTTTCAGTCTCCTGAGGGGGAAAAGGTGTAATCGTTTTCGAGCCCTGCCACATCCGACAAGCTTCAGAGCCGGTGTAGCAGGATTCAATCTTAGTCCTGTATTGACGCTTTGCCTGTTTGATGGTTCGTCTGAGGGCATAGAGGGATTTCTTTTAGGCGTCGGATTAGTGTCCCGCTCCTTGAAAGTGGCAGCTCTAGCCTTTAGCTCGATGCTGATATTGCCTGTAATCCATGGCTTCTGGTTGGGATATGTACGCACAGTCACTGTGGGGACGTCGTCATGATGCACTTATTGATGAAGCCGGTGACTGAGTTGGTATACTCCTCAAAGCCATTGGATGAATCCCAGAACATATTCCAGTCTGTGCTAGCAAAACAATCCACGTCATCTGACTACTTCCGTATTGAGCAAGTCACTGGTACTTTCTGCTTTAGTTTTTTGCTTGTATGCCGGAATCAGGAGGATATAATTATTATGGATGCACCGATATGAAATTTTTTGCCGATACCGATATCCAATATTTTCCTTGCAAAAAAACGGATACTGATATTTAAAATATTTGCTGCCTTTTAAGCATTCTAGTACAGACAAATAGTTGAAACACACACACACACACACACTGACCAAAAAGTTATTTTGTTGGCATTTACGTATGTTCCCATTACCAGTAAAACATAATCAAAACCTATTTCTTTCACTTACTTGCTGTTTCATTGTTCATTTGTTTAATTCTCAACCAGGATATCATCATACATGTCAAGCAGGGAAGTTTCAGCACTGTCCATGGCCTCTAATGTCATGGGGTCAACTCATAGTTGGCAGCATACGTGCCAAGCACTCATTTTTGTTCCAGCAGGTTCTCCATTCTATTTTACCTTTATTTTACCAAGCAAGTCAGTTAAGAATAAATTCTTATTCAATGACGGCTTAGGAATTCTTATTTTCAATGACGGCTTAGGAACAGTGGGTTAACTGCCTGTTCAGGGGCAGAACGACAGATATGTACCTTGTCAGCTCGGGGAATTCAACTTAGAACTAGTCCAACGCTCTAACCACTAGGCTACCCTGCCGCCCTATAAAAAGTACTGTTCCATCTGGTGGAAATGTCTTGCTTAAGCCTTTTCGTGTTCACTCCATGCTGCTCCTGTATTGCTTGCAGGCGGCTGTATGCTAGCTGTGAGTGTTTAAAATGAACCACTATCTTCCTACCTGTTGCCACTGTGTCAGATATTCTGCATTGGGCCAAAACACCTTTGTTCACAGCCAGTTGCAGCGTGTGTGCCATGCATGGCAAACTGGCCACTCCGCATTCTTCCCAAAGCCTTTGTCATGTCAAAGTCAAAGTCAAAGTCACCATTATTAGTCAGTTGTACAACTGAATGCCTTCAACCGAAATGTGTCTTCCGCATTTAACCCAACCCCTCTGGATCAGAGAGGTGCGGGGGGCTGCCTTAATGTTACGTGCGGGGGGCTGCCTTATGTTACGTGCATTATCACATAGCACAGCGTGTACTTTGTTCTTAGGGATTTTCCAAGTTTCAAACATGTTCTCAAATGCCATATGAAATCCATGTCGACCCACTGTGCTATCAGACTCAGCATGCTCATGGGGCTGAAATCGCTGGTCCAAATGTCAGTCGCGAAGCTAATAGCAGGGACGCCCATAGCAAGTAACTCATGGATGTGCGTTTCAACAATACTGTGTAACTCCGTTAGGGCGACATCTGAAAAATAGTGCCTACTTGGTAGTGTGTACCATGGCTCGACCAGTTGGCGAAAGCCAACACCATCCACGACAGAGAATGGTTGATTGTCAAGGGCAATCATTTCCATTATCTTGGCATGAATGGATTTTGCCTTTGTGTTTCTCGCTGAAATGGTATTACTCTTTCAAATGACTGCTTGACATGAACTTGTTTAGTTGTTGGAAGAATGCTCTTAGTTTTTCTGCTTTTGTTCTAAGTAGTTGCTGAACATCTGGGGGTGATGCAATTTCAAATGAGTAATTGGGTTTGTGGTATTGAAAGATTTCCCTTTCTCCCCTCCTCAGAAAATAATAGCAGCACAAACGTTGCATATGACCTTTTTGTTATCTTCCTTTGAAACTTCAAAATAGATCCACACCGCAGACATTCTGGGCGAGGTTAGGAATGCTGTGTTCCACGTGTAGCGCTGTATTTTTCATCGCGTCATTACATTAATCTACCTATGTTATACAGGTATGTACGTCAGCTTTGACATCTGTTTTGCACAATGCGTTAAACTATACATAGAGCCAATGCCGAAGTTGGCATTTTTAGATAATATAGGCCTATTCTGATATATTATGCATCCCTAATAAGTATGGTCAGATTTGCCAAATGGAGGGCAAGGGCGAGTTTTGTATGCGTCTCTGTGTGGAGTAAAGGTGTTCTAGAGATTTTTATTTATTTATATATTTTTCTCTGTTTGCACGTGACAAGCTGGTAGAAATGAGGTAAAACGGATTTAAGTTTGCCTGCAATAAAGTCCCCGGCACTAGGAGCCCCACTTCTGGATGAGCATTTTCTTGTTTGCTTATGGCCTTATACAGCTCATTGAGTGTGGTCTTAGTGCCAGCTCCGTTTTTGGTGGTAAATAGACGGCTACGAATAATATAGATAACTCTCTCGGGAGATAGTTTGGTCTGAAGCTTATCCTCAGGCGAGCAATCCCTAGAGACTTCTTTAATATTAGACATTCTGCACTAGGATCGGCCTTATATTAGTATTCACCCCCTCTCTCCAGTCTGCTAGTCACGCCCTCTCTCCAGTCTGCTAGTCACGCCCTCTCTCCAGTCTGCTAGTCACGCCCTCTCTCCAGTCCGCTAGTCACGCCCTCTCTCCAGTCCGCTAGTCACCCCCTCTCTCCAGTCCGCTAGTCACGCCCTCTCTCCAGTCCGCTAGTCACGCCCTCTCTCCAGTCCGCTAGTCACTCCCTCTCTCCAGTCCGCTAGTCACCCCCTCTCTCCAGTCTGCTAGTCACGCCCTCTCTCTAGTCTGCTAGTCACGCCCTCTCTCCAGTCCGCTAGTCACGCCCTCTCTCCAGTCTGCTAGTCACGCCCTCTCTCCAGTCTGCTAGTCACGCCTCTCTCCAGTCCGCTAGTCACGCCTCTCTCCAGTCCGCTAGTCACGCCTCTCTCCAGTCCGCTAGTCACGCCCTCTCTCCAGTCCGCTAGTCACGCCCTCTCTCCAGTCCGCTAGTCACGCCCTCTCTCCAGTCTGCTAGTCACGCCCTCTCTCCAGTCTGCTAGTCACACCCTCTCTCCAGTCTGCTAGTCACACCCTCTCTCCAGTCTGCTAGTCACGCCCTCTCTCCAGTCCGCTAGTCACGCCCTCTCTCCAGTCCGCTAGTCACGCCCTCTCTCCAGTCCGCTAGTCACCCCATCTCTCCAGTCCGCTAGTCACACCCTCTCTCCAGTCCGCTAGTCACCCCATCTCTCCAGTCTGCTAGTCACGCCCTCTCTCCAGTCCGCTAGTCACGCCTTACAGCCAGTGAGTGAACGCCTGGCCAGGCAACTGCCTGCGTGTTTTGGCGCAGCTGTTGCTTGAAATTCCAGTCAACACATCTCCGGATGAGGTGCCCCGCAGAATACCAAACAGCAGACAGAACCGCCCCACACACACACACAGACATTCATTTTACACACACACACCAAATGGGCATGCAGGTTTATTCTTACTCTCGCACACACGCACACCCAGACATACAGAAGCGCATGCACACACACACACCTTTCTGCTTCTTTTAATCCCTTTTTCCATCTTTCCTCCTTCAGTCTCTCTCTCTCTACGTCTCTTGCATCCTAATGACTGTTTCCTCTAGGCTTTACACGGCTTATGTTGTCCTGTGGTCTCTGCTCTCATTTAAATCAAATTTCAGATCTTAAGTCTGTACGATTTCCCTTATCTCAACCCTCATGCCAGTTTTCTCCTCGTTCTCCCACTCACTTCTCTCCCACTCACTTCTCTCCCCCTCACTTATCTCATATCCTCTTTACACATACATACATACACTTAAACAAATCAACATATATTTTATATTTCAGATTCAAATAGCCACTCTTTGCCTTGATGACAGCTTTGCACACTCGTGGCATTCTCACAACCAGCTTCATGAGGTAGTCACCTGGAATGCATTTCAATTAACTGGTGTGCCTTCTTAAAGTAAATTTGTGGAATTTCTTTCCTTCTTAATGCGTTTGAGCAATCAGTTGTTTTGTGACAAGGTAGGGGTGGTATACAGAAGATAGCCCTATTTGGTAAAAGACCAAGTCCATATTATGACAAGAACAGCTCAAATAAGCAAAGAGAAATGACAGTTCATCATTACTTCAAGACATGAAGGTCAGTCAATACGGAAAATGTCAAGAACTTTGAAAGTTTCTTTGAGTGCAGTCGCAAAACCATCAAGTGCTATGATGAAACTGGCTCTCATGAGGACCGCCACAAGAATGGAAGACCCAGAGTTACCTCTGTTGCAGAGGATAAGTTCATTAGAGTTACAAGCCTCAGAAATTGCGGCCCAAATAAATGCTTCACAGAGTTCAAGTAACAGACACATCTCAACATCAACTGTTCAGAGGAGACTGCGTGAATCAGGCCTGGTCGAATTGCTGCAAAGAAACCACTACTAAAGGACACCAATAAGAAGAAGAGACTTGCTTGGGCCAAGGAACACGAGCAATGGACATTAGACTGGTGGAAATTTGTCCTTTAGTCTAAAGTCCAAATTGGAGATTTTTGGTGGTGTGGGTGAACGGATGATCTCCGCATGTGTATTTCCCACCGTAAAGCATGGAGGAGGAGGTGTTATGCTGTGGTGGTGCTTTGCTGGTGACACTGTCCGTGATTTATTCAGAATTCAAGGCATACTTAACCAGCATGGCTACTACAGCATTCTGCATTGATACGCCATCACAATTGGTTTAGGCTTAGTGGGACTATAATTTGTTTTCAACAGGACAATGACCCAACACACATCCAGGCTGTGTAATGGCTATTTTACCAAGAAGGATATCGATGGAGTGCTGCATCAGATGACTTGGCCTCCACAATCCCCCAACCTCAACCAAATTGAGATGGTTTGGGATGAGTTGGACCGCAGAGTGAAGGAAAAGCACCCAACAAGTGCTCAGCATATGTGGGATCTTCTTCAAGACTGTTGGAAAAGCATTCCAGGTGAAGCCTGTTGAGAGAATGCCAAGAGTGTTCCAAGCCGTCATCAATTCAAATGGTGGCTATTTGAAGAATCTCAATACTACATGATTCCATATGGGTTATTTCATAGTTTTGATGTCTTCACTATTATTCTACAATGTAGAAAATAGTAGAAATAAAGAAAAATCCTTGAATGAGTAAGTGTTCTAAAACTTTTGACCAGTAGTGTACATTCTGCATTGCTTGCTCTCTCGGGTTTAAGGCTGGGTATCTGTATAAGCACTTTGTGACAACTGCTGATGTAAAAAGGGCTTTATAAATAAATGTGATTGATTGACATACGCACGCACGCATATGTCGTCCTCTCTCCTTATTTTCTCTGTCATCCTCCCTCCCCTCAGGATTGGGTGAACCACTAATTTAGAGACAATGAAGAGGTCCCAACAGAACAGGAAGATATCTCTGTGGCTCCTTAACAAAAAGGAGAGGATTGCCTGCTACCAATGCTATAAAAGTAGAGGACTTCTTTCAACCCAGTCTTTCACCACCCTTACCTGGCAACTACACACTATGTGAAGTTAAGAAAGTTATGCAGATTAACTCAAAGATACTTTTGTATATACAGTATTGTGTATTTGGACATCCGTTCAAATTAGTTGATTTGGCTATTTCAGCCACCCCCGGTGCTGACGGTGTATAAAATCGAGTACACAGCCATGCAATCTCCCTAGACAAACATTGGCAATAGAATGGCCTTACTGAAGAGCTCAGTGACTTTCAACGTGGCACCATCATAGGATGCCACCTTTACAACAAGTCTTTCCTGCTGGAGGTTCCCCAGTCAACTGAATCACGCTTCACCATCTGGCAGTCCTACGGAATAATCTGGGTTTGGCGAATGCCAGAACACTACCTGCCCGACTGCGTAGTGCCAAATATAATGTTTGGTGGGGGGAGGAATAATGGTCTGGGGCTGTTTTTCATGGTTCTGGCTAGGCCCCTTAGTTCCATTGAAGGGAAATCTTAACAGTACAGCATACAATGACATTCTAGACAATTCTGTGCTTCCAACTTTGTGGCAACAAAGGAAAGGTCAATACAGAAATGGTTTGTTGAGATCGGTGTGAAAGAACTTGACTGGCCTGCACAGAGCCCTGATCTCAACCCCATCAAACACCTTTGGGATGAATTGGAACGCCGACTGCGAGCCAGGACTAATCATCCAACATCAGTGCCCGGCCTCACTAATGCTCTTGTGACTCAATGGAAGCAAGTCCCCTCAGCAATGTTCCAACATCTAGTGGAAAGCCTTCCCAGAAAAGTGTAGGCTGTTATAGCAGCAAGGGGGGTGACCAACTACATATTAATGCCCATGATTCTGGAAGGAGATGTTTGACGAGCAGTGTCCATATACTTTTGGCCATGTAGTATATGTAGGCTTGGCCCTAATTTATGTGCTCTCTGTCACCTCCAGCCCCATGGCAAATGGCCCAGCAAAACACAAAGGACATTGCCCAAGGACTAGTCAGCCCTTCCCCCTCTGATGGGCCAAAATGTATCTCTCTCTGTTACATTATTCAGAGGACTGACTATGGGCCCTGGTCAAAAGTAGTGCCCTATAGGGAAAAGGCTGTCATTAGGGATGCAGACAGTGAGACAGGGATGGTGATGTCTTCTGATAAGCAGTAATCGGTGGTCTTGACACTATCTGAGTGGAGGAGAAGGAGGAGCAGTGCTCCCACAACATCTGAATTAATGAGACTATTAAGGAAACAAGCTTTACAAGGCATTTAGTCATTTGTATTGTTGTCCATATTTATTTTTGTGGCATCCATTTTAAACTGTTGTTGTTAATTTGTCGCCTGAATGTTATAGGCTTTAATAGCCGGGCCTCTAAATCTTTTTCTGGGAGGTAGGCGATTTATCTCTTTAAAACCGCTACATCGCCTCCTAAATGCTTTAAAACAGATCAAATATACAGTCGTGGCCAAAAGTTTTGAGAATGACACAAATATTAATTTTCACAAAGTCTGCTGCCTCAGTTTGTATGATAGCAATTTGCATATACTCCAGAATGTCATGAAGAGTGATCAGATGAATCTTTGCCATGCAAATGAACTGAATCCCCAAAAAACATTTCCACTGCATTTCAGCCCTGCCACAAAAGGACCAGCTGACATCATGTCAGTGATTCTCTCGTTAACACAGCTGTGAGTGTTGACAAGGACAAGGCTGGAGATCACTCTGTCATGCTGATTGAGTTCGAATAACGAACTGGAAGCTTCAAAAGGAGGGTGGTGCTTGGAATCATTGTTCTTCCTCTGTCAACCATGGCTACCTGCAAGGAAACACGTGCCGTCATTGCTTTGCACAAAAAGGGCTTCACAGGCAAGAATATTGCTGCCAGTAAGATTGCACCTAAATCAACCATTTATCGGACCATCAAGAACTTCAAGGTTCAATTGTTGTGAAGAAGGCTTCAGGGCGCCCAAGAAAGTCCAGCAAGCTCCAGGACCGTCTCCTAAAGTTGATTCAGCTGCAGGATCGGGGCACCACCAGTACAGAGCTTGCTCAGGAAAGGCAGCAGGCAGGTGTGAGGGCATCTGCACGCACAGTGAGGCGAAGACTTTTGGAGGATGGCCTGGTGTCAAAAAGGCCAGCAAAGAAGCCACTTCTCTCAAGGAAAAACATCAGGGACAGACTGATATTCTGCAAAATGTTTAGGGATTGAACTGCTGAGGACTGGGGTAAAGTCATTTTCTCTGATGAATCCCCTTTCTGATTGTTTGGGGCGGAAAAAAGGAAAAAAGCTTGTCCGGAGAAGACAAGGTGAGCGCTACCATCAGTCCTGTGTCATGCCAACAGTAAAGCATCCTGAGACCATTCATGTGTGGGGTTGCTTCTCAGCCAAGGGAGTGGGCTCACTCACAATTTTGCCTAAGAACACAGCCATGAATAAAGAATGGTACCAACACATCCTCCGAGAGCAACTTCTCCCAACCATCCAGGAACAGTTTGGTGACGAACAATGCCTTTTCCAGCATGATAGAGCACCTTGCCATAAGGCAAAAGTGATAACTAAGTGGCTCGGTGAACAAAACACAGATATTTTGGGTCCATGGCCAGGAAACTCCCCAGACCTTAATTCCATTGAGAACTTGTGGTCAATCCTCAAGAGGCGGGTGGACAAACAAAAACCCACAAATTCTGACAAACTCCAAGCATTGAATATGCAAGAATGGGCTGCCATCAGCCAGGATATGGCCCAGAAGTTAATTGACAGCATGCCAGGGCAGATTGCAGAGGTCTTGAAAAAGAAGGGTCAACACTGCAAATATTCACTCTTTGGATCAACTTCATGTAATTGTCAATAAAAGCCTTTGACACTTATGAAATGCTTGTAATTGTACTTCAGGATTCCATAGTAACATCTGACAAAAATATCTAAAGCCACTGAAGCAGCAAACTTTGTGGAAATTAATATTTGTGTCATTCTCAAAACTTTTGGCCACGACTGTACATATTTTTTTGTCGCATGCTTTGTTAACAACAGGTGTAGACTAACAGTGAAATGTTTAGACATTGCAGAGAATTACAATGCAGATTTTTGGGGGGGGAAATAATAAAAAAATAATAACACAAAGAATAAATACACAATGAGTAACGATGTACAAGGGTAGAAGGTAATTGAGGTAGATAAGTACATATAGGTAGAGATAAAGTGACTAAATGACATCATAGATAATAAACAGTAGCAGCAGCGTATGTGTTTAGTCAAAATAGTGCAAAAATGGTCAATGCAGATAATCCGGGAAGCTAGTGGTTTACTAATCAACTACACTGAACAAAAATATAAACAAGATTTTACTGAGTTACAGTTAAAATAAGGAAATCAGTAAACTGAAATAAATGAATTAGGCCCTAATCTATGGATTTCACATGACTGGGAATACAGATACGCATCTGTTGGTCACAGATACCTTTAAAAAAATAAAGGCGTGGATCAGAAAACCAGTCAGTATCTGGTTTGATGATTAGCCTCGTGCAGCACGACACATCTACTTCACATAGAGTTGATCAGGCTGTTGATTAGATACATCTCCTTCACATTGAGTTGACCAGGCTGTTGATTAGACACATCTACTTCACATAGAGTTGATCAGGCTGTTGATTAGACACATCTCCTTCACATAGAGTTGATCAGGCTGTTGATTAGATACATCTCCTTCCCATAGAGTTGATCAGGCTGTTGATTAGACACATCTCCTTCACATAGATTTGATCAGGCTGTTGATTAGACACATCTACTTCACAAAGAGTTGATCAGGCTGTTGATTAGACACATCTACTTCACAAAGAGTTGATCAGGCTGTTGATTAGACACATCTACTTCACAAAGAGTTGATCAGGCTGTTGATTAGACACATCTCCTTCACATAGAGTTGATCAGGCTGTTGATTAGACACATCTACTTCACATAGAGTTGATCAGGCTGTTGATTAGATACATCTCCTTCACATAGAGTTGATCAGGCTGTTGATTAGACACATCTCCTTCACATAGAGTTGATCAGGCTGTTGATTAGACACATCTACTTCACATAGATTTGATCAGGCTGTTGATTAGATACATCTCCTTCCGATAGAGTTGATCAGGCTGTTGATTAGACACATCTCCTTCACATAGAGTTGATCAGGCTGTTGATTAGATACATCTCCTTCCAATAGATTTGATCAGGCTGTTGATTGTGAACTGTACAATTTTGTCCCACTCCTCTTCAATGGCTGTGCAAAGTTTCTGGATATTGACGGGAACTTGAACACGCTGTTGTACACGTCAATCCTGAGCATCCCGAACATGCTCAATGGGTGACATGTTGGTGAGTATGCAGGCCATGGAAGAACTGGGACATTTTCAGCTTCCAGATCCTTGCGACTTAGGGCCGTGCATTATCATGCTGAAACATGAGGTGATGGCAGCTGATGAATGGAACGACAATTGGCCTCAGGATCTCGTCACAGTATCTTTGTGCATTCATATTGCCATTGATAAAATGAAATTGTGTTTGTCCGTAGCTTATGCCTGCCAATACCATAACCCCTCCGCCACCATAGGGCACTCTGTTCACAACGTTGACAACAGCAAACCGCTCGCCACCACGATGCTATCTGCCCGGTACAGTTGAAATCAGGATTCATCTGTGAAGAGCACACTTCTCCAGCATGCCAGTGGCCATCGATGGTGAGCATTTGCCCACTGAAGTCGGTTACGATGCTTAACTGCAGTCAGGTCAAGACCCTGGTGAGGATGACGAGCATGCAGATGAGCTTCCCTGAGATGGTTTCTGACAGTTTGTGCAGAAATTCTTTGGTTGTGCAAAACCCACAGTTTCATCAGCTGTCCGGGTGGCTGGTCGCAGACGATCCCGCAGGTGTAGAAGCCGGATGTGGAGGTCCAGGGCTGGCGTGGTTACACATGGTCTGCGGTTGTGAGGCTGGTTGGACATACTCCAAATTCTCTAAAACGACATAGGAGGTGGCTTATGGTAAAGAAATGAACATTAAATTCTCTGGCAACAGCTCTGGTGGACAATCCTGCAGTAAGCATGGCAATTGTACGCGCCCTCAACTTGAGACATCTGTGGCATTGGGAAGTCTGACACAAATGTACATTTTAGAGGCCTCAAAAATTGTCAAAGACTCCAGTCACCCAAGTCATAGACTGTTCTCTCTGCAACCGCACGGCAAGCGGTACCGGAGCGCCAAGTCTAGGTCCAAAAGGCTCCTTAACAGCTGTTACCCCCAAGCTATAAGACTGCTGAACAATTAATCAAATGGCCACCCGGACTATTTACATTGAACCCCCACCAGCCCTTTGTTTTTACACTGCTCATACTCGCTGTTTATTATCTATGCATACCCCCTGTATATAGCCTCCTTATTGTTATTTTAATGTGTTACTTTTTATTTAGTAAATATTTTCTTAACTCTATTTCTTGAACTGCATTGTTGGATAAGGGCTTGTAATTAAGCATTTCACGGTAAGGTCTACACCTGTTGTATTTGGCGCATGTGATTTGATAAATGTGACTAGTTGAGCTTTTAACACCTAATGGGGTCATTGATGAATGTGGAAGACCCACACACTGTTGAAGCTGCCAATTCACCGCCTTATTGACAACTTTTGGATCTTGGTCAGGTAAAACAAACTGAGTGCTCAAATCCCAAAATATACACATTTCACCTCACATGACCATTACGCACATGACGCATGGTGGGCGTGGAAACAATTCAATTCACTTTTGAGCATAATCAATCATAATTAATCACAGAGGTACATAAGGCCATAAAGGATTATATACATTCAAATGGGTTCAAGTTAAAACCTTGGCAACAGTAAAAAAAGATTGTTGGAAACTGGAAATACCCGCCCATATGACCATTATGCACAGGAGGTGCGGTGGCCATCAAATCACATGTTATTGGTCACATACACATGGTTAGCAGATGTTAATGTGAGTGTAGCGAAATGCTTGTGCTTCTAGTTCCGACAGTGCAGTAATATCTAAAGTCAACCAGTGGTTCCAAGTCAACTAGCGGTTTTCCTGTTCTCCTGCTTTTTGCATTCTCCTTTTTCTAGTCCTCCCGGTTTTGACCCTTGCTTGTTTCTGGACTTTGTCCGCCTGCCTGACCATTCTGCCTGCCTTCACCACAAGCCTGTCTGCCACTCTGTACCTCCTGGACTCTGATCTGGTTTTGACGTTTTGCCTGTCCACGACCATTCTCTTGCCTACCCCTTTGGATTAATAAACATTGTAAGACTCCAACCATCTGCCTCCTGTGTCTGCATGTGGGTCTCGCTTTGTGCCTTGATACATATAAATATATGGATGAGCGTTGGCCGAGAGGCATAGGCAAGGTGCAACAGATGATATAAAATACAGTATATACATATGATATGAGTAATGTAAGATATGTAAACATTATTAAAGTGCCATTATTAGAGTGGTATTGTTTATTAAAGTGACTAGTGATCCATTTATCTAAGTGGCCAGTGATTGGGTCTCAATGTAGGCAGTAGCCTCTGAGTTAGTGATTGCTGTTTAGCAGTCTGATGGCCTTGAGATAGAAGCTGTTTGTCAGTCTCTCGGTCCCAGCTTTGATGCACCTGTACTGACCTTGCCTTCTGGATGGTAGGGTGGTTGTTGTCCTTGATGATCTTTTTGGCCTTCCTATGACATCGGGTGTTGTAGGTGTCATGGAGGTCAGGTAGTTTGCCCCCAATGATGCGTCGTGCAGACCGCACCACCCTCTGGAGAGCCTTGCGGTTGAGGGCGGTGCAGTTGCCGTACCAGGCTGTGATACAGCCCAACAGGATGATTGTGCATCTGTAAAAGTTTGTCGCTTTGGGTGACTAGCCAAATTTCTTCAGCCTATTGAGGTTTCAGTTTGTCAGTGATGTGTACACCAAGGAACTTAAAACTTTCCACCTTCTCCACTGCTGTCCCTTCGATGTGGATAGGGGGGTGCTCCCTCTGCTGTTTCCTGAAGTCCACAATCATCTCCTTAGTTTTGTTGATGTTGAGATATAATTCCAGTGACCTATTTCAAAAACAATTTGTGCATCTCTAATAATGTGATATCAATGAGATGGGCACATGTAGTAGTTACAGAATCTAATATATATTTACAAAATGACCAAGTAGGAGACCTGGAAGGCATGACAAATCAAAGTGACATGTTCATTTAAGCAATAATATCAAACTCTTGGTTTAGACCTTTAGGAGACATGGTGCACAAACGGTGGATCCAATACAATTCTCTTCTCAATAATAGATTATCAGTATTTGTTTTTCCTACATAGCATAGGCAACAAGTACACTTGATCAGGTATATCACATTTCTTGTGGAAAACGTAATGACGCCCTTAATCTAAATGGCCTTGCCTGGGTGATTGAACATTGTGCATTTGTTTGTGAAGTTACACTGAGTACATCTGCCACATCTGTAATTACCGTCCGGCACATTGTCTAGGAAGGTGATACGTGGCACCGGTGGACCTCACCACCATTTGACTGATGTTGGGGGTGCGTCTGAAGACTACCTGCGGAGGGTCTTTAATCTTATTTTCCAGTTGTGGATCTGACAGGCCTCTGAGGTAACAACAATGAAAACAATAATAATAATCATGGATAAAGATAGCAATAAATAGGGTGGAAGAGTTAACGCTCTAACCACTAGGTAGCCTAGTGATTAGAACGTTGGGCCAGTAACCGAAAGGTTGCTAGATCGAATAAAAAATCTGTCATTCTTCCCCTGAACAAGGCAGTTAACCCACTGTTCCTAGGCTGTCATTGTAAAAAAGAATTTGTTCTTAACTGACTTGCCTAGTTAAATAAGGGTTAAATAAAAAAATACTAAATAAATTCTTGGTTAGACTACAGAACTGAAAAATGGATTTTGGATGATCTGATACTTTTGTTGTCGAGGGGTAGTCTGGTCAAAAGTCATGCACAATATAGGAAATAGGATGCAATTTGGGACACAACAGTGTTGTCAGGACTGGGAAGAAATTCCCCACAGAGTGTGAGGGCAGGGGAGAAGAACAGTGGTAATATGCAGTGCATTGATTCCACATGGCTGAACACAATCAGAGAGGGATAATGGGAAAGTGTATTTCTGAGAGGGCTCTGGCTGAGAGGGCTCTGGCTCACACTGTAGTAACCAGAAAAACTAGATGTGAAAGTTTGCCCTCTATTGGCAGTCTGCCTGAAGAGATCAGTGATGTAGCATCAGTTGCTATATATTGCCCATTTCAATGGGATCACTGGTCAAACTGTGAGAGCGCACATAACCATTTATTTAATGGAGTATTATTACATGGGCTGAGTGCCTAAAGAGCAAAATGTCTCTTCATGCTGTCTCAAGGTCTGTAATGACTGTATGATTCTCCCTGAAACATTGAAAGCTTTTCAGTAGAAAACTGACCTGAAATACACCTGGGTATTTCTTAAAAGTTCTTAAAAGTGGCCAGCGAAGTGAGGAAAGCCACTGGGAAGATTGAACACATTTTGTAAAAGCTGCATTGTCACTGCCCAGACAGACAGTAATGCTCTGAGAGCCATGTCAGTCGGATTTTACGTTTCAAATCAAATTACATTTTATTGGTCACATACACATATTTAGCAGATGTTATTGCGGGTGTAGCGAAATGCTTGTGTTCCTAGCTCCAACAGTGCAGTAGTATCTAAAAACGATTCACAACAATACACATAAATCTAAAAGTAAAAGAATGGAATTAAGAAATATATAAATATTAGATCGAGCAATGTCGGAGTGGCGTTGACTAAAATACGGTAGAAAAGAATACAGTATATACGTGGCTCCCGAGAGGCGTCACTACAGACCCTGGTTCGATTCCAGGCTGTATCACAACCGGTCGTGATTGAGCGTCCCATAGGGCGGCGCACAATTGGCCCAGCGTCGTTAGGGTTTGGCCAGGGTAGGCCGTCATTGTAAATAAGAATTTGTCCTTAACTGACTTGCCTAATTAAATTAAAAATAAAGAAATAATAATAATATATACATATGAGATAAGTAAAGCAGTATGTAAACATTTATTAAAATGACTAGTGTTCCATTATTAAAGTGGCCAGTGATTCCAAGTCTATGTATATAGGGCAGCAGCCTCTAAGGTGCAGGGTTGCGTAGTCGGGTAGAAGCCAGCTAGTGATGGCTATTTAACAGTCTGATGACCTTAAGATAGAAGCTGTTTTTCAGTCTCTCGGTCCCAGCTTTGATGCACCTGTACTGACCTTGCCTTTTGGATGATAGCAAGGTGAACAGGCAGTGGCTCTGGTGGTTGATCTCCACGATGATCTTGTTGGCCTTCCTGTGACATTGGGTGCTGTAGGTGCCCAGGAGAGCAGGTAGTTTCCCCCCCCTGGTGATGCGTTGGGCAGAGCGCACCACCCTCTGGAGAGTCCTGCGGGTGCATGTAGTGCAGTTGCCGTACCAAGTGGTGATACAGCCCGACAGGATGCTCTCGATTGTGCATCTGTAAAAGTTTGTGAAATTTCTTCAGCCTCCTGAGGACTTAGAAGAAGAACAATGCTTACCAAATGGAACCTTAATCCCTAGATTGTGCACTACTAATTTTCCCCTGATGTCAAGCAAAGAGGCACTGAGTTTGAAGGTAGGCCTTGAAATACATCCACAGGTACACCTCCAATTGACTCAAATTATGTCAATTAGCCTATCAGAAGCTGCTAAACCCATTACATAATTTTCTGGAATTTTCCAAGCTGTTTAAAGGCACAATCAACTTAGTGTATGTAAACTTCTGACCCACTGAAATTGTAATACAGTGAATTATAAGTGAAATAATCTGTCTGTAAACAATTGTTGGAAAAATACAAAGTAGATGTCCTAACAGACTTGCCAAAACTATAGTTTGTTAACAAGACATTTGTGGAGTGGTTGAAAAACGAGTTGTAATGACTCCAACCTAAGTGTATGTAAACTTCCGACTTCAACTGTATGTAAGTTACACTAAGTTAAAGACAGGCTCCACACGTATTGTATTAATGGGGACCAGGTTAAGTCAAACTTCTGTCAGGACCCATGCACAGTGTACCTAACCTTCTCCAGAGGCAGAGATGACATCACCTCCTTAACTCACTGCATAAAGGAAGGCGGCTTTGCAGACTTCCAGTGAAAGAGGACAAGGCGGCGAGCTAGCAGCAAATGCGTGCGCATTTGCCTGATGCGTGGTAGCATTATGGTCTAGGGGAAGTACCCCAAAAATGGCAGTGACCGGGCTGGTGCTAACAGTTGTATTACACATATGTGAGAATGCCTCAAAAATGGGGTCCCAGAGGCCACTCAGATTGACATGACCAAAACATGTGACCCACAGTCGATGGACTCTGGTGGCATCTCAGACACTTGGGGTCAACATTTGGGTATATTTTTGGCAATGAAAAACCTTAAACTGAATAAGCCCATGCCTTATGCAAAATGATGTGTGGATACCGTCAATACTTTGTTGCCATATATCATCGGGTAGCTCGCCACCTATGTCTTGCTCCCATGCAGATTTTGTATTTGCAAAGGAAGGCGGATTAATGTTCTGTATCATGTCGTATAATCTGTAGATTGTGCCCTTCAGATAAGGGTTAAGATCTAAGCACCTCTCGACTGTACACTTAGTAAGCTCGAGTGGAAATGAAGGGAAATGTTTTTTGGAAAAGCTGCGAGTTTGCAGTTATCTAAAAAAGTGGATATTGGAAATATTATGGTCAACCCTCAGAGTATCAAATGAGATGAATGTGTTCTCAACAAATAGGTCACAAAAAACATCAGACCGTTCCTATGCCAGGACTGGAATGCCGTGTCAATCTGTGACGCTGGTATTAGATGATTAGATGCTCATGGAGAGAAGTTGCTTGCTTGCTTAAGGCTAAAGTGACTTCGGAATTAGGACCAGATATTAAGGGAGTTCTTAACAATGGGGTTCAAAACATGGGTTCCAAGGTTCATTGGCATTGGGGAGCACCGGAACGGGACCGGAGAAGTTGGAAGGCTTGACTATAAATCCTTGTTTTCAAATGTAGAAACCCAATAAACACATTTGGATATATTTTCTGACCAGTAGTAGTGTCAAAAATTGGGAAGGCCCAACCCACCTTTGGGCTTAGGTCTCTCTAGATATATCTTTCTCATTTGGGGATTTGACTTATTCCAAATTAAGTTGGAAATGTAGCTGTCTAGTTGTTTGAACATCGACTTTGGCAGAAAAATGGGAATCATTTGGAATAAGTACAAAAACCTAGGTAGTACAGTCATCTTAACATAATTAATGCGACCTGTTAATGAAAAGAGAAGAGATGACCACCTTATGAAATCCTGCTTAGTGCGCTCCAGGAGCATTTTTAAGTTAGGTTTAAACAGAGCCTTAAATTAGCATGTGACCTTATCCCCAAATAAGTAAAGACCTGATGCTGCACCTTTAAATGGGAAATGGTCATACCCAGTTCCTTCTGCTAACTGATTAATGGGGAGGAGCACACTTTTTGTTAGGTTTAACTTCTAACCAGAGAATGTCCCAAAACCTTGTAGCATGTCCAAGTGATAGTATAGACTCCACAGGGTTAGAGATGTATAAAAGAAGATTGTCTGCATATAAGGACACCTTGTGAGTTATGTTGCCCCTTAATCCTCTCCTCAGCCTGCAGGGCAATAGCAAGAGGCTCAATAGCCATATCAAATAGGAAAGGGGATAAACAGCAACCCTGCCTGGCCTCCCTGTGGAGAGGGAAGTAGCTGGAGGTAACATTGTTGGTGCGAACAGAAGCCACTGGGGACGAGTACAAAATCTTAATCCAGGAAAGGAATGACGGGCCAAACCAAAATCCCTCTAGTACTGTAAATAGATATTCCCACTCAACCTGGTGGAAAGCCTTCTCAGCATCAAGAGAGATGACAACCTCTGGCTGTAGAGTTGAGTGGGCAGAATACAGAACATTAAATAGCCGGAGCATATTGTAGAAAGACTGCCTAACTGAGAGAAATACGGTTTGGTCAGAGTTAATTATATTAGGCATCACTGTCTCTAAACGGCGCGAGAGGACCTTAGTGAGAATTTTATAATTGCAGCACAAAAGGCTTATAGGATAGTATGAGCCACAGTCTAGGGGATTTTTGTCTTTTTTAAGCAAAACCGAAATAGTCGCCTGGGTAAGTGTCTGTGGCAGTTTCTGACTAGAAAGGATTTCATTGTGCATTGAGCTGAGGATAGGGGATAATTTAGAGGAGAATGCTTTATAAAATTCAATAGGGAAGCTATCAGGCCCAGGGGCTTTACCGCTCTGCATGGACTGGATTGCCAGAGTAGCTTCATCATCACTTATTGAGGCATCCATGTTGGTTTGTTCATCTGAATTGAGACAGGGGATGTCCAGATTGTCTAGAAATGCATGCATATGAGATGTGTCAGTAAGAGCCTATGACAAGTGAAGAGCAGAATAGAATTGCTTAAATTGATTGTTGATTTCTTTGGGAGTGGTAGAAGTTAAATCAGATGCAGCACAGATTTCAGGTATGGTGCTGCTTGCAGCGGATTGTCGAAGTGAGAGAGATAACAACTTGCCAGCTTTCTGTCCGTGTTCATAGAATTCTTTGCCTCGACCTAAACAGAAGCTGTTCCGTCTGTTTGGTGGAAAGATTGTCAAATTCCGATTGGTGTAGCAGTCTCTCTTTGTAGAGTTCATGAGTCGGAGAAGAGGCATATCTGTTGTCCACATCTAGAATGAGTTGACATAACTCCGATAAGTGTTTGGTGCACTGTTGGTCATACGCTGTGTATGAAATAATTTGGGCCCCTTAGATATGCTTTTAATGACTCCCACACAGTAGAGTGACACACGTCAGGGGTCCAGTTGATCTGTAAAAAGACATCAATGTGAGTTGATATGTATTTTTAAATGCACTACAGGTTAGTAGTAGTAGTGGGTCAAGTCGCCACGTGCATTGAGACACAGTACTGTCCGGAAAGCGGATATCTAGCTGGACAGGGATATGGTCTGAGATAATGATGCTGTGATATTGGCTATTGTCCAGCAGGAAAAAGTCAATCCTAGAGTATGAGCGGTGGACAGGGGAAAAAAAGGAGTACTGTTTATTATAGGATTCTAGAAATGAGTTGATTACTGCGCCTGATTTTGAAATGGGCTTCGGTCTGGATCTGTCTAGAATTGGATGCAATACATCATTGAAATCTCTGCACAATATCAAATGATGAGTTAAGGTCAGGAAGTGTTGCGATGAGGTCAGAGAGAAATTGAGCATCATCCCAATTAGGACCATAGATGTTAGCCAGAACAACCTGTGTGCTAAACAATTTCCCCATCACTGTAATATATCTGCCATTAGTATCTGAAATTACTTTGGAGGAGACAAACGGGGGTGCCTTTTCTGATAAGCATGGCTGCCACTCTGGCCTTAGCACCAAAGTTGTAGTGAAATATTTGGTCTACCCATCCTCTCTTTAGTTTATCATGGTCGCTGGACCAGAGATGGGTCTCTTGGAGAAAAACAATGTCCGGACTTAAGATGAGCATACACTCGGCTAAGCTTGACCACCTGGTTAATTCCTTTCACGTTCCAGCTGATAAAGCATGTGGAGCCTAGAGTATGTGAATTAGTCATAGTAATAAATAGTCAAGGTAGCCATTTCATTAACTGTTCATCAGTCTTATGGCTTGGGGGTAGAAGCTGTTCAGGAGCCTTTTGGTCCTAGACTAAGCGCTCCCGGTACTGCTTGTCGTGCGGTAGCAGAGAGAACAGTCTATGAATTGGGTGGCTGGAGTCTGACAATTTTGGGGAGTTTCTCTGACAACGCCTGGTTTAGAGGTCCTGGAAGGCAGGGAAAGATTAGACAGTCCATCTTTCATCAGCTCAGTTCAAGGCAGGGGGCCGCTAAAAGTCTTTACACAGCCAGCTCAAAGCTCAGAGACATATCAGATGCATATTTGTTCCCAATTAAAAAAGCTTTAATCTCTGACTGCTTAAGTTCAAAGTGCTCCATTTTAACAGTAGGGGAGAGAGGGGTAAGTTTAGTTTTTTTTTTACTTCGTCAAGGGAAATATAGTATTATTTTTAACAGGATGTTTTGTATCCCTGGAAATAATCTGAATTCATGTAAACATTACAGTTTTATATAATTTGTCAGAAAAAAGTGGTCCTTTAGCATAATTTACCCCGGGTATGGGGTGAGTTGAGCCGTGGGACAGGGTAGCCTAAGTTAAACTGCCTACAAATTTCTCCACTGAATGAAATATAATATAAAACCATGCCTATATTTATTTCCCAAACACAAATCAACACAATCATAAATGCTTTTTGTCTTTTAATAATTTAAAGCATCTTTTAACACAAACTTAACACCTAACAAACACTTTGTACTTTTTTAACATAGACCAGGCCCTGTTGTTACCTTATATCCCAGCGATAATGCCTTGTCTTATGCCTGGGAAGAAAACACTTCAATTTGCTCCACATGCCATTGGCTCAACCATTGGCTCAACTTACCAAAAGGCAATCATACTGATTATATTAGCCCACACTGCTACAAGGATAAACTGTCATGGTAAGTTTAGGACCTCATATTGAAGCTTACATAGACCCCAAATTATGTATAAAACAATATACTTTGGTGTAGATACAAGCATCATAAAACCTCTTAACACAATACATGAATTTGAAAATCTATTTGGAC
The DNA here is from genome assembly GCA_030435695.1 of Brachymystax lenok tsinlingensis. NCBI lineage: Eukaryota > Metazoa > Chordata > Actinopteri > Salmoniformes > Salmonidae > Brachymystax > Brachymystax lenok. The sequence continues at coordinate 11,377,753 of CM059807.1, read as the reverse complement.
CTTACTAACCACTTTGTCCATGTGGTTTCTGCCTTCACAGACTATGAAATTATCTCCTCTTTCTAAATATATGATCAAATTATACATTTTGTGTATGATTTTATTAGAAACAAGGGTTGCTCAACTTACCCCTTTTGCTCAACTTAACCCACTCTCCCCTACACTCATTTAGGCTGAGAGAGAGAGAGAGAGAGAGAGAGAGAGAGAGAGAGAGAGAGAGAGAGAGAGAGAGAGAGAGAGAGAGAGAGAGAGAGAGAGAGAGAGAAAATATCTCAGGGTAATTCCACCGTAACAGAGTGACATTGAGACTCAAATGTTTCACTTTAAAATGTATTTCAAACATAAACCAATGTTTGTTAAGTTAAACAAACCATACAACTCTACGCACAAGGAAATATTTTAAAGTAACGCACTTCTAAGACTCTGCACCTCAAATGGCAAAACGCTCAATAATTACTGTGTACCAAGCATATAATTGATACAATTATCATCCCGGTACAGACAGCAGTCAGCCCAAACCTGCAATTCGCATTCTGTAGATCTGTGTTATTATTAATTTCCATTCCAATCTTGGTCCAGGCTGCTTCCCCTGTACTGATGTCCTTTCCAAGTTATTATTATGATGCGTTCTTTGCATAGCCAAGGGCTCTAGGCAATGTCCATTAAGCTGGCTTCTATAGGAGTCAATTGCACTACAGGGCCTGAAAGGCATAGAGGACTAAAACTAATATAAGGCCTATTCAATACTATACATCTGCACAGGTATTAGCCTAAAGCCTATAATTTCCACTTTGATTCATATTGTATGATAGGAGAAATGTTTTCAAACCCCCTTTTTCTGGGTCTGTCAGCTGTACTGTAAGTGACCTGAAAGAGCAACGTAGAGGTGGGACATCTATCTGCATGCTTTTGTTTCCCATGCGTCTGAGCTGATAAATAAGAAAGGAAGACCTTGCTGATTTTGGCTACACTGAGCGGTTCCTGTAAAGTTTGAGTCACACTTCTCCAGAAGGACATTCATAGATATTCACTGCCATCTTGTGGTACATTTTATATTTTTGTTATTTAGCAGAAACTCTTATTCAGAGCAGAAGCAATAAGGGTTAAGTGCTTTGCTCAAGGAGAGGGAGGGGGAGAGGGAGATCCTGTTGAGAGCAGAACATAAGGGGCATTGAAACTCTGTGTCTGTTTGTGGGTTTTGTCCTTCAGCTGCTCAAGCTGTTAACCCAACTTTTTAGAGAGCACCGAGGTCAAATTAGTTTTACATTGGAAATTTGGTTTTCTCTTGCCAATAGCTATTGAACCAAGCATGCCATGAAAATTATATATTATGAATCAGGGGAGGATTGGGGAACAATCCACACTTTTTGTATTTTATTTTCTTTATTTGAATTGGTTCAAAAGCTATTGAGGAGAGAGTACCGGATATCCAATATCAAAAACTTTACCTAGGTGCCAAACCGAACCATATAACTACCGGCTTTCTAAAAGGTTGGGTAAACAATAGATATTTTGTCTCAAATTTCGAGCTGCTGAAGAACAAACTGCACAGAAAACTGGTAAAGTAAGTTTAAATGTAATTTTACTCATGTAGAGGTGATTAAAAGTGGCATTCTTCTTCTTTGGTTGTAACTTTAGCATACAGCGACATCTTCTGGTGATACAACAGATGGGAATGACATTGATCATACTGGTATTTTTAGGAGCCAACAGTAGGCCCTATATTGATAATGATAGAGTCATCGTTTCTCTTCAGTCAGTTTACAAAACATTTTTATTGCTAGTAAGTTAAGTGTAAATATAGCACATTGGGATGTGTAAAACTTACTCCTCAGCCTGAAGTATCCCCACAGGGTTCCCGAGTTCGCGCCAGGTATGGGCCGAATCGGGAGAAAGTAGTACTCGCTAAGCAAGCAGCGTGGCGTCCTTTACATAAGCACAATGGTAAAGACAATCGCACTTACTAGTAATTGTTGATTGTAAACCTACGCAGCGGACCCAAATTTACATGAAGTGGAGATTAATCTGCAACGTTATGCTATTCAATATACTGAATAAATGAGTATTCAAAACATGAAATGTTTGTGTACTTGACAATGTTTCTCCCAATCATTCGTCAAGCCTGTCTGCTCTCAGGGAACGAAGGCCTCACTGACCTTCCTCTTTCTGTCTCTCCTTTGAGTTGCAGCAAAGATATGATGATTTATTCCTCTGAGTCTGAAGCCTATCTGGTTGCAGACTCCTGACCCGCCGCTGGTCTCTAAAGACACAGACATAATCTACCAATGACTAAAAGCACAGCAGAACATACAATCAAATGATCGTTGCCAAATATGCCCCTGTCAGACCGCCTTGGACACAACCTCTCTCCATCTTTCCCCACTGTCATCTTCTCACTATCGGATCGATAAAATAAAAGGAATGCCTTAATACATATTTTTTAAGGTTTCTCATACCTGACATACGCGCTTGAGGAAGTGGTAGTAGACGAAAGGGCAAAGAAAGCAAATCCCTCTTCTGAGGACCAGCGCCAACACCTGCCTCTCCACAATAATAACGCTGTCCTTTTTCCAGAGTAGTTGTTTCACCCAAAGAAGCTGATTTATTTAACTAACTCAATGGGGGAAGACAACTGTGAGCGCGCGTGTGTGTGTGCGTGTGCGTGTGTGTGCGTGTGCGTGTGTAAAATTGTCCAATTTTACCAGTATATTCTATAATTTGCTTAGTTCTAATGTGATTTATCTGGTAAAATAAGAGAACATACAGTATTGGGAAATAAGTATTCAGCGAGGAATGGATGAGGATTGATCAGAGGATAAGTATTCAGCCAGGAATGGAGGATAAGTATTCAGCCAGGAATGGATAAGGATGGATCAGAGGATAAGTATTAAGCCAGGAATGGATAAGGCTGGTCAGAGGATAAGTATTCAGTCAGGAATGGATAAGGATGATCAGAGGATAAGTATTAAGCCATGAATGGATAAGGCTGGTCAGAGGATAAGTATTAAGCCAGGAATGGATAAGAATTGATCAGAGGATAAGTATTCAGTATTCAGCCAGGAATGGATAAGGCTGGTCAGAGGATAAGTATTAAGCCAGGAATGGATAAGGCTGGTCAGAGTATGTATTCAGCCAGGAATGGATAAGGATGATCAGAGGATAGAGCTACCTGTGATGGTCAAATTCAACTTAATTGTCCTTACACCCCATACACCTGTTGTAGAGCCAAGTGTTAGTCAGCTCTACATCAGAGATCCTCAACTCTGTAGGTGTAACAGGATCAACATTCATCCTGTCTGAAGTGAAGTTGCTGATAGTTTTATTAGAGCAAAAATCACAACTGTGTCCTTTTTCCAGATGACTTGATAAGTAGTCATGGATACATTGCCCATCAAAGCAACAGTTTCCCCTAAAGAATCTGATTTATTTAACTGACAATCTGCTGGATGTTTAGTTGACTCTAAAATAGAAAGAACAAAATGGAAGAAGACAACTGTGAAATACTGTGACTACGTACAGTATACTGTACAGACAAAAAAAGTGTTGGCCAGAAAATTGACAGTGCGTGTGTATTTGTTTTTATTATGAATCCCCATTAGTTCCTGCCAAGGCAGAAGCTACTCTTCCTGGGGTCCAGCAAAATTAAATCAGTTTATACAATATTAAAAACATTACAATACATTCACAACAGATTTCACAATACATTAAGCACATTAAGTACACACATTAAGTATATGCCCTCAGGCCGCTACTCTATTACCACATATCTATCGTGGGTGTGTATGCATGTGTCTGTGTTTTTATCTGAATCGACTGCTTGCATCAGTTACTTGATGTGGAAGAGAGTTCCATGTAGTCATGGTTCAATGTAGTACTGTGCACCTCTATAGTCTGTTCTGGACTTGGGGTCTGTGAAGAGACCTCTGGTGGCATGTCTCATGGGGTATGCATGGGTGTCTGAGCTGTGTGTCAGTAGTTCAAACAGACAGCTCGGTGCATTCAACATGTCAATACCTCTCACAATTACAAGTAATGATGAAGTCAATCTCTCCTCCACTTTGAGCCAGGAGAGATTTACATGCATATTATTAATGTTAGGTTTCTGTGTACATCTAAGGGCCAGCCGTGCTGCCCTGTTCTGAGCCAAATGCAATTTTCATAAGTCCCTCTTTGTGGCATCTGACCACAAGACTGAACAGTAGTCCAGGTCTGACAAATCTAGGGCCTGTAGGACCTGCCTTGTTGATAGTGCTGTTAAGAATGCAGATCAGCGCTTTATTATGGACAAGCTTCTCCATATCTTAGCTACTGTTGTCTCAATATGTTCTGACCATGACAGTTTACAATCCAGGGTTACTCGAAGCAGTTTAGTCACTTCAATTTGTTTAATTTCCACATTATTCATTGCAAGACTTCGTTGGTTTAGGGTTTAGTGAATGATTTGTCCCAAATACAATGCTTTTAGTTTTTTAAATATTTAGGACTAACTTATTCCGTGCCACCCATTTTGAAACTAACTGCAGCTTTGTTAAGTTTTGCAGTCATTTCAGTCGCTGTAGTAGCAGAGGTGTAAAGTGTTGAGTCCTCCGCATACATAGACACTCTGGCCAGTGGCATGTCGTTAGTAAAGATTGAAAAAGTAAGGGGCCTAGACAGCTACTCTGGGGAATTCCTGATTCTACTTGGATTATGTTGGAGAAGCTTCCATTAAAGAACACCCTTTGTGTTTTGTTAGACAGGCAGTGGCAACCCGTCATTCAGGGCAGGTGGGGCTCTGACCCACATTTTTAGCAAAATAAATCAAATATTATTTGGGTGGGGGGGGCTTGCCTGTTTTGCATGTTATTTTGGCATTAATACTTGTCACATATCAGTTTGCAAACAATGTAAAAAAATATGTATATCATTGAGTTAATAAAGCCGCATACAAACATGGTCTCTTTTTTTGCTTTCTTGAGTAAGGCAGCTCCAAAATGCCGGTGTTTCAGCCTAGTTCAGTGCTTTCTGTGGTGGTGGGGGAAGCCAGCAGAAAATACAGAGCGTTGTGCCGTGATTGGCTCAGTGTAATGTCACTCATGGGAACACTACGTCACCGCCAAGTCTAAGTGTCACGATCTTCGTATAGAGCAGACCAAGATGCAGCGAGGGTTCCAGTATACATACTTTATTTATAAAGTGCAACTAACAAAAACAACAAAAGATCGCAATGCAGGTGTGGCTCAAAACAGGCGCACGCACGCTCAAGCTCAAGGTCATTGGCCACAGATAAAATGACATTAAATCACGTTACATGTACAGTAGCTTTGGAATGATCATGCAACATCATAGTTTCAAAATCTTAGCTAGCAGTCATCATCATGAATCAAGTCGACAATCTACTGGCAAATCATTTTTAATCCTTGTCATATGAAGATAAATAATTAAGAGAAATTATAGATAAAACGTATCGGTGCTCATCGGCCATTGGACATAAACATTACATAATAAGTTGGAAATTGCAAATTCAACAGTGAGTGGTTTGGATGGAATCAGTGACAGTGCAATCACCAGCCTGCTATTCAGTGGAGTGGCTGTGTGGTCCCAAATCTGGGATTAAGGGGGCTCTTTTCCAAGTTTAAAATGATAAACATTCAACATTGCCCATGCTGTCAATGAAGCATGATTTGTGCCGTGCTCAAAACAACTGTTAACTTGACTTCAGTGAGTTCAAGACAACTGGGAAGTCGGTTGGAAAAATATGTTTTGAACGCTCATCCAACTCGGAATTGTAAATCCGTGCTGCCTTACTTGGTTTTGGGCATTTGTTTTGTGACGCGGTTGCGTTCTTTTTGTACATTTGCCTTAGTAAAAGTACTTAGTACACTTATCTCTGCTCTCCTGCGCCTGACTACCTACACCAGCTACACCCACCGCATGACATTGATGACACCATTTGTCCATGAAGGACCACCATGCCACCTTCCTGTTCAAGTGAGCACAGCACAACAAGGTGAGTCCAAAAAATGTATAGTATGCTGCTGCATAAATTATGCAACATGCCAGGGAGTTATGTATACTGTAGCTAAGAAAGTAATACTAAGTGTATGTTGTGTAGTAAGTAAGATGTTAGTAGGGCATTTGCCTGACCCTAATAATTTGGTCTATTTACCCCTCTTAATTTTGCCTACTGTTCTGACTTGGTGGTGCACATGTAGCCTATAACCTGTTTTAGAGAAATGTAATGGAATATTGTAAGAGCTTTCCTTGTCTGTTTATATGCCCCCTTTATTTATCGTACGGTTCTGACTTGGTGTACAGGGAGAACACTGTAAGAACGGCCCATGTTCTGAATACTGTCACTGCACATTTTAAAAGTGCTAAACAAATAGTTATATAGACTATGGCTGTCCTAGCTCGCTCATTATTGTCTTAATCGAAATTGCCACTTATCCTCTTGTTGTCCCCTTATGCCATAGTTTGTACATCTCAATTGTCATTAGAAACCACATTTGTTTAAGCAAGTCAGCCATATCAGCCAAGTATTTTTAAAAGGCAGTAAATGAGGCTGAATGAACAATTTCGCTGCCAGACAAGGCTCTGCTGGTAGCCAGGTGTAGCAGTGGTAAGATGTTTGGACAGCTTAATGTAGGCCATTTGTGGGCAACGTTTGTCATGGTTATAGTGGTTGATGTGTTGTATTGTGGCTTTGCTGGCATGCATCCAACTTTCTCTTTTTTTGCCCCACCAAGATTTGCATGCTAAAATCGACCCTGTAGGCCGGTAACTCTTTATCCACGAGATAGCAGGGTGTAAATCCATTAACACATACGTTTCTCCAGTAGCAGACTATGATACATTTCTCTCAGTTAATCATCATTCATAAGTGCGGTGCTTGTTGAATGTCCTCTATAAGCATGCTGAAAGTCTGTCAGTTTGTTTACTGTAAAATAGCATTGTATCTGGTCAAACACCATTTTTTTCAAAAGTGTACTAAGGGTTGGTAAAAGGCTGATTGGTCAGCTATTTGAACCAGTAAAGGGGGCTTTACTATTCTTAAGTAGCGGAATGAATCTTGCTTCCCTCTAGGTCTGAGGGCGCACACTTTCTAGTAGGCTTAAATTGAAGATATGGCAAATAGGAGTGCCAATATTGTCTGCTATAAACCTCAGTAATTTTCCATCCAAGTTGTAAGACCCCAGTGGCTTGTCATTGTTGATAAACAACAATCATTTTTGCACCTCTTCCACACTTACTTTATGGAATTCAAAATTACAATGCTGGTCTTTCATAATTTGGTCAGGTATACTTTGTGTGTACAACTGAAATTACATTTGTTGACTTCCTAACATATAAACCATGGCATGTTGATATATCACTACCGTAAGCAGCATACAATTGTCTTGTTGTTACTAACAACAGTGAATTGATTCCATAAAACTAATTTATAAAAAAATTAAATCTTCCAGATGTGCCCCTCCGGACGGGTTTGAGACATTATTGACAGTTTTGGGTGATCTCGAAGTCCGGCCCCCTGCGCCAGAAAGGGGCGGGCTTCGGATTGAGGTAATCGGAGTAAACAGTAAAGATGGCGACGTCTGGAGCAGGAGAGGGGTGCTCCAGCCTGAACGGGATCGTTTCCGAGATAGAACACAAACAATTTACAGACCTACCACCCGAATTACTTGAGTACATCTTATGCTTTCCTGTCCTCAAACATGTCGACATTTGCAACGTTTCCTGTAGCTGCAAGCGGCTACACGACGTTTGCCACGGCAGGGGGAAGGTCTGGGGACACCAGTATAAACTCAGGTGAACTGACATTATTTTCTTGCTAGCTATCTTTCTAACTAGAGATTTGACTAGCTAACGCTAATTGGCATCTATATCGCAGTTGCCTCTCTAAAATATTAGATTTATTTCAGTACAGTCAGGACAGATCCGTTATAGCGAGCAAGCAAGGGAGCTGTCTAACGGCCGTTGACTTTCTGCTGATGCACCAAATTCTACATCACACAAAGCAATAGGTACTATAGCCAGTTTAGCTAGGCAGCTGTACTACTAAAATGTCAAAATTAACCATTTCACAATTATTGTCTTGCACGGTATCGTGCCGCTGAGGACAGATATTGAAATTGTGTGACCTTGAATGGTGGGAAATACAGTGATTGGACTGCAGGTCTTGTGTAACGTTAATTAGTTGTTGCAAAAATCAGTTGACTTAACAAGGCACTTGGCTGATTGTTTTACTCTGAGCGCCATGCAGTAACGTGGTGGTTCAGAATCTATTGGTATTCTTTGAAGGCCACAAACTATTAGCAAGCTACTTATCATTTGCAATTTAGGTAGTGCCTTTTGAGGTCGGTTTCGATTATTATTATTATTTTTAAACATGAAATGCATTATGAAACAATGACTTTACAATGTTTTTAGAGCTTTTTAATGGAAATTCCACACTCCAGTCCAACAGAAAATATTCCATTGTCTCTGATCTGGTCCACATTGGGTAGACATCAATAGAAACATAGGAAATTACTATGAAATAATACAATATTTAAGTTGTGTATATTACTTAGTTTTTATTTGATTAACTTTATTATTTTTCACTCCTTAAAGTCATCATCTCATCTCTGCTCAGGCAGTAGCAGTCAGCCAGGCCATCCAACATTGTCGTCCCCATTTTGTACTGTCTTTAGTCATCCTATTTATACTGAACAAAAATATAAATGCAACATGCAAGGAAGTTGTAAGTGATGTCTTTAGTAGTAAGCTGCCATGGTTGTCATTCTGACTTATCCTAGCTATACTGAACAAAAATGTAAACGCAACATGCAATAATTTCTAAGATTTTTCTGAGTTACAGTTCATGTAAGGAAATCAGTCAATTTAAATAAATACATAGGCCCTAATCTATGAATTTTATATAACTGGGCAGGGGTGTAGCCATGGGTGGCCCTGGGAGGGCATAGGCCCATCCACTTGGGAGCCAGGCCCAGCCAATTAGAATGATTTTTTCCCCCACAAAAGGGCTTTATTACAGACAATACTCCTTAGTTTCATCAGCTGTCCAGGTGGCTGGTCTCAGATGCTCCCGCAGGTGAAGAGGCTGGATGTCAGGGTCCTGGGCTGGTGTGGCACAAGGTGGACCTGTGTAATGATCTGCTGTTTAATCAGCTTTGGGATATGCCACACCTGTCAGGTGGATGGATTATCTTGGCAAAGGAAAAATGCTCACCAACAGGGATGTAAACAAATTTGTGCACAGAATGTGACAGAAATAAGCTTTTTGTCCGTATGGAACATTTCTGAGATCTTTTCTTTCAGCTCATGAAACATGGGATCAACACTTTACATGTTGCGTTTATTATTTTTGTTTAGTATAGCTAGGCTGCCAAAGTGTGCTGCAGAGCTGTCTGACAATCCTTTTACTAGTTCTTCAAAGTAGAGGCATACTTTCACATTGTCTCTGGCCCTCTTGTCATTGTTGTGTACGTTCCTCTCTCATGTGGTCTGTGTGTATCTAACGTAACGTAGCAGGTGTATTCGTCCCAGAGATCTTTATCTAATGACGAGATGCTCATGTCTCCGCCCTAACAATGGGAGTCGTTGTCCCAAAGGTGGGAAGGCAGGTGACAAACTTAGGTCCAAAACAAGCCCATAGAAACGCATTGGGCTTGTTTTGGACAGATTTTGGTGAGTGAACCCTTTCGCTTCACCTCTTCCTCTCTGATCTGTCTGAACCGCAAAAAAACTGCTGCAATGGATTATGGTCATTGTTGATAATTACTACGTTTCTGAGCTGAACTAGGTTGAATATTTGCTTAATGAAAACTACAACTCCTTTAATCCCTGCATCCCACATGGTTCTTGATTTGATTTATTTTGTGAATGATTTGATTTCTCTCTAGTGAAATGGCGCATTAGGCTCCAAAAAACAGAGTTGAAGTAATTGAACCAACGTTGGTCAATTAGTTGTTTAATAATATGTTGGTTAATCGTTCAGTGCTAAATTGAAGCCTAATGCAGATTGCAGACATTAGATGCTTTTGGATTATTTTATTGTGAGTGATCATATGTCAGTCTGTCACACCTCCAAGTCAATACTTTATATGGCTAACTGTCTGCCTTAACTTTCTGACTGCAGTCCCTTTTCCTACTCTCCCCAGATGGCCAAGATTGCAGAAGCATTACCGCCAGAATGAGTGTTGTGATTGGCTGAAAGAATACAGAACGCGGCACACTGTTGGTCTACAAATACGACGAACAGTTGTATCCATCTCCCAGAGATTCTTCACGGAAGTTGTAAGTGAAGTCTTTAGTAGTAAGCTGCCATGGTTATTGTCATTCTGATTTAGCCTAGCTATACTGAACAAAAATGTAAACGCAACAATTTCAAATGTTTTACTGATTTACAGTTCATATAAGGAAATCAGTTAATTTTAAATATTCATTAGGCCCTAATCTATGGATTTCACATGACTGGGCAGGCCCAGAATTGAGTTTTATATTTTTGTTCAGTGTACTAAGTGGAGACGGAAAGAGGTGTTACTAACATTGAAAAAACTTAGCATGAAAGATACTGTATTTATTGACCACATCATGCTCAATGTGACTGGGCTGGCCTGATGGTGTATATGTGCATCGTGTGTGTGTGTTGAGCGCATGCAAGCGTGTGTTACCTGCGCTTCGTGCATGTGCGTGTAGTGGTGTCTGTATTTGAGTGTGTGAGAGCTTGGCTGGCCTCTAGCACTAACCCAAAGATCTGTAACGCAGCCTTGCGTTGGCCAGGTGCTCGGGGACAGCTTTGCTGAGATCGAGTCCCTCGGCGCCCCAGAGCACTTCTGTGAAGATGAGCTGCTCTCCATACTCAACTCAGACAGGAGGTAAGAACCATGTCCACACTCCAGTCCAGCACGAACAACTATATTTGGCCATTAGTTCTGTGTTAATCCTCCCTGGAGCGTTGTAACAATGGACAATGAAAATCTCTGTTTTTCTCCCTCCTCTCTTGCCTTCTTTCTTATCACTCTTTCCAATCTATCTTTCTCTCTCATTTTCACCTCGCTCCCTTGCTCCCTCCCTCCTTTGCTCTCTCTCTCTCCCTCCCTCTTTCGCTCTCGCTTTCTTGTGCCTTCTCTCTGTCCCTCACTCGCTCACTCTTTCTCCTCTCTCTCGCCACACTCTCTCTGCCTCCCGTAGGAAAAGCCTGACACTGAAGTACTATGCAAAGAAAATCCTTTATTTCCTGCGCCAGAAGAACATCCTGAGGAGTTTAAAGATGTTTCTGGAGCAGCCTGCAGAGCAGCAGTCAGCCCTAGAGGGTGAGTCATGGACGTGGAGTGGGCCTAGCCATGCACTACACTGCACTGCACTTAGGTTGATCACACACTCTCATGACTTTCAGTGTAAACAAAGCAGTGGTGGAAGAAGTACCCAATTGTCATTCTTGAGTAAAAGTAAAGATACTTTAATAGAAAATGACTCAAGTGAAAGTCGCCCAGTAAAATTACTTGAGTAAAAGTCTAAAAGTATTTTGTGTAACGAGTACTTTTGGGTGTCAGGGAAAATATATGGAGTAAAAAGTACATTATTTTCGAATGCACAATACACTCTTATCCTAGTGACTAGTGTTAACAAACTCAGAGGAACAGCTTGGTAAGCATAGTCTTGTGAATAATGTTGAGAATCCTGGGCATAATGTTGGAAATAATGAGGTGTTTAGGGAAAAACAATATGTGTTTCCCTCTGCATTGTGGTTTTTGAAAAGAACATAGAGTGAATGTGTTAAGGTGTGGTGTATAACCAGCTTTTACCCATGTATTTTTACAGTCTCCTATTGTCTCCTCTCCTGTTGTAGGAGCTGTGCTGGTAGACCAGTATTGTAACCCCCTGGCAGATGTGTCGTTGGACGGTATATCCTCCCAGCTGGAGGAGATGACTGACAAGATCAAGAAGATGCTGCTGATAAAGAACCCCTCTCATCCAAGCCTGAGGGTCACACAAGGTTGGTCTGGACTGAGGAGTTGGAGAGAAACACATGTTCTCTCAGTGTCTCTTAGGAATGAATACAAAGAGCTAATACAAAGGCAGTTGTTGTCAGACCTTGAAAGTAGTCTTCATGTGGATTTGAAGCAGAATAATTAGTCTGTCGTTTTGAGTCCATGCACATTCATATTGACATAAGATCCTTTTTTTGTTCTGAAAATTCCAAACTTGATTTTAGAGTGAACTCGCCCTTTAAAATATCTAACCAGGTACAGTTGAAGTCGGAAGTTTACATACACCTTAGCCAAATACAAAACTCAGTTTTTCACAATTCCTGACATTTAATCCGAGTAACAATTCCCGGTCTTAGGTCAGTTAGGATCGCCACTTTATTTTAAGAATGTGAAATGTCAGAATAATAGTAGAGAGAATTATTTATTCCAGCTTTTATTTCTTTCATCACATTCCCAGTGGGTCAGAAGTTTACATACACTCAATTTGGTAGCATTGCCTTTAAATTGTTTAACTTGGGTCAAATGTTTCGGGTAGCCTTCAACAAGCTTCCCACAATAAGTTGGGTGAATTTTGGCCCATTCCTCCTGACAGAGCTGGTGTAACTGAGTCAGGTGTGTATGCCTCCTTGCTTGCACACTCTTTTTCAGTTCTGCCCACAAATGTTCTATAGGATTGAGGTCAGGGCTTTGTGATGGCTACTCCCAATACCTTGATTTTATTGTCCTTAAGCCATTTTGCCGCAGCTTTGGAAGTATGCTTGGGTTCATTGTCCATTTGGAAGACCCATTTGCGACCAAGCTTTAACTTCCTGACTGATGTCTTGAGATGTTGCTTTAATATATCCACACAATTTTCCTCCCTCATGATGCCATCTATTTTGTGAAGTGCACCAGCCTCTCTTGCAGCAAAGCACCCCCACAACATGATGCTGCCACCCCCATGCTTCACGGTTGGGATGGTAATCTTCGGCTTGCAAGGATCCCCTTTTTTCCTCCAAACAGAACGATGGTCATTATGGCCAAACAGTTCTATTTTTGTTTCATCAGACCAGAGGACATTTCTCCAAAAAGTATGATCTTTGTCCCCTTGTGCAGTTGCAAACCGTAGTCTGGCTTTTTTATGGCGGTTTTGGAGCAGTGGCTTCTTCCTTGCTGAGCGGCCTTTCATGTTTTACTTCTCGTTTTACTGTGGATATAGATAGTTTTGTACCTGTTTCCTCCAGCATCTTCACAAGGTCCTTTGCTGTTGTTCTGGGATTGATTTGCACTTTTTGCACCAAAGTACGTTCATCTCTAGGAGACAGAACGAGTCTCCTTCCTGAGTGGTATGATGGCTCCGTGGCCCTATAGTGTTTAAACTTGCGTACTATTGTTTGTACAGATGAACGTGGTACCTTCAGGTGTTTGGAAATATCTCACAAGGATGAACCAGACTTGAGGAGGTCTACAATTTCTTTTCTGAGGCTGATTTCTTTTGATTTTCCCATGATGTCAAGCAAAGAGGCACTGAGTTTGTTGGTACGCCTTGAAATACATCCACAGGTACACCTCCAATTGACTCAAATTATGTCAATTAGCCTATCAGAAGCTTCTAAAGCCATGACATAATTTTCTGGAATTTTCCAAACTGTTTAAAGGCACCGTCAACTTAGTGTGTGTGTAAAATTCTGACCCACTGGAATTATGATAGTGAAATAATCTGTCTGTAAACAATTGGAAAATGTACTTGTCATGCACAAAGTAGATGTCCTAACCGACTTGACAAAACTATAGTTTGTTAATAAGAATTTTGTGGAGTGGTTGAAAAACTAGTTTAATTGACTCCAACCTAAGTGTATGTAAACTTCTGCCCTGGTCAACTGTAAGTGCTGTTCTTGTGAAGTGGAAGCGTCTTGGAGCAACAATGCCGCGAAGTGATAGGTCACACAAGCTGACAGAATGGGACCGCCGAGTGCTGAAAATCGTCTGTCCTCGGTTGCAACACTCACTACGGAGTTCCAAACTGAACTGCCTCTGGAAGCAATGTCACTACAAGAACTGTTCGTCGGGAGCTTCGTGAAATAGTTTCCATGGCCGGGCAGCCGGGTTTTAATGACTCCAATCTAAGTGTATGTAAACTTCAGACTTCAACTGTAGGTCTTGAGTGTAAATATAATTTAGTTTAATTCTCAGCCCTATTCTTCACTGATGTACTTTACAATGTGATCCTGTTTTCTGATTGTGTCTGGTTCTAGGCGATTGTTTTGCTGTAGACGACTTTGATCTCCAGAGACAGGTGGTCGTTACCCTCAATGCTGTTTTATACGAGCAGCTTCAGTACAAGGGCAACGAGTGTGACTACTACAACCCTCTCAACTCCTATATACACCAGGTATGAGCTACTACGGCCCTTTCATCTCCTACATACAACAGGTATGAGCTACTACAACCCTCTCAACTCCTACATACACAAGGTACAGTAGCTCAGAGAGGTTATAGAGAACATGGATGATGATATTTTCCTCGGCCAGTATTCACAAAGCGTGTCAGTGTCTTTTCATGATGAATAACAGTAGTTGGACAGGGGGACCTGATCCTAGATCAGCACTCTTACTCTGAGACTTTGTGAATATGGGCCCTGGACTTGATTATTCAAATAAAGTGAAAGTCTATAGAGGACCTTGATAATGCTATATCAATCAACTAAGAAACATGACAGACATTATGTGGCTCTCACACTCCCGTGTCTCCTCCCTATGTAGGTGCTGCACCGCCGGACAGGCATTCCCATTAGCCTCTCTGTCCTTTACATGACGCTGGCCAGGAAACTGGGGGTTCAACTGGAGCCTGTCAACTTCCCCAATCACTTCCTGCTTCGCTGGTGCCAGCAACAAAGAGGGTAAGGGGCCAAAGTGTGAGAGGAAGTGAATGGAAGGTGTGCTTCTTTAGTGATCAAAGACTATACGTTTTTCTATCCACTGATATAGTTGTAGTGCATAGAGACAATCATAAAATGTATTGATCTTGAAGGGATAGTTTAACGTTTAGTTTTGAATTAGTTCATGATTGGATGAATTTCAGTATTGCGCTCCCAAAATTGCTGGTTTTCAATATACCCTGTTGGGATAGGTTCCTTGTCAATCATTGGCTTATTGGTGAAATCAGCAATCAGACAATATCTTCTTTAAGTAAATCAATCAAACCTTAATTAATGCAATTGCAGACAGAAGTTGACAATGGAAACACAGCACGTAGGTTTCAGAGTAAATAAAAAAGGTCAAAGGTGCTTTAATGTTTGCAGTCAAACCCCTAGTGATGTAACTGCCTACGTCAACACCTTCTACTCATGAGACCAAGCCCATGCATATACAGTTATACAAACTTGCAGGAGCAAACAATAGTCCAGTGTTTTCTAAGAGCTCAGCAGTAATTTTCCATTCCCGTGTGGCTTACAGTGGTGTGTCTGACTTGTCTCTTATCTCTTTACTCCCCTGCAGGGTTCAGTGTCTGCAGGGTTCAGTGTATCTCTTTTAGCCTTGAGGCGCTTTTTCTCACACCCTGTTTTGACTGTAATAGCTCACACATCTCTCAGACCGTTTCTTATAAGAGGCAGAGACTAGAAAAGAACTGTGGAACAGTATTAACCTGTTACGGATTTTGACAACATCCGGTGAAATGCAGAGCGCCAAATTCAAATTACAAAAATACTCATTTTAAACATTCATGAAAATACAAATGCTGCACCCTTCAAAACCTTAGACTCTTTTTAATCTAACAGGACAGCGCCACACTCAAACTCAATTAGCATAATAACAACCAGCAGAGGTGTCACAACTCAAAAATAGCATAAAATAAATCGCTTACCTTTTGATCTTCCTATGATGGCATAACAAAGCGTCCAGGTTACACAATAAAAGGTCCTTTTGTTCGATAAAGTTTCTCTTTATATCCATATAGCTCCGTTTGGTTGGCACGTTTTATTCAGTAATCCACCTGCCCAAAGGCTTTCATCCATGCAGACAAATGATATCCCAAAGGTACCCGTATGGTTCGTCGAAAAAAAGTCAAACAGCATTTGTAATCAATACTCAGATACCCTAAAATGAATATACACTATATTATTTCAGACGGAATATAACCTGCTGAATAGAAGAGAAAGAACTGAGCGCGCATTCCCTGTTACGTGTGCAAAATCCAAAGCAGGACACTTGTCGTGAACTCAGGAACAAGTGGTCTTACTCCCTTGATTTTCATGATTGAAGCTTCCAACCTTTTTCTAAAGACTGTTGACATCTAGTGGACGCCATAGGAACTGCAATCTGTGGGATAAACTATGAGGCTTTGAATAGCTGTCCTATTGAAAACAGTGTGACATGACTGATTCAGACATGCCGGATGGATTTTGCTCTGGTTTTTGCCTGCCATATCAGTTCTGTTATACTCACAGACATTATTT
The DNA here is from genome assembly GCA_030435695.1 of Brachymystax lenok tsinlingensis. Taxonomy (NCBI): domain Eukaryota; kingdom Metazoa; phylum Chordata; class Actinopteri; order Salmoniformes; family Salmonidae; genus Brachymystax; species Brachymystax lenok. The sequence continues at coordinate 11,361,343 of CM059807.1, read as the reverse complement.
TTACAGTTTTAGAAACTTCAGAGTGTTTTCTATCCAAAGCTACTAATTATATGCATATCCTAGCTTCTGGGCCTGAGTAACAGGCAGTTTACTTTGGGCACGTTTTTCATCCGAACTTCAAAATACTGCCCCCTAGCCCTAAGAAGTTAAACCTTATCATGCATATATTGCTAATCTGTGGTCCAGGACCCTATAAATGTAGTGGGGGAGGGTCTTATAGCCCTTCCCCTTCTATTAATACAACATGAGCATAATCAATTATTATAATACATCAATCATTTGGTGCAGCCCCTATCATGACCCCAAGGTGACCCCCATCAACCTGATGTAGCATTATCTGCATTGCACGCCAGAAATCGCGTCAAAGTAACATGTTTGTACTTGTATTGATAAAACCTCATGTATCATTTCAGGAGCGGGGACATCTATGATTTTGTGTACATTGACGCCTTCGGTAAAGGCAAACAGCTGACGGCTAAGGAGTGTGAGTACCTCATTGGTCATCAGGTGACTGCAGACTACTACAATGCCATCAGTACAACAGAAGTGCTGCTGAGGATGGTGGGAAATCTTCTGAACATCGGCAAACGAGGGTAAGACTTATGCACATAGGGATGTTTTTTTTTCTGACTAATATATATTATTTATGATTTTTCTGACATCAGAAAATCACTAATCGTACATCATGGAATTGAATCAATCCAAATGTTTCTTTTTTCCTGATTTTCTATGTTGTCCTCAGGATCTCATCCTTGAGGTAATGTTAGAGTTGGTCAAAAATAAATTCCTACACTCAACCTTCACTGTTGTGGTATGAAACAACACTGTGTATCACTGCTATGTCATGCAGGGAGGGCAATGAAAAATCCTACCAGCTGCTGAGAGACTCTCTGGATCTCTACCTCACCATCAACCCAGACAACGTCCAATACCTTCTATTACAGGCCAGACTCTACTTCCACCTGGGCATCTGGCCTGAGAAGGTTAGCATGATATGGCATATCTACATTTACATCTTAGTCATTTAGCAGACTCTCTTATCCAGAGCGACCCCCCCCCGTGGGAAACGAACCCACAACCCTGGCGTTGCAAGCGCCATGCTCTACCAACTGAGCCCCACGAAACCCAAATACACTACATGGCCAAAAAGTAGGTGAACACCCCTTCATATTAGTGGATTCGGCTATTTCAGCCACACCCGTTGCTGACAGGTGTATAAAATCAAGCACACAGCCATGCAGTCTCCATAGACAAACACTGGCAGTAGAATGGCCTTACTGAAGAGCTCGTGACTTTCAACGTGGCATCGTCAAATTTCTGCCCTGCTAGAGTTGCCCTGGTCAACTGTAAGTGCTGTGAAGTGGATACGTCTAGGAGCAACAACGGCTAAGCCGCAAAGTTTTAGGCCACACAAGCTCACAGAACGGGTCCACCGAGTGCTGAAGCGCGCTGCTTGTAAGTCATCTGTCGTTGGTTGCAACTGCTCGTCGGAAGCTTTATGAAATGGGTTTCCATGGCCGAGCAGCCGTACACAAGCCTAAGATCACCATGGACAATGCCAAGCATCGGCTGGAGTGGTGTAAAGCTCAACACCATTGAACTCTGCAGTGATCTCTGGAGTGATGAATCACGCTTCAACATCTGGCAGTCCGACAGAGGAATCTGGGTTTGGCGGATGCCAAGAGAACGCTACCTGCCCAAATGCCAACTGTAAAGTTGGCATTTGTAAAGTTCGGGCTAGGCCGCTTTAATTCCAGTGAGGGAAATCTTAACTCTACAGCATACAATGACATTCTAGACGATTCTGTGCTTCCAACTTTGTGGCAATAGTTTGGGAAAGGCCCTTTCCTGTTTCAGCATGATAGTGTCCCGTGCACAAAGCGAGGTCCATACGGAAATGTTCAGTGTGGGAGAACTTGACTCAACCCACAATGTTCCAACATCTAGTGGAAAGCCTTCCCAGAAGAGTGGCTGTTATAGTAGCAAAGGGGGGACCAACTCTATATTAATGACCATGATTTTGGAATGAGATGTTCGACGAGTGTCCACATACTTTTGGCCATGTAGTGTACATGTAATTGGACCAAATGGCGTTACCCTGGCTTTGATACTGCAGATTTTTGGTTTGCCTCTTTTTTTTTTTTAAGTTGTATTGTCCAGTGAAATGTGTTGTTTTACAGGGTCCGCCACAGTAGTATGGCGCCCCTGGAGCAAATAAGGGTTACATGCCTTGCTCAAGGGCACATCGGCCAATTTTTCACCTCGTCTGCTCAGGTTTTCGAACCAGCGACCTTTTAGTTGCTGGCCCAATGCTCTAACCGTTTACCTGCCTCTACCTGCTTACTACAGTCCAGAGCAGAGGACAAGCTTTCCCCAACTGATAATGACTGGTGCTTGATGTCTCACCCCTCTCCTGCCTCTTCCAGGTCCTCGACATCCTGCAGCACATCCAGGCATTGGACCCGTCCCAACATGGGGCAGTGGGTTATCTGGTGCAACACACCCTGGAGCACATACAGCACAAGAAACACCCTGTAGAGCCAGAGGTGAAGAGACGCAGTGCCCCCGAACACCTAGAGCTGCAGTACAGTGTAGGCCTCATCATGAAACACAAGAGGTGGGTCTGAGCAGTCAGTCTGTCCGAGCAATCTGTCTGCCTGCCTCCCTGTCAGACATGCAGATGGACTGTTTGCTCGGTCTGTTTATCCATTCCATCTATTAATCCTTCCTGTTTATTAATCCTTCCTGTTTATCAATCCCTCAATCTTTCCATCTATTTGTCCTCCACCACCCTCTATCTGGGTAAAGCTGCCATCCTCTGCTGTTGAATAACACTGTCAATGTAAAACTACTGTACTCTGTTGATTAACACTGTCAATGTAAAACGATACTCTGACAGTGTTATTCAACAGAGTATAGTTTTACATTGACAGTGTTACTCAACAATGTAAAACTATACTGTACTCTTTTGAATGGCAGAATAGCTATTTCTGAAATAATGTGTTTTATTATAATCATTCTAATTTATAAAAAGGTAGTGTGCCCTTTCCCCATGTGTGACACTGTACCTCATCTCTATATCTGACACTGTGTGACTGTCCCCCTTCTCTCCAGGTCTGGCTATAACTGTGCAATCTATGGCTGGGACCCCAAGTGCACCATGAGCCAGGAGTGGATTACCACCATGAGGGTCCACCAGCTGTCCAGCGGGGCTAACCAGCCCTTCTACAACGTCTTAGTGCAGGACGGCACCTGCCGATACGCTGCCCAGGGTACATCTATACCAGAGACATTGTCCTTCAGTGACATGTACAGTATGTCACTCTCAATGTCAGTGCAGTGGTAGTTCGTTAAGGAGGCATTCTGAGAAGAAACATGACAAATGTAATACTTGAAATGCTTATTGAAGAGTTATACATGCTGGATGAGTAAGGTGCTGCTAAGGTGTAGGCCTATATACTTTCAAATGTACACAGAATATGCAGCTATCTTGTACAGTAACTTGCCTCGGCTCAGTTTGAGATTTCCTGTTACATGATACTATACTTAGTATCTTAATGCCTCTTTTTCTCTCATCTCCCAGAAAATCTGGAGCCCCATTCCGCCCCTCTGGAGATCGCTCACCCGGAGGTGGGACGCTACTTCTCAGAGTTCCATGACAGCCACTATGTTGCCAACGAGGAGCTGCAGACACGCTACCCAGAGGACATGGCAGAGACCCTGGGCACCATACGGGACCTCTACCACAGACTGATGCCCAGCTCAGGGCAACAGGAGAGCCCCAACGGCCCAGGGGAACCTTCCCAGGACCAGGACAGCCAGGAGAACCAGGACAGCCAGGAGAACCAGGACACCATGCCCACATAGCTAAGCCTTCACTACTCCTCGGCCCCATTCAAAACAACCCCTAGTTCCTACCACCTAGGCACAGGTAGATCTGAAAGGATTGGATGTGTATAAACAATATGGCAGAATTACAACTAGCCTGTCATAGTGCAGATTGTAGCTACTACTAGCCTAACCTAACGTGGAAAGATGCCTGAGCGGAGTCCTCACTTCTGTTTTTCAGGGGAAATGGAAGATAGGTTGAAAATACTGTATCCCTGAAAACCAGACATCTGCTTTCAGCTGATGCCGCTAAGGGTGGTACTAGCTGTGTGGCAGGTTGGTGCTGCGACTAGCCTTTCATAGGACAGGGAGGCATTACTACTAGCCTATTATATGGCAGGGTGGAGCTACTACTAGGGTCTAGGGGTTGTTTCTGGACAGGGCCCTCCTGTTCCCCATCCAGTTCCATTACTTGACACAACATCCTGTCCCCAAAACCATCTGGGCCGTCGGTATTCAGAGTCTGAGTAGGAAGTGCTGATCTACGATCAGGTCCTCCCCCTGTCCATATTATCTTATTCACTATGATCTTAAGGGCAAAACTGGTCCTTGATCAGCACTCTTACTCTGAGAAGCTTATTTTGTATACTCACCCAAGAATGCTTCAGTACCTGAATAATGTGCTGTACCACCGCCTGCCAACCAACACCAGTCAAAGCCAAAGCCCCTTTTCTCTCTCTAACTTCATGAAGACTTACTGAGCTTGAAACACTTACTCTCTCTCTCCACCTCAATATACTTTCTCCAACATCTGTCAAGATGAGTTCTTCCCAGACTTGACTCCCTAGTCCCTCTACCCCTCTCCACTTCCACATGAAACAATCAAAACATTTAACTTTTACAATATGAAAATGAACCTTCCAGTATGAAACAATATGAAAATGAACCTTGCAGTATGAAACAATATGAAAATGAACCTTCCAGTATGAAACAATATGAAAATGAACCTTGCAGTATGAAACAATATGAAAATGAACTTTACAGTATCTCCTCACACATTTTGAGTTGAATGCATTGTTGTACAACTGACAAGGTGTCCCTCTTTCCTTTTCTTCTGTCACATGACGTTATAATAATGATTCATGCACTTATGAAAGGATGACTTTCACATTTCTAAAACGTGTTATAAAAATAATATGTATATTTACAAGTAAAACATTGCAGGACTACAATGACTTGAAACAGGAATGGGTTGTGAGACTTATAAATAAATAAAATGTTTCAATGTTTCTTTTGGTCTTGACTGTGTTATTACATAGGCCTACAGCTGTTTTTTTTCCTGTTATTTCTTCTAAAATGTACTCTGACTTGAAATTATAGTAGGTATATTTTTTTTAAAGATAAGGGTCTGTAACGTTCTACTCAATGACAATGCCTTTTCACTACACGCAAAGATTACATTTGAAATGAAAGTCTCATTCTACTATTAATGACTACGATGGTTAATGCATCACATTTACCAGTAATTAATTCAAGGACACAGTCTATTCATTCTGTATTGACTAATGTAAAAAAAATCTATTCCTCCACAATGGTACACTGTTTTAGGACCTTGGGGAAGTCAGCACAGCGTCTCTCCCAAAGTAACATACACTCTTTATTATGGTCCAAACTTCCTTATGAAAGCAGACGAAAGAGCTTCTTGGTACTAGTGAGGACAGTACAACTCAAGTAGTTTTACCTGCAGTTAAGATCGTAGTGCGCTCCTGAAAGAACTTCAATGCACCCTTGTCGCTCTTTTGAGAATAATCGCAATGGGAGCCTCTCAGTCTGCGGGCACTGAACATGAGTTCCGAGATCTGGCTGATCGAACTGGATGTAAGTAGCCTAGGCTTTACTATACTCAAACAACTGTTTTATTTCACTTTCTATTGGATTATAATCAAATGCAAAATAACTCATTATTTGTCAATAAATAGCCTAAACTTCGATGAAGGGAAAAATACTCTACATGACCAAATGTATGTGGACACCTGCTCGCTGAACATATTCCAAAATCAGGGGCATTAATATGGAATTGGTAACCCCTTTACTGCCATAACAGCCTCCACTCTTCTGGGTAGGCTTTCCACTAGATGTTGGAACATTGCTGCAGGGACTTCCATTTAGCCACAAGAGCATTAGTGAGGTTGGGCGATTAGGCATGGCTCGCAGTCGGCGTTCCAATTAATCCCAAAGGTGTTCAAAGGGGTTGAGGTCAGGGCTCTGTGCAGGCCAGTGAAGTTTTTCCACACCGATCTCGAAAAAACATTTCTGTATGGACCTCGCATTGTGCATGGGGGCATTGTCATGCTGAAACAGGACATTTTTTCCCAATCTGTTGCCACAAAGTTGAAAGCACAGGATTGTCTAGAATGTCTTTGTATGCTGTAGCGTTAAGATTCCCCGTCACTGGAACTAAGTGACCTAGCCCGAACCATGAAAAACAGCCCCAGATCATTATTTCTCTTCCACCAAACTTTACAGTTGGCACTACTGATTGGTGCAGGTAGCGTTTTCCTGGCTTCCGCAAAACCTAGATTAGTCTATCGGACTGCCAGATGGTGAAGCGTGATTCATCACTCCAGTGAACACGTTTCCACTGCTCCAGAGTCCAATGGCGGCAAGCTTTACACCACTCCAGCCAATGCTTGGCATTGTGCATAGTGATCTTAGGCTTGTGTGCGGCTGCTAGGCAAAAGTTAAATCATTGCATGAAGCTCCCGACAAACAGTTATTGTGCTGAAGTTGCTTCCAGAGGCAGTTTGGAACCCAGTAGTGAGTGTTGCAACTGAGGACAGACAATTTGTACGTGCTATGTGCTTCAGCACCTGGCGATCCCGTTCTTTGAGCTTGTGTGGCCTACCACTTCGCGGCTGAGCTGTTGTTGTTCCTAGACAGATCCACTTCACAATAACAGCACTTACAGTTGACCGGGGCAACCCTAGCAGGGCACAAATGTTACGAACTGACTTGTTGGAAAGGTGGCATCCTGTGACGGCGCCACGTTGAAAGTCACTGAGGCCAGTAAGGCCATTCTACTGCTAATGTTTGTGTATGGAGATTACATGGCTGTGTGCTCGAGTGTATAGCAAGTGGATGAAGTACAGGTTTGCTTCCACTCAGTGTATAACAAATGGATGAAGTGCAGGTTTGCTTCCACTCAGTGTATAACAAGTGGATGAAGTACAGGTTTGCTTCCACTCAGTGTATAACAAGTGGATGAAGTACAGGTTTGCTTCCCCTCAGTGTATAACATGTGGATGAAGTACAGGTTTGCTTCCACTCAGTGTATAACAAGTGGATGAAGTACAGGTTTGCTTCCCCTCAGTGTATAACAAGTGGATGAAGTACAGGTTTGCTTCCCCTCAGTGTATAACATGTGGATGAAGTACAGGTTTGCATCCCCTCAGAGTATAACACATGGATGAAGTACAGGTTTGCTTCCCCTCAGTGTATAACACGTGGATGAAGTACAGGTTTGCTTCCCCTCAGTGTATAACACGTGGATGAAGTACAGGTTTGCTTCCCCTCAGTGTATAACACGTGGATGAAGTACAGGTTTGCTTCCCCTCAGTGTATAACACGTGGATGAAGTACAGGTTTGCTTCCCCTCAGTGTATAACACGTGGATGAAGTACAGGTTTGCTTCCCCTCAGTGTATAACACGTGGATGAAGTACAGGTTTGAAGCAGTAGCTAGGTGTTTGGAACATTGATCTGTTAATCTTATCAGCTCCCTGCTTTCATAAATGGGATGACTGATTTTCAGAAGAGAGGTGAGAGAGCTCAATGAAGACTGATAATATTACTCTGATTGATCATGGACCGTTTCCAATAAAACAACACAAAATAGTTCAATAAGAGCTAGTGTGTCGAGCGTGTAATAACTAAAGCATGTCGGTTATCGAGTGTCAGTTTTTCTCAACCTGAGATGCTAAAGAAACATATATTTTGTAAGTGGTACGGAGGTATTCCAACTTAAGTTTATTACCATGTGTGTAAAGTGAGAATGGAGACCTTGACAATGAATGCACCGCCACCTACATAAATCTGTACACCTGCCTGTGCAAAGTCTAGTTTGTGGTAGCCTATTGTTCTGTGGTTACTGAAGCATATTCACATACGGTAGTTGTTGCTCCTGTAAATATCCATTTGATTATGTGCTCTTAACAGTCACTGAGAGGAAAAGCAAGTTCCTCCTTTAAAATAAACACTAGTCAGCTAAATTATCTCTTCCAAATATCACAAACTGTAACTGTATCTAGCAACCATAACATGCACATGCTAATGTGAAGACATTAGCCCACACATAAGTCAATAATTCAACGTTCCCTTTGAATGCAAATATAATCACACCAGTGTGTTTGTTTTTCCATCAGGCTGATTGTGTTTTTTATCATCAGGTTGATTGTGTCGTAGGCCCATTGTTGTCACAGTTTACATGTTTTGCATTTCACAACAGATAGAATCCAGAAGGAAAGCTTGAATGAAAATTAAAAGAAGTGTAAAGATATCCAACCAGTCTAGGAGGGTGGTGTATCTGGAAATAGAATACTCTCAAGTTATTAGGACTTTATGACTAGTGGCTCACTACTGATAAATTGCTAATGCTAATCTGCTCCACTAAACTACTGTGATTGGTTTCTTTCAGTTTCCCTGGAGCAGATTGGCAACATCAACAAGAGATTCAGACAGCTGAGTAACAATGAGGAGACACTAAGGTATTGTCACCAACGCCCTCATACAGTCCACCAACGCCCACATACTGTCCACCAACCCCCTCATACAGTCCACCAACGCCCTCATACGGTCAACCAACGCCCTCATACGGTCCACCAACACCCTCATACGGTCCACCAACACCCTCATACAGTCCACCAACGCCCTCATACAGTCCACCAACGCCCACATACTGTCCACCAACGCCCTCATACAGTCCACCAACACCCTCATACGGTCCTCCACCAACACCCTCATACAGTCCACCAACGCCCTCATACAGTCCACCAACGCCCACATACTGTCCACCAACGCCCTCATACGGTCCACCAACACCCTCATACGGTCCACCAACACCCTCATACAGTCCACCAACGCCCTCATACAGTCCACCAACGCCCACATACTGTCCACCAACGCCCTCATACAGTCCACCAACGCCCTCATACGGTCAACCAACGCCCTCATACAGTCCACCAAGGCCCACATACTGTCCACCAACGCCCTCATACAGTCCACCAACGCCCTCATACGGTCAACCAACGCCCTCATATGGTCCACCAACACCCTCATACGGTCCACCAACGCCCTCATACAGTCCACCAACGCCCACATACTGTCCACCAACGCCCTCATACAGTCCACCAACGCCCTCATACGGTCAACCAACGCCCTCATACAGTCCACCAAGGCCCACATACTGTCCACCAACGCCCTCATACAGTCCACCAACGCCCTCATACGGTCAACCAACGCCCTCATATGGTCCACCAACACCTTGACAATGCATGTGCTCCCACCTTTATAAATCTGTACCCCTGTCTGCACGGTGTCGCATTATGAGAAATCTCATGCAGCCTTGTTTACAAGTTTGAACACTTGAATGTGAGATGTAATCTACACCCCGATTAGGCCGATGGAAATCCTCTTCATTTTGTTTAATTATTTTAAATTTGAGTGTCATTATTTCTATATAGCCTTCCCTTTCTCGTTCTGAACTAATATTAGTGGGATGGGTGGAGCTTCGTGACAATGAACAAGAGCAGCTGCTCAGCAGTTCCACCTCCGGCACCTCCAAAACATCAGCTATGCCGGTGTCGGCTATCGCCGGTTAACGCATGATCTGATTGAATCTAGGCCTAAAATAGTGCCTGCTAAGTCCTTTTGAATGTGTTGTACTGTGGGTATTTATGTTATGGCCACACACAGACATAGGCACACACACACACACACAAAATCACTCATCATTGGCAGGTTGCCTTGCATAGTGACATAGTGATATATTGCACATGCCTTCCCTTTAAAAAGAAAGAGGGAGTGTACAAGTATTTATTTTGATATTCTATACTGTACTGAATTAAAATAATATGTATTGACAGAACAATAACCTTGACCTTTAGAAAAAAGACACCCTTTAACTTTGATTAATAGAGGTAAATAACTATTATATCATGTTTTCCGATTTGTTGTTGACTTGTTACTAATGTTTTGTCATATCATGTTTCTTCTGCAGTCGAGAGGATTTGGCCAGCATCCCTGCTCTAGATAACAATCCAATCCGGGCTCAAATTATTAATGCATTTTTTGATAAAAGGTGAGCATATAGCCAAAGTGTAATATTGAAAATATCCTCCGTCACATTGGTGGTGGCTGGCTTCCGGGTTAAGTGGGCAATGTGTCAAGAAGCAGTGCGGCTTGGTTGGGTTGTGTTTCGGAGGACGCACGGCTCTCGACCTTCGCCTCTCCCGAGTCCGTACGGGAGTTGCAGTGATGAGACAAGACTGTAACTACCAATTGGATACCACAAAATTGGGGAGAAAAAGAGGGGAAAAAATATATTTAAAAAAATAAAAAATAAAAGAAATATTGAAATCTCTCATGCAATACATCTTTACTGCTATTGACTGTTATAACCAAGTTATTACACATAGACAACAGTTTTGTTCATGAAGTAATCAGTGATGCTGTAAAGGCTTTAGTCTTGAAGCATGTTCAGCACATGGCAGTCTCAGTGAACTGCCATGGAACTGTAACTCTATGCCTCTCTATTTGTTTGGTTGAACCAAACTGAACCCTGCCCTCACTGGTGAGCCTGGTTTAACCAGCTAAATGCCTCCTCTGTATATCTGATACAGAAACCTCCATCAGAATGAGACGGGTACAGTCCAGGAGATTGGCTTTGAGGAGTTCCTTTTGGTGATGACTCACTTCCGCCCAGCAGCCATGGGCCTTACGGAGGAGGAGAGGGAGAACCTGAGGAGGGAAAAACTACGATGTGAGTTTGGTTTGGTCATGAGTAAAGTAAGATTGTCTAAGACTTGTGTTAGTACCCTGGTATAATTCCTAGGCTTTAACTCAGTGAGCTAACGTGGTCTTGAGTCATGCAGGCAACATGGGTTTGATACTAATTCAACATCCAGATTTATAATTGAATAAAAACAACATATTCTGAGTTGCTATTCTAAGGGATATTCTTCAAGCATAGATAGAATTCTAACAAAGTTTTTGTTCAGTAATCATACTCTTGTCTAGAATATAAATGTGGCCTAAAGTGGACCAGCCAGTCTGTCTTGCTCCTTATAATCATGGCTGCATCTCAGAGAGACAATTTTTTCTAATCATTCATTACTTTCTCCTACATGTGGAATAGGCCATTAGAGTCATATCCTTCCCCTGAACAATGATAGTAAGAGACTCTTAAGTTACACTATCTTTGGGGTGAAAATATTTGGTAAAAAACATACTATTTAGCTTATTCCTCTTTATTGTCTCTTCAGTTCTGTTCAACATGCATGACACAGACAGCGACGGCACCATCACCCTGGAGGAGTACAGACGGGTAATGCCTCCCTTTACTTCTCTCTCCTCACCATAGTCCTCCAGACCCAGGGCCTGTATTCACAAAGGGCCCGATTCAGACTTGGGAAATGTACACCTTTCCTACACACTTCTCAGTAGTTGGTATTCACCTTATGCAGGTGCGTAACGGGCTTTGCAGGCATGGTTTCCTTGGCGTACTGAATTCATTTAATTCAACCGCTGAAAACCCTCCCACTTGCTGGCCAACAGATTTTCTCGTGGAGTTTTCATTCCTTTGCGTTTTTCAGTACATTTATCTAAAGCCATCTCTTTGAAATTGGTGTAGGCCCACCTTTAATTTGAATTTTCTCGACAGACTCACTAGATTATATGGGTTCAGAATATTAGGGATCGATTAATGAAATCAATCTCTGTTTCAGAACCAATTGGTAGATTTAAAAATACTCTGATCTTGTATATTATTTAGTGTTAGGAAAGTATTTACGGATAAAATAAAAAACAAAGTTGTTTGATTCACCCTGAAAGTTGTCATATTCAATTGTTCAATCCATTCAATATTGGAAGGTGAGAACAGTGTACAATAGGGGTTGAACAGTAGTCCTATAAATCTATCCTAATATTCATGGAACTGTGATGACAACGGTCCTGTCGTTACGGCTTACTCATTCACCTAGTTCTTATCATTAGCTCTTATCAATCTGTAAATTACAGTGCATGGAGAATGGTGTTATTTCTATCAGAAAAAATAAAGTAGATGTTGTTCCACTTGGAACCGACAGGTTGCTCGACCTTCTTCACAGTTTCATCGCACGTAAAGGTGGGAATTAAGTCAAGGTCAGAATACGGTGCATCTGTAGACACCACAGCCAAACCTTAATTTCTTTGATCTCCACCCCAAACGAATAGCAGGGTGAATAGCATGCTATTCTCATGCTTAAGTTCAAGGTCAGTATAATCATAGAGAGAAAAGTGCATAAAATGGACTTTCCATTTACGGGTGTGTTTAATTCGGGGTCGGAATTCCCCCCCCAAAATGTCTCAGAGAAGTAGTGCTGATCTAGCATCAGGTCCACCTGTCCACATAGTAATCTTTACATTAGGATCTAAAACACAAAACCAATCCTGTCAGCACTCCTATCCCTGTGACGCTTTGTGATGGACGGTTTATCATTGACGTTTTTAGTATAAATTGAGTTTATTCCAATATACATGGCAGCTTTAAAGCTGAATTGCGTGTACATCAGAAATTCAAGATAACAAAATAAATCAATAAATGTTTTATGGACCGTTGTGCTGTTTTCTATCTAGGTGGTGGAGGAGCTCCTATCTAAGGCTGGCACTATCGGGCAGGAGACCGCCAAGGCCATCGCAGACGCTGCCATGCTGGAAGTGGCAGGCACTACAAGGGGCAAAATGGTAACGGGGTTATCACTAACACTGCTTTATTGTACTACAGATCAAATAGTTTATGAAGTAGGTATATGAGTAAGATATGCTGATAGCATTATTCATTACAGTGAACCACACCTTATTTTGAAGTGCAAAGTACTGTTCTGCTGTGTAGTGCTTCGTGCCTAAGAACAGGTCATCATGCCTTATTGCTTAAATTGGGTTACTTTGTTTTTCAGGAACCTGATGAATTCTATGAAGGAATCACTTTTGAAAATTTTCTACAGGTATGGTGTTACTGTGTATTTCACAAGATATTCAAATTGGCTAATGTTACATAAAAAAGGAAATGCCATTTCACTATGAGTTATGCAAACACAAGCTATTAAAACAGTGACATTTGGTGTTTTTAAATTCTGGTATATTTTATATACGGTATACTTTATATACTGTATTCTTGAATATACTTTATGCTGTTTACCTTATATACTGTTTACTTTATATACTGTATACTGTTGACCTTATACTGTTTACTTTATATACTGTATACTTTATATACTGTATACTGTTGACTTTATATACTGTTTATTTATATACTGTATACTTTACATTCTGTATACTTTATACACTGTATACTGCCATATCAGTCTTATATTCCACTACCTTTTCTCCCCTCAGATTCTAAAAACCTTTGATATTGAGACGAGGATGCACGTTCGCTTTTTAAACATGGACACTGCAACCTTGCGATGTGGAAAATCGGAATGAGTCTCGGTCTCCTTTAAGAGACATCGTAATGGTGCTGCTGTTTATTGTAGAATGAATCTCTCCCATCTTCCTCAGTAATGAAGCCAAATACTTTTCATATGCACTAAAGTGCAATTAAATACCTTTCATATGCACTAATGTTTAAATACAATTCATATGCACTAATGTTTTCATACTTTTAATTGTTCATGGTAAATTATTATTAGAATAATACATTGTGATACATGACATGTAAATACACAATATTGCCTACATATACCCCCCTCAGCCTTCATAGCCCCCCTCCTCCCTTCATACCCCCTATTCCCTTCATGTCAATGTTATGTTTACAGTACTGACATTTTGAATGCCTAGATGTTCACATGACCTGCCATGTGGATCACTTCTGAGGATCAGAGTTGGCAATGGCATCCAGGGTCACTTTTATTCTGGCTCACATTCAGAGCCTGAGACATGGGGCACAGTGCATTCCTACAGGGCTAGAGAATACACTTGGGACTCATTTATCTCCTCACCGAGCTTTATTATGTCTGTGCATTTCCAATTGAAACACTGGTCACTGTCCTCTGCTATGGCCTTGGTAGGGAGACTTACAGCACTCTCTGTAAGTTGTAAGTTTCACCTTCCTACCCTCTAAAACAAAAGAATAACCACTTAAATGTACTACTTCTTTGTTTAAATTCAATTTCTAATACATTAATAGATATTGTGCCTTATGCCCAAAGAAGCTGTAATAGCCTTTACAGTAATTTATATACATTTTCTATTCATTAAAAATAAAAGAAATTGTGATGAAAAATGTCTACATTATTTGTGTTTTGCATGTATCTTCTTGTGAATACAAAAGCACTTTACTCAGTTCCACTGCAGTAAATTAAGCAGAAAGATTAGTTAATTGTTGTTCAATTTATGGAGCATACTGCATCAGTGTGAAGTTCAATATCTCTTTAACAAAATATAATCCCATCATGACAATGCATTATTGTCAATTCATTTATTTTACATCATAAGATCAATTTAACAACTTGCTGTACAAAATGTGGATAGCAAGATTAAAACCAATGCCTTAAATGTACAGTACACCTTTATGAGGAAACATGAGGTTCTTTAAAAATTAAATACGGACCATTACCTTCACAAATAAAATTCTACGTTAAATTCAGTTTGGAAAATCAAACAGATTTATAAAAGCTGGTTTGATTTGTGCAGACCCCATATTCTGGTTAAACCAGACTGAACACTGATGAAACAACAGTGAGCACAGCGTTCAGTCTTCTAATCTATGCATAGTCACTTAACTCTACCTACATGTACATATTACCTCAAATACCTCGACTAACCGGTGCCCCCGCACATTGACTCTGTACCTCGCTATTGTTATTTTACTGATGCTGTTTAATTATTTGTTATTTAAATTTTTTACTTAACACTTATTTTTCTTAAAACTTCTTAAAGCATTGTTGGTTAAGGGCTTGTAAGTAAGGATTTCACCGTAAGGTCTACACCTGTTGTATTTGGCGCATGTGACAAATAAAATAGATTTTTGATTTACCCAGGATATCAGAACAATGCAGTCACACATCACATACAGTATATAGTGTCCAGAGGCCCACAACCAGTGTATAAAAGTCCTGGTTGTAGATTGGGTAAGTGGGTCAGTAGGAAGGGTGAGAGCAAGACAGGATGTCATAGGGAACGGCCAGGCCGATGTTGTAACCAGATGACTACGTAGTGAGACCTGCAGATGGGCAGAACATGGTCCTGGGAGGAAGAGTCCTCAGAGAAGTCCTAGTGTTAGATCACTCCCCTGTGGACGGAAAGAATGAGGGAAGTTAAACAACAGACACTACTCTCTGTCCCCTGTCGTGTGGACGGAGAGAATGAGCCAATGCTCTCTGCATAATGTTCTCTGTAGAATAAAGTAGAGGTGCGCTAAGCCCAAAGCTTATAAGTATGAGAAGTATTTTCTTGTCCAAGGATTAGTATTCGGATAGGACAGCCTGAGGAAGTACTTAGAACTGGGGTATGCCATGTTTCTGAATAGCATTAGCATCAAACAGCCTTCAGGGTTTAGAGTGTTAGCGGGAGTCAGTGTTAGAGGGGTGAGGGAGGGTCTGTGTGTTATCAGTCACCTGCAGTAGGCTGTGAGGTCGTCGTCTGTGATGCAGGCCCCTCGTGGAGACTTTTGTCTGGGATGTTGGCTGTCACCAGGGAGCGGGAGTTGAACCGGACGTGTCTGACTGGGTGCCTGAAAACAGACAGGAAGGAGAAACAACAAACACCATTTTTACAATTAAATATTTTTTATAGATTTTTCACATTAACCCAAACACACACAAACCCAAACACATTCACTAAGGAGCTGAGAATTGATCAATCAATACTGATGCATCTGTTGGTTTGCTGCCAATGTCAGCCTGATAGGTCAATGTTGCATATTGCTGAATATTTTAGCAATGCATACAAGTGACAGGAACCGCAAGACACATAAATGAGGATATGAATAAGTCCAGAACAGCATATGTCAGTACTCTACCTGCCTTTAGTGGCACAAACAAATAGACATGTCAACAGATGCACACTAAACAACCAAGAGAAAGAACAGGTTGGCTCCCATACTCATCTCCCAGACGCAGACCAATCCCTCGCCTCCGCCGCTCACAATCTTCCAATCGTCTGCCTGCATGGAGGTCACGCCCATGTGGTGGGCGTACAGAGATGTCATAGAGGAGCCGGTGCGCAGGTCAAACACCCTCACCCTGAAACGGAACAACACGAGAGGAAGTTGTAATTTCATCACAGGAAGTTATGACGCAGGAAGTATATCAGACAAAGATACTTGATTCAGTGCACTACTAAAGATATGTAAAGGATGCATATTTTACTAGCCTGGACCCAGATCTGGGTGTGGTCTTCCCACTTCTATTGCTGTCAATGTCAAGCCATGGCGATGAGTGACAAGGAGTTGGCGTTACAGCACAAACAGACTGACACTCAGGCTATACTAGGTTACCAGAGCAACTGGTACCTCAGAACAATTCATTACAGAGGGAACTAACAGAGAAGCAGTGAGAGATGATCAGAGAAGATACACACCAACAAAGACAGGTAGAAACAGCAAGAGCAGGTGGCATTGAGAGGTTTTCATCTGCTTCAGCCCTCATATAAACCAACATGTCATTACTATAGCCACCAATAACACAAGTTCACTCAAAGCTACAAATATTTTAGGTGTTCGGGAACTGATTAAACATGATCTCTGTCCCAAATCCTACCCTATTCCCTATATAGTGCACTTCTTTTGACCAGAGCCATGTGGCGCTCTGGGCAAAAGTAATGCACTATATAGGGAATAGGGTGCCATTTTGGGCCGCGTTATGGCAGTGCTGTAGCGTTAATAAAACTAAGAGGAGGATTCTTGAGTCTGGTTTGATGAGCCACACATGCCCCATGGACCTCAGCTCCATCTGTTCATCACTGCTTTAGTTTATTGGGTCCCCAGCAGCAGCCAGAGGATGAGTCCATGCTAAAAGCTTTCCAAAAGTTCATACACAAAATCTAATTTATTTAGGGGTGAACAGATTAAATTTCCGCTTCAAGAAATTAAACGAATCAGGGTTGCATAGCTAAATGGGCATTAGCATTGTAACTAAGACGTATGGCGAGACATGGGATGTGTCCCAACAGGCACCCTATTCCCTACCTAGTACACTACTTTTGTCCAGAGCCCTATGGGCCCTGGTCAAAAGTAGTGCACTACATAGGCAATAGGGTGCAATTTAAGATGCATCCATGGTCGTGGCTGCTGAGTGGTGTTGTTTCAGGGGATTAAAAGTTACTGTCTGGCAGTCTGTTTGGACTGTGTCCCTGTCGTCCCTAAGCTGCCAGTGAACACGCTACTACACATTAATCATCCCGATCCTTGTTCTCTACTAGAAAACACAGAAATGTGAGAGTGGACCTGCACAAACCAGATTGGGATTACATCTTTGTACCGTGGACACTCAAATACTGTAACATGTGATCTTAACAGTTAAGGTCAATAAAGGTATGTTGAAAACTAGCTAACTATTTGATGTTTTAACACATAGTGCAGAGTCACAGACTGCCATGAAACAGAAAGCCTACTAGAGGAGACATTGCAGACAGGCTATTTTTCTACTGGCACAGGACCACTGGGCACGACCATGGCACTCTCTCTCTCTCCCCATCTGTGGCCTGGGCAGTTATGATCAGGCAGTATTCCAGACAGCCCCGGTCTAATCAGGACCCTCGTTTGCTCCCTGGAAACTCCAGAAAAAGAGTGAGAGAGCAACCAATTTGGAGAGGAGAGGAGGAAGACATGCATTAGGCCCTGGCCTTTGGCCACCCTGATGGACAGCTAGAACAGACTCCAGCCCCCGACAGCCAGAACAGACTCCAGCCCCCCACAGCCAGAACAGACTCCAGCCCCCCACAGCCAGAACAGACTCCAGCCCCCCACAGCCAGAACAGACTCCAGCCCCAACAGCCAGAACAGACTCCAGCCCCCACAGCCAGAACAGACTCCAGCCCCCACAGCCAGAACAGACTCCATCCCCGACAGCCAGAACAGACTCCAGCCCCCACAGCCAGAACAGACTCCAGCCCCCACAGCCAGAACAGACTCCAGCCCCCACAGCCAGAACAGACTCCATCCCTAGCCCCCACAGCCAGAACAGACTCCAGTCCCTAGCCCCCACAACCAGAACAGACTCCAGCCCCCGACAGCCAGAACAGACTCCAGCCCGTAGCCCTCCACAGCCAGAACAGACTCCAGCCCCCACAGCCAGAACAGACTCCAGCCCCCACAGCCAGAACAGACTCCAGCCCCCACAGCCAGAACAGACTCCAGCCCCCAACAGCCAGAACAGACTCCAGCCCCCACAGCCAGAACAGACTCCAGCCCCCACAGCCAGAACAGACTCCATCCCCCGACAGCCAGAACAGACTCCAGCCCCCACAGCCAGAACAGACTCCAGCCCCCACAGCCAGAACAGACTCCATCCCTAGCCCCCACAGCCAGAACAGACTCCAGTCCCTAGCCCCCACAACCAGAACAGACTCCAGCCCCGACAGCCAGAACAGACTCCAGCCCGTAGCCCTCCACAGCCAGAACAGACTCCAGCCCCCACAGCCAGAACAGACTCCAGCCCCCACAGCCAGAACAGACTCCAGCCCCTAGCCCCACACAGCCAGGACAGACTCCAGCCCCCCACAGCCAGAACAGACTCCAGCCCTCCACAGCCAGAACAGACTCCAGCCCCCCACAGCCAGAACAGACTCCAGCCCCCTAGCCCCACACAGCCAGGACAGACTCCAGCACCCCACAGCCAGAACAGACTCCATCCCTAGCCCCCCACAGCCAGAACAGACTCCAGCCCCCACAGCCAGAACAGACTCCAGCCCCCCACAGCCAGAACAGACTCCAGCCCCTAGCCCCCCACAGCCAGAACAGACTCCAGCTCCTAGCCCCCCAACACACATCAGACAGGGGCCAAACTTTCTCAGCCAAGTTGGCTTCTGACTGAATACATACAACACTACTACATCAGAGAGAATGACTATATACAAGACCACTACATCAGAGAGACTGACTACATACAAGACTACTACATCAGAGACTGACAACATACAACACTACTACATCAGAGACTGACTGAATACAAGACAACTACAGAGAGACTGACTACATACAACACTATTACATCAGAGAGACTGACTACATACAAGACTATTACATCAGAGAGACTGACTACATTCAAGACTACTACATCAGAGAGTGACTGACTACATACAAGACTACTACATCAGAGAGACTGACTAAATACAAGACTACTATGTCAGAGACTGACTACATACAACATTACTACATCAGAGAGACTGACTACATACAACACTACTACATCAGAGAGACTGACTACATACAAGATAATTACATCAGAGAGACTGACTACATACAATACTACTACATCAGAGAGACTGATTACATACAAGACTACTACATCAGAGAGACTGACTACATACAAGACTACTACATCAGAGACTGACTACATACAAGACTATTACATCAGAGAGACTGACTCCATTCAAGACTACTACATCAGAGAGTGACTGACTACATACAAGACTACTACATCCGAGACTGACTACATACAACACTACTACATCAGAGAGACTGACTACATACAAGACTATTACATCAGAGAGACTGACTACATTCAAGACTACTACATCAGAGAGTGACTGACTACATACAAGACTACTACATCAGAGAGTGACTAAATACAAGACTACTACGTCAGAGACTGACTACATACAACACTACTACATCAGAGAGACTGACTACATACAAGACTATTACATCAGAGAGACTGACTACATACAAGACTACTACATCAGAGAGACTGATTACATACAAGACTACTATATCAGAGACTGACTACATACAACACTACTACATCAGAGAGACTGACTACATACAAGACTATTACATCAGAGAGACTGACTACATTCAAGACTACTACATCAGAGTGACTGACTACATACAAGACTACTACATCAGAGACTGACTACATACAACACTACTACATCAGAGAGACTGACTACATACAAGACTATTACATCAGAGAGACTGACTACATTCAAGACTACTACATCAGAGAGTGACTGACTACATACAACACTACTACATCAGAGAGTGACTGACTACATACAAGACTACTACATCAGAGAGTGACTAAATACAAGACTACTACATCAGAGACTGACTACATACAACACTACTACATCAGAGAGACTGATTACATACAAGACTATTACATCAGAGAGACTGACTACATACAAGACTACTACATCAGAGGGACTGACTACATACAAGACTATTACATCAGATACTGAATACATACAACACTACTTAAGGCGGAGAGACTGACTACATACATGACTACTACATCAGAGACTGAATACTTACAACACTCCTACATCAGAGACTGACTACATACAAGACTACTACATCAGAGACTGACTATATACAAAACTACATAAGGCGGAGGGACAAAGTTAAGTCTTCTACTTTGGCAGTTGTTGCAGGTGAGCTGGGGGTCACTGGCTATGCACAACGAGACATTGAGTTGCCTGGGCTTTGTCTGCATTAGTCTGTCTACTCATTGCCTGATGAATTTGGTAGGAAAGTCATGGCAGGAGTTTGATTGGTAAGGATTCTGCCCAAAATGTTTTTCTTTATTTTACCTGCCAACTCCTGCACCGCTGTCAGTGACAAGTGCAGATAAAAATGGCTCTTTTTCTGTCTTTCTTTCCCCTATTCTGAGAGCCAGGTTGCATATGCAGTGCGCGCGCATGTGTTTGTGTGTGTTTTAGTGGCTGAATGGCGAGGCCACAGGACAGCAGTGTGAAGGCTGCCAGCATCTGCCTCCCGTTGTCTCCCTCACAAATACCCCCAGACTATAACACTCCGCTGATCCACGTAGCTCCCTCTTATAAAATCTCTTTTATTTTTTGCCTGATTTCATTTAGGTTTTCTTTCCCAAATTCAGTTTTCTCCGTTTAGTTTTTCCAGATTTCCGTTTTCTCCTGTTTTTTCAGGTATTCGCTCTCAAAATCAGATTTTTTTATTAAAGAAAAACAACTAAATTGGAATGCTTAAAACACACCAGGAGAGCACTTTTGAGGTCTGGGATTTTATTTACTTTTAGATTTTTGGGTGTAGTTATCCTTTAATTCCAGCAAGAGGCTGTTGTTAGCTGTGTTTTTGTAGCACATGTGATGGTATAGTTTGCGAAACAACTACCCACTGGATTGATGCAAATAATCATGATATCATTCTGCCAGGTATGCATACTACCCCGGTCAGTGTGTCAAATCGGAGGGCCTGTTGTCCGGACCTCTGGCAGTCTCTATGGGGGTGCCACAGGGTTCAATTCTTGGGCCAACTCTCTCCTCTGTATACATCAATGATGTCGCTCTTGCTGCTGGTGATTCTCTGATCCACCTCTACACAGATGACACCATTCTGTATACTTCTGGTCCTTCTTTGGACACTGTGTTAACTAACCTCCAGACGAGCTTCAATGCCATACAACTCTCCTTCCGTGGCCTCCAACTGCTCTTAAATGCAAGTAAAACTAAATGCATGCTCTTCAACCGATCGCTGCACGCCTGTCCAGCATCACTACGCTGGACGGTTCTGACTTAGAATATGTGGACAACTACAAATACCTAGGTGTCTGGTTAGACTGTAAACTCTCCTTCCAGACTCACCTTAAGCATCTCCAATCCAAAATTAAATCTAGAATCAGCTTCCTATTTCGCAACAAAGCATCCTTCACTCATGCTGCCAAACATACCCTCATAAAACTGACTATCCTACCGATCCTTGACTTCGGCGATGTCATTTACAAAATAGCCTCCAACACTCTACTCAGCAAATTGGATGCAGTCTATCACAGTGCCATCCGTTTTGTCACCAAAGACCCATATACTACCCACCACTGCGACCTGTATGCTCTCGTTGGCTGGCCCTCGTTTCATATTCGTCACCAAACCCACTGGCTCCAGGTCATCTATAAGTCTTTGCTAGGTAAAGCCCCGCCTTATCTCAGCTCATTAGTCACCATAGCAGTACCCACCTGTAGCACGCGCTCCAGCAGGTATATTTCACTGGTCATCCCCAAAGCCAATTCCTCCTTTAGCCGCCTTTCCTTCCATTTCTCTGCTGCCAATGACTGGAACGAATTGCAAAAATCACTGAAGCTGGAGACTCATATCTCCCTCACTAATTTTAAGCACCAGCTGTCAGAGCAGCTCACAGATCATTGCACCTGTACATAGCCCATCTGTAAATAGCCCATCCAACAACTTCATCCCCATATTGCACCCCAGTATCTCTACTTGCACATTCATCTTCTGCACATCTATCACTCCAGTGTTTAATTGCTAAATTGTAATTACTTCGCCACTACGGCCTATTTATTGCCTTACCTCCCTAATCTTACTACATTTGCACACACTGCATATAGACTTTTCTATTGTGTTATTGACTGTACGTTTGTTTATTCCATGTGTAACTCTGTGTTGTTGTTTGTGTCGCACTGCTTTGCTTTATCTCGGCCAGGTCGCAGTTGTATATGAGAACTTGTTCTCAATTGGCCTACCTGGTTAAATAAAGGTGAAATAAATAAATAAAAACGTTCAATACATTTAGTTGATTTCCTACATCTCTCTCTCTCTCTCGTACACAAGGGAGCCACTGGATCTAATCTGAATGTGCCAGTGTGTGTGTGTGTGTGTACACGCAGCAGGTGTAATGACACATTTGGTCCCATACCCCCTGTCTTTGTTTCCACACACCATCAGGTGAGGGGGGCTGTCTCTTAGGTTGACATAGGATAAGTCTCCTGTGTTTCCCAGAGACACCTCAGATTGGCCTGTCTCTAGACTGTATAACTGGATCTGTACACAATAACACACAGAGAGTTAGATTCCTTCACTGGCTACTTCTGTAGAAATTATTCTGCACCTGAATATAAACAGAGGCAACACAAACACTGCAGCATGAGTTACAGTGAGGGAAAAAAGTATTTGATCCCCTGCTGAATTTGTACGTTTGCCCACTGACAAAGAAATGATCAGTCTATAGTTTTAATGGTAGGTTTATTTGAACAGTGAGAGACAGAATAACAACAAAAACATCAAAAACGCATGTGAAAAATGTTATGAATTGATTTGCATTTTAATGAGGGAAATAAGTATTTGACCCCCTCTCAATCAGAAAGATTTCTGGCTCCCAGGTGTCTTTTATACAGGTAACGAGCTGAGATTAGGAGCACACTCTTAAAGGGAGTGCTCCTAATCTCAGTTTGTTACCTGTATAAAAGACACCTGTCCACAGAAGCAATCAATCAATCAGATTCCAAACTCTCCACCATGGCCAAGACCAGAGAGCTCTCCAAGGATGTCAGGGACAAGATTGTAGACCTACACAAGGCTGGAATGGGCTACAAGACCATCGCCAAGCAGCTTGGTGAGAAGGTGACAACAGTTGGTGCGATTATTCGCAAATGGAAGAAACACAAAAGAACTGTCAATCTCCCTTGGCCTGGGGCTCCATGCAAGATCTCACCTCGTGGAGTTGCAATGATCATGAGAACGGTGAGGAATCAGCCCAGAACTACACGGAAGGATCTTGTCAATGATCTCAAGGCAGCTGGGACCATAGTCACCAAGAAAACAATTGGTAACACACTAAACCGTGAAGGACTGAATTCCTGCAGCGCCCGCAAGGTCCCCCTGCTCAAGAAAGCACATATACATGCCCGTCTGAAGTTTGCCAATGAACATCTGAATGATTCAGAGGACAACTGGGTGAAAGTGTTGTGGTCAGATGAGGCCAAAATTGAGCTCTTTGGCATCAACTCAACTCGCCGTGTTTGGAGGAGGAGGAATGCTGCCTATGACCGCAAGAACACCATCCCCACCGCCGAACATGGAGGTGGAAACATTATGCGTTGGGGGTGTTTTTCTGCTAAGGGGACAGGACAACTTCACTGCATCAAAGGGACAATGGACGGGGCCATGTACCGTCAAATCATGGGGTGAGAACCTCCTTCCATCAGCCAGGGCATTGAAAATGGGTCGTGGATGGGTATTCCAGCATGACAATGACCCAAAACACATGGCCAAGGCAACAAAGAAGTGGCTCAAGAAGAAGCACATTAAGGTCCTGGAGTGGCCTAGCCAGTCTCCAGACCTTAATCCCATAGAAAATCTGTGGAGGGAGCTGAAGATTTGAGTTGCCAAACGTCAGCCTCGAAACCTTAATGACCTGGAGAAGATCTGCAAAGAGGAGTGGGAGAAAATCCCTCCTGAGATACAAGAAACAAGAAACGTCTGACCTCTGTGATTGCCAACAAGGGTTTTGCCACCAAGTACTAAGTCATATTTTTCAGAGGGGTCAAATACTTATTTCCCTCATTAAAATGCAAATCAATTTATAACATTTTTCACATGCGTTCTTCTGGATTTTTTTGTTGTTATTCTGTCTCTCACTGTTCAAATAAACCTACCATTAAAATTATAGACTGATAATTTCTTTGTCAGTGGGCAAACATACAAAATCAGCAGGGGATCAAATACTTTTTTCCCCTCACTGTAGATAACACCTGGATTTGAGCAGAGTGTAAAACGTCCTCATGGTGTACTCTACATCTAGCAGCAGCATGAGACATGAAGCAGTGAAGACAGACGTTGATCCTCACAACTTTCTAGTCTCACACACACCGTCTCTGTCTGTCTGAGCTCCGAGACTCATCACAACACTTTCCATTGCCTACGCTTTTACACAGGAATTCATCTCTGTGTTGTTAACAAGCAGGCAGCAGACCATGCTTTGTAACTGGCATGAAGGGACATTAACAGAATCTAAATGAAATAAAATGGTTGTCAGTAATTATAAACACTACATTTTCTTGGCAAAAAGGGCTATGAATACAGTATTGTAAAGCTTAAATAACAAAAAGGTTTGAATATGATAGGAAGGACATTGACCCACAAGCATATCAATATTAATTCAAAGAGAATGATTAATTGTGTTCCCTCCAGCTCCATAACAAAAGCCTTTTAACATGTTATTTAAATGATGTAATCTGTCTGTGTTATAATTGGTCAATTACTGGCTGGAGCTGTTCTCTTTTCAAAACAACACTAAACAAACTAGCCAGCCTTCAGACAGAATGGGGAATGGTGGATAAAGACATTAAACAAAGGATGAGAGAAAAGAGAAGAGGGGGAGAGAAGAGAGAGACAGTGTGTAGGAGAGAGAAGAGAAAGACAGTGTGTAGAGAGAGAGAGAGAGAGAGAGAGAGAGAGAGAGAGAGAGAGAGAGAGAGAGAGAGAGAGAGAGAGAGAGAGAGAGAGAGAGAGAGAGAGAGAGAGAGAGCAGGCAGCATGATGTAAGGCTTGAGAAGATGCCAACTGTTTTGTGTCTCCTATTTGGGCCAGGCAGCCTTAATGTGAGCTAGCCCCAAGCAGAGCAAGCCAAAATCACACACAGGACATACACAGGACACACTGACTCACTCACACACACACACACACTCACTCTCTCACACACACACACACACACACACACACACACACAGGACTTTGAAATGACAGCTTGATGGGATTTGGGAAGGGGCCCAGGAGGAAAGGAGAGGAGAGGGGGAAGGAGAAGAGAGGGGAGAGGGAAGGAGAGGAAAGGGAAGGGGAGAGGAAAGGGAAGGAGGGGAGAGGGAAGGAGAGGAGAGGAGGAAGGAGAGGAAAGGAGAGGAAAGGGAAGGAGGGGATAGGAAAGGGAAGGAGGGGAGAGGGAAGAGCGGAGGAGAGGAAAGGAGAGGGAATGAGAGGAGAGAGGGAAGGAGAGGGGAGAGGGAAGGAGAGGAGAGGAGAGAGGGAAGGAGAGAGGAGAGGGGAGGGGGAATGAGAGGAGAGAGGGAAGGAGAGGGGAGAGCGAAGGAGAGCGGGAAGGAGGGGAAAGGGAAGGAGAGGGAAGGAAGAAGAAAGAGGGAAGGAGGGTAGAAAGCGAAGGAGAGGTGAGGAAGAGGGAAGGAGGGGAGAGAGGGAAGGTGAGGGGAGAGCGAAGGAGAGCGGGAAGGAGGGGAAAGGGAAGGAGAGGGAAGGAAGAGGGAAGGAGGGGAGAGAGAAGGTGAGGGGAGATGGAAGTTGAGGGGAGAGGGAAGAGGGAAAAAGAGAGGGAAGGTGAGAGAAGGAAGAGGGAAGGAGGGGAGAGGGAAGGAGAGGAGAGGGAGGGAGGGAGCAGAGGGGAGATGAGAGGAAGGAGAGGTGGGGGAGAGGGAAGAGGAGAGAGAGGGAAAAGGAGAGGGAAGGAGGGGAGAGAGGAAAGAAGAGGGGAGAGGGAAGGAGAGGAGAGAGGGAAGGAGACAGGAGAGGGAAGGAGAGGTGAGGAAAGGTGACGGAAGGAGAGGGAAGGAGAGGGAGAGGAGACAGAAAGAGAGGAGAGGAGAGAGGGGATAGGAGAGAGGAGAGGGAAGGAGAGGGAAGGAGAGGAGAGAGGGGAGATGAGAGAGAAGGAGAGGGGAGAGGAGAGGGAAGGAGAGGAGAGGGAAGGAGACAGGAGAAGATGAGGGGCAGTCTGCTTGTCTTTTTTTCGATGAATCATCTCAGTTTTGGGGGAGGGGATTTCATTAAAAAGCAGCCCAAACCAGCTATTATGTGGAGGAGCTGTCAGCGAAAGGGAGTATAGAGGCAGTTTGACGCTAATATGGAAACAGTTTAGGGAGCACCTCAGCATGCTTTGATGAAAGGCCTCATGGCTTTGGCTACAGCAGAGTCATCGTGTTACTGTGGCTGCTGGATTCCTGGAGGGATAGTTTGAACAAAAATAAAATAATAATCTATAATTTGTCCTAATCGCTCCCTTCACGAGTTCCTTTGTTAAGTAAATTAGGATGAATGTCCCTAAATTATGCAGTCAGTTGAGTTCATGTTGCATTGTTTTTACACTTGACTTTCAGATGTCAGGTAGGTTAATGCATTTAAAGACAAGTAGAACTAACTTATAGATCCAAGGTGAACAAACATTGGCATGAATACAGTATATCAAGCTCACAGAGTTTGAAGACACATTCAAAGCAACTGTCAGAAGTTAATCAAGACCATTGATCCTAAACGACGAAAGGATCTTAATGGAACATGCCACACTTTTCACTGAACAAATCTATGTCATGGATGTGTTGTGTGTAACCTATGGGGGCGGCAGGTACAGGGTACAGGGTAACAGGGTAACAGACAGAGAGACAGACACAGACACAGACAGACAGACAGACAGACAGACAGACAGACAGGCCAATAGACAAAGACATGAATAAGACAGATAAATACATGAGACATGTAGACACAGCAACATACCGTACACAGGAGGAGACAGACAGACAGACAGAGAGACATACACAGACACAGACAGACAGGCCAATAGACAAAGACATGAATAAGACAGATAAATACATGAGACAAGTAGACACTTAGCAACATACCGTACACAGGAGTAGACAGACAGACAGAGAGACATACACAGACAGACAGAGACAGACAGACAGACAGACACAGAGACAGACAGACAGAGAGAGACAGACAGACACAGACAGACAGACACAGAGACAGACAGACACAGAGACAGACAGACAGACAGACAGACAGACAGGATCATTACAAAGACCATTCATGTCACAAAACCTCTAAAACATGTAGCTGGAAAAGCAACAAGTCCTAGTGATGACTCAACTCCTCGGTGTGAAGAGAAAACGTCTGGATGCCACCTCCATTCTTTTCACAGCTTTTAATTAGGCATATGTCTTCTCATGAAATAACACATAACACATTCTGCCTCAGAGTCTGTTGGCAATTCTTATTTCCCACTTCGCAGAAGGAACATGCTGTCAGAAACACTATGAAACCGATAGACTTGTTAAAGCTGATTAAAAGCTGTAATTCGTCAGTTTAATTAGTGAAGCGAAAACGTGCTAATCATGAATTGGCATAATTTAGAGAAGATGAGCTAGCTAGGTCTATAGTGGAGAGAGGAAACAAACGAAAACTTAATGCTCAATTTAATTCATGATCACTACCATATCAAATATTATCCAATCAGAAGTGTTGTCTTAGAATAATTAATATGGAAAAAAGAGGCCTACGCGGCAGTATTTTGGACAGGAAGTGAGTCATCAAAATGGATGCCTAGTCAGATTGAAGACCTGTGGAGCTGGTCGGTCCCCCTCCTTGTTCGGGCGGCGTTCGACGTCACCGGTCTTCTAGCCATCACCGATCCACATTTCATTTTCCATTTGTTTTGTCTTGTTTTCCCACACACCTGAATATCATTTCCCTCATTACTGTCGGTTATTTAACCCTCTGTTTCCCCCATGTCTGTGTGGGGAATTGCTTGTTGGCATGCCGGTTGACTCCGGGTTGTTGGTTTCACCCGTGCTTCGTGGCAGCTGGTATTTTGCGGGTGATTTGTACTTTGTGCTGCCATACTTGTTTTGGGGCATTTGTTTGTGTTATGTAATTTTGACTGGCCTTATTATAGTGCTTAGTCCCCTCATCTCTGCTCTCCTGCGCCTGACTCACTCACACCAGCTACACCCAGTTCATGACAGTAATTACCTGGATTTCTTCAGAAATTGGTCATCAAATTTGATCTGATCTTCATCTAAGTCACAACAATAGACAAACATAGTGTGCTTAAACTAATAACACACAAATTAAGAAGAATCCTAGAGTGTCAGCTAAAGACTTACAGAAATCTCTGGAACACGCTAACATCTCTGTTGACGAGTCTACGATACGTAAAACACTAAACGAGAATGATGTTCATGGGAGGACCCACGGAAGAAGCCACTGCTGTCCAAAAAAAACATTGCTGCACATCTGAAGTTTGCAAAAGTGCACCTGGATGTTCCACAGCGCTACTGGCATAATATTCTGTGGACAGATGAAACTACAGTTGAGTTGATTGGAAAGAACACAGAACACTATGTGTGGAGAAAAAATGCACAGCACACCTAACATCAAAACCTCATCCCAACTGTAAAGTATGGTGGAGGGAGCATCATGGTTTGGGGCTGCTTTGCTGCCTCAGGGCCTGGACAGCTTGCTATCATCGACGGAAAAATGAATTATCAAGACATTTTGCAGGAGAATGTTAGGCTATCTGTCCACCAATTGAAGCTCAACAGAAGTTGGGTGATGCAACAGGACAACGACCCAAAACACAGAAGTAAATCAACAACAGAATAGCTTCAATAGAAGAAAATACACCTTTCTGGAGTGGCCCAACCCGATTGAGATGCTGTGGCATGACCTCAAGAGAGCAGTTCACACCAGACATCCCAAGAATATTGCTGAACTGAAACAGTTTTGTAAAGACGAATGGTCCAAAATTCCTCCTGACCGTTGTGCAGGTCTGATCCGGAACTACAGAAAACATTTGGTTGAGGTTATTGCTGCCAAAGGAGGGTCAACCAGTTATTAAATCCAAGGGTTCACATACTTTTTCCACCCTGCACTGTGAATAATTACACGATGTGTTCAATAAAGACATGAAAACATAACTGTTTGTGTGTTATTAGTTTTAGCAGACTGTGTTTGTCTATTGTTGTGACCTAGATCAAGATCAGATCAGATTTTATGACCAATTTATGCAGAAATCCAGGTATTTCCAAAGGGTTCACATACTTTTTTTCCCTTGCCACTGTATATGACATCTCTCTTGATTTTACAAGATTTAAAAAAAATCCTTTAGCTGTAACCTTGAGAGGAAGCACTGCAGCAAGGTTATCCCTCAAACTTTCTCCTATGCCCAATATGTGGCGCTTTGGTTATAATGTAACAGCATCAGGAATGAGAACATTGTAATGATTTCAGTGGGATAGCTCTGCCAAAGAAATGTCTAACCAACAGAAAGAGGCTCCATTTAGGTCCGGTCCCTAGTCACTCGACTAATTACTTAAGTACCAGCATCTGTGCCTAAACAAAACATTCAACTATTAGAGAGAGACAGACTAAGGTGTTTAACTAAGTGGGTTTTTCAAACAGGGTTTTTGTCACAAAACATATCTTGAAATACACTGAAATGCATGACACCGATTTACAACTAAAGCCCAAATTGGGATCCTCAAATTGGAGCTCAGGTGCATCCTGTTTCCATTGATCATCCTAGAGATGTTTCCACAACTTGATTGCAGTCCACCTGTGTTAAATTCAATTGATTGGACATGATTTGGAAAGGCACACACATGTCTATATAAGGTCCCACAGTTGACAGTGCATGTCAGAGCAAAAACCAAGCCATGAGGTCAAAGAAATTGTACGTAGAGCTCCGAGACAGTATTGTGTCAAGGCACATATCTGGGGAAGGGTACCAAAAAATGTCCACCGCAAAATGTTTGCTGCCTTGAAGGTACCCAAGAAAACAGTGGCCTCCATCATTCTTAAATGGAAGAAGTTAAGAACCACCATCGCCAAACTGAGAAATCGGGGAGGTGACCAAGAACCCAATGGTCACTCTGACAGAGCTTCAGAGTTCCTCTGTGGAGATGGGAGAACAATCCAGAAGGACAACCATCTGCAGCAATCCATCAATCAGGTCTTTATGGTCGAGAGGCCAGACGGAAGTCACTCCTCAGTAAAAGGCACATGACAGCCAGCTTGGAGTTTGCCAAAAGACAACTAAAGGACTCTCAGACCATGAGAAACAAGATTGGTCTCTGGTCTGATGAAACCAGGATTGAACTCTTCGGCCTGAATGCCAAGCGTCACGTCTGGAGGAAACAAGGCAGGGACTGAGAGACTAGTCAGGAT
This sequence comes from Brachymystax lenok tsinlingensis, assembly GCA_030435695.1. NCBI lineage: Eukaryota > Metazoa > Chordata > Actinopteri > Salmoniformes > Salmonidae > Brachymystax > Brachymystax lenok. Next base: position 11,330,384 of record CM059807.1, on the reverse strand, counting down.
CGAGGGAAAGATGAACTGAGCTAAGTACAGAGAGATCCTTGATAAAAACCTGCTCCAGAGCACTCAGGAACTCAGACTGGGGCGAAGGTTCACCTTCCTACAAGACAACGACCCTAAGCACACAGCCAAGACAACGCAGGAGTGCCTTCAGGACAAGTCTCTGAGCCCGGACTTGAACCTGATGGAACATCTCTGGAGAGACCTGAAAATAGCTGTGCAGCGACTCTCTGGTTCTGAATACTTATATAAATGGGATATTTCAGTTTTATAAATTAGCAAACAATTCTAAACACCTGTTTTTGCTTTGTCATTATGGGGTATTGTGTGTAGATTGATGAGGGGGGGAAAAACTATTTAATACATTTTAGAATAAGGTTGTAACATAACAAAATGTGGAAAAAGTGAAGGGGTCTGAATACTTTCCGAATGCACTGTACAGTATAATATTCTACATATTAATTTTAGGCAACAACAACAAAAGCTGTAGCAAACATACACAACATTGTTTCACATTCTTTAGCAGACTCATTAACACAAACACGCAATGGGCTACAGCTCGCTTCACAGCTGTGGGGAACTCAACGTATTGTAATACTGTGTGTGGAGGGCTCTGTACGCAGCATTGTACCTTCGCTGTTGCGTTTTGCTCTGGAAAAAAAGATATGCAGAGGGCTAAATGAAGGTACCAGCCTCAGTTAGGAGCATGGCCCTTAGATACACCACAATAATACAGTATATACAAATAGCAGATACTTTGGGAAATAGACTCAACATGTTTAGTGTGTGTTTGTGTGCATGTTTGTGTGTGTAAAGAGTAAACTAAATACTACTGTAATTAGTGTATTGCTACTCCGACTCAGATGAGTGTATTGCTACTCAGACTCAGATTAGTGTTTTGCTACTCAGACTCAGATGGGTGTTTTGCTACTCAGACTCAGATGGGTGTTTTGCTACTCAGACTCAGATGGGTGTTTTGCTACTCAGACTCAGATGGGTGTTTTGCTACTCAGACTCAGATGGGTGTTTTGCTACTCATTCATTTCGGGCTTCAATTCAGCCCTATATTTATATCAGTAAAAAACAAACATTAAAGGTTGGCCAATTTATAGCCGTCCAAATGTGTTGAGCACTCAGAAAAATAATGATTTGGGCTTCAGTATTGGCTTTGTGCTTAGCTTTGGCATACCTACCTTAATGTAACCCTGTTCCTAACTCCAGGTACGGTAGATCAAAAACAACACCTGGGTTGTATTCATTAGAAACCCTAATTTTCTGTCATGTTTCAATGAATGCCCTAATGAATACGACCCTGTCAAAATACTGTAATCAATTCAATGTTGATTCACCTACCTTGCCTTCATCGTTCATGGCCCAGCCACCGCTCTTGACCCCCAGGGCAGCGTGTGTCACTGAGGCGTCCAGACAGGTGATTGGGAGGCCGTAGACGGTACTGTCCACTCCTCTCTCCCCAGCCCCTGACACTAGGACCATAGACTCCTCCTGTGACCAGAGCCTCTGTTAGGAAAGTTATAATTTTATTCAGCCTGCTGATTAGATTTCTCACTCCATGTGACAGTAAAGCACCTCACATATGAAAAGTCCAGTTGCACTGTTAATGAACTAATATGGTACATAATGGATTGACTGTGACAGATAGAGGAATGAAAATATGAGAAATCACAACAGCAGACTGAATCAATGTAGACACCCTATCATTGCATCAGGGGATTCTATCATAATCCTCATTAAAATGATCAAGCTGAGAGAGAGAGAGAGAGAAAGAGAGAGATGATAGAGAGAAAGAGACCGAGAGAGACCGAGAGAGAGAGAAAGAGAGACAATGTAATCATATGTTTCCCATGCCAATAAAGCCCTTTGAATTGAAATTGAATTGAGAGAGAGACTCACAGATTTTACTGCTGCTGGCAGAGGGTCCTCCAGTAGCCCGTCATCAGGCTGGCCGGACGTCTAGCCAAGCAGCAGTAGCTAAGGTGGGGCTCTCCAGGCTCAGAGCCAGGGTGTGAACCCTCCCAGGGATCTGGAACCCTGATCTGTGCTGCAAATCACGTGTGAAACACAAACAAACTCTGGCTGAAACTAATCCTTGACTTGCATGAGTAGCAGGTCCAAGATCCAAGACCAGAGTACCAGATGCGGCAGCACGAGTCACGTGGAACCTTTTGCCCATTGAAAACAAGCTAGCTTGCTAATGTGGAATGTGTGTCTTGCTAATCGCACCCTAAAATGGTTATTTTCATGTCTTGTGAAAGCAAATATTTTTCTGTACAATTCTCAGAAAAGGCTAGCCAGTGGAATAGCCACTAAGTTGACTGGAGAGTTGAGGACCCCCACTCACCATGGCCATAGGAAGCCACACCAGACATGACTGATGTGAGGTCTGGGGCTGAGGTCTGCAGTCAGGGGGGGCTGGGCCTCAGGAAGGAGGCTGCAGAGTCCCAGTGGAGGGTGTCCCCCAGTCTCACATCCCCTGACGTGTACCTGGGGGGATGGAAAACAACGTTACACAACACGAGGGATGATATTAACATTAAAGAGATTAGACACATAGTGAATAGAAGCCTAAAACAGTAACTTTTTACAAAGCATTGACGTATACTGCTCAAGAGGACCAGGCAGGTATCAGTTATGGCCTACAGTAGCTCTAAGCAGATATAGCTAGCTCATCCTAGTTTTAGACAGTCCTCTCTGTGCACATGCATAGAAACACCAAATGCTTCCCAAGTTTCCCATTTGCAGCTCAGTCAATTGGAGACATGCAGAGTGGGTGAGGTGGCAGCTGAGTTCCTCACAGTCGGCATGAGAAGAGCCACGAGACAAGCTACCCCAGGTCCACCCCAGCACCAGCTGCCCTAGGCTGCCTCAGACGGACAGAGCTCCTCTCCGGTGCTGGAGCCTGGATGTGGGTCAGGACTGGTGCTGGGTTGGGCTGTTAGAGAGAGCTACAGACAGAGATAACCACAGAGAGTAGCACCAAAGGGCTGCCAGATAAACCCTTTCAGCTAGTTTGCTACCAATGACACTGTGGCACAAACAAGATCGTAAGATAGTTAGCTTCAACTCCCCAATTTACATGCTACAATCACTTAAACCACTTCAGCTAGCTACTGTACCACCCACTTCACTGAGCATCTGTCTCCCAGCATGAGGAAATGGGACAGACAGAAAGACAGACAGAGGGAGAAAGGAGGCTAAAACACTCCATCTGACATTCAGGAAGGTAACGATACTCAACAGTGCATAGTCCTTCAGCCAAAAATCAACAGGAGAAATTCATGCCTTTCCCTTTTCCAAGCCATGAAACGTTTGATGTATCAATTTTAGGCAAGATCAGAGCACAACCTGCAGTTCTGCTTCCTCAGTGCATCTACAAGATACTGTATAAAATTGAGAGAAATATTTGATCAGTTTGCCTCAAAAAACCTGTGGAAAATCAAAATGTCCACAAAAACTCAACCCTGGTTATACAAGGACTTCATAGTGATGCATAGTATCTTAGAAAATTCAGTGATCCAAATCAAATTAAATCAAATGTTATTTGTCCACATACGTCGAATACAACTACTGTATACTTTACCGTGAAATGCTTGCTTACGAGCCATTCCCAAAGATGCAGTTTCAAAATAATAAAATAGTAACACGAGGAATAAAATACAGAAGAATGGAGCTATATACAGGGAGTACCAGTACCAGATCAATGTGAAGCTATATTCAGGGAGTACCAGTACCAGATCAATGTGCAGCTATATACAGGGAGTACCAGTACCAGATCAATGTGGAGCTACAGTGGGGAAAAAAAGTATTTAGTCAGCCACCAATTGTGCAAGTTCTCTCACTTAAAAAGATGAGAGAGGCCTGTAATTTTCATCATAGGTACAATTCAACTATGACAGACAAAATGAGGAAAATAAATCCAGAAAATCACATTGTAGGATTTTTTATTAATTTATTTGCAAATTATGGTGGAAAATAAGTATTTGGTCACATACAAACAAGCAAGATTTCTGTCTCTCACAGACCTGTAACTTCTTCTTTAAGAGGCTCCTCTGTCCTCCACTCATTACCTGTATTAATGGCACCTGTTTGAACTTGTTATCAGTATAAAAGACACCTGTCCACAACCTCAAACAGTCACACTCCAAACTCCACTATGGCCAAGACCAAAGAGCTGTCAAAGGACACCAGAAACAAAATTGTAGACCTGCACCAGGTTGGGAAGACTGAATCTGCAATAGGTAAGCAGCTTGGTTTGAAGAAATCAACTGTGGGAGCAATTATTAGGAAATGGAAGACATACAAGACCACTGATAATCTTCCTCGATCTGGGGCTCCACGCAAGATCTCACCCGTGGGGTCAAAATGATCACAAGAACGGTGAGCAAAAATCCCAGAACCACACGGGGACCTAGTGAATGACCTGCAGAGAGCTGGGACCAAAGTAACAAAGCCTACCATCAGTAACACACTACGCCGCCAGGGACTCAAATCCTGCAGTGCCAGACGTGTCCCCCTGCTTAAGCCAGTACATGTTCAGGCCCGTCTAAAGTTTGCTAGAGAGCATTTGGATGATCCAGATGAGGATTGGGAGAATGTCAGATGAAACCAAAATATAACTTTTTGGTAAAAACTCAACTCGTGTGTTTGGAGGACAAAGAATGCTGAGTTGCATCCAAAGAACACCATACCTACTGTGAAGCATGGGGGTGGAAACATCATGCTTTGGGCTGTTTTTTCTGCAAAGGGACCAGGACGACTGATCCGTGTAAAGGAAAGAATGAATGGGGCCATGTATCGTGAGATTTTGAGTGAAAACCTCCTTCCATCAGCAAGGGCATTGAAGATGAAAGCGTGGCTGGGTCTTTCAGCATGACAATGATCCCAAACACACCGCCTGGCAACGAAGGAGTGGCTTCAGAAGAAGCATTTCAAGGTCCTGGAGTGGCCTAGCCAGTCTCCAGATCTCAACCCCATAGAAAATCTTTGGAGGGAGTTGAAAGTCCGTGTTGCCCAGCGACAGCCCCAAAACATCACTGCTCTAGAGGAGATCTGCATGGAGGAATGGGCCAAAATACCAGCAACAGTGTGTGAAAACCTTGTGAAGACTTACAGAAAACGTTTGACCTCTGTCATTGCCAACAAAGGGTATATAACAAAGTATTGAGATAAACTTTTGTTATTGACCAAATACTTATTTTCCACCATAATTTGCAAATAAATTCATAACAAATCCTACAATGTGATTTTCTGGATTTTTTTTCCTCATTTTGTCTGTCATAGTTGAAGTGTACCTATGATGAAAATTACAGGCCTCTCTCATCTTTTTAAGTGAGAGAACTTGCACAATTGGTGGCTGACTAAATACTTTTTTCCCCCACTGTATATACAAGGGAGTACCAGTACCAGATCAATGTGGAGCTATATACAGGGAGTACCAGTACCAGATCAATGTGGAGCTATATACAGGGAGTACCCGTACCATATCAATGTGAAGCTATATACAGGGAGTACCAGTACCAGATCAATGTGGAGCTATATACAGGAAGTACCAGTACCAGATCAATGTGGAGCTATATACAGGGAGTACCAGTACCATATCAATGTGAAGCTATATACAGGAAGTACCAGTACCAGATCAATGTGGAGCTAAATACAGGAAGTACCAGTACCAGATCAATGTGGAGCTATGTACAGGGAGTACCAGTACCAGATCAATGTGGAGCAATATACAGGGAGTACCAGTACAAGATCAATGTGGAGCAATATACAGGGAGTACCAGTACAAGATCAATGTGCAGCTATATACAGGGAGTACCAGTACCAGATAAATGTGGAGCTATACACAGGGAATACCAGTACCAGAACAATGTGCATGTGTACGAGGTATTTGAGGTAGATATGTACATGAAGGCAGGGTAAAGTGACAAGGCATCAGGACAGATAATAATAAGGTATTTGAGGTAGATACATACACCTTAGCCAAATACATTTCAACTCAGTTTTTCACAATTCCTGACATTTAATCAGAGTAAGAATTCCTTGTCTTAGGTCAGTTAGGATCACCACTTTATTTTAAGAATGTGAAATGTCTGAATAATAGTAGAGAGAATGATTTATTTTAGATTTAATTTATTTCATCACATTCCCAGTGGGTCAGAAGTTTACATACACTCAATTAGTATTTGGTAGCATTGCCTTTAAATTGTTTAACTTGGGTAAAACGTTTCAGGTAGCCTTCCACAAGCTTCCCACAATAAGTTGGGTGAATTTTGGCCCATTCCTCCTGACAGAGCGGGTGTAACTGAGTCAGGTTTGTAGGCCTCCTTGCTCGCACACGCTTTTCAGTTCTGCCCACAAATGTTCTATAGGATTGAGGTCAGGGCTTTGTGATGGCCACTCCCAATACCATGACTTTGTTGTCCTTAAGCCATTTTTCCACAACTTTGGAAGTATGCTTGGGGTCATTGTCCATTTGGAAGACCCATTTGCGACCAAGCTTTAACTTCCTGACTGATGTCTTCAGATGTTGCTTCAATATATCCACATAATTTCCCTCCCTCATGATGCCATCTATTTTGTGAAGTGCACCAGTCCCTCCTGCAGCAAAGCACCCCCACAACATGATGCTGCCACCCCCGTGCTTCACGGTTGGGATGGTGTTCTTCGGCTTGCAAGCCTCCCCCTTTTTCCTCCAAAAATAACGATGGTCATTATGGCGAAAAAGTAAAAATGCTGTTTCTTCAGGCCAGAGGACATTTCTCCAAAAAGTATGATCTTTGTCCCTATGTGCAGTTGCAAACCGTAGTCTGGCTTTTTTATGGTGGTTTTGGAGCAGTGGCTTCTCCCTTGCTGAGCGGCCTTTCAGGTTATGTCGATATAGGACTTGTTTTACTGTGGATATAGATACTTCTGTACCCGTTTCCTCCAGCATCTTCACAAGGTCCTTTGCTGTTATTCTGGGATTGATTTGCACTTTTCGCACCAAAGTACGTCCATCTCTAGGAGACAGTTCCTGAGCGGTATGACGGCTGCATGGTCCCATGGTGTTTATACTTGCGTACTATTGTTTGTACAGATGAACGTGGTACCTTCAGGCGTTTGGAAATTGCTCCTAAGGATGAACCAGACTTGTGGAGGTCTACAATTTATTTTCTGAGGTCTTGGCTGATTTCTTTTGATTTTCCCATGATGTCAAGCAAAGAGGCAGTGAGTTTGAAGGTAGACCTTGAAATACATCCACAGGTACACCTCCAAATGACTCAAATTATGTCAATTAGCCTATCTGAAGCTTCTAAAGCCATGACATAATTTTCTGGAATTTTCCAAGCTGTTTAAAGGCACAGTCAACTTAGTGTATGTACATTTCTGACCCCCTGGAATTGTGATACAGTAACTTATAAGAGAAACAATCTGTCGTTAAACAATTGTTGGAAGAATTACTTGTGTCATGCACAAAGTAAATGTCCTAACCGACTTGCCAAAACTATAGTTTGTTAACAAGAAATATGTGGAGTGGTTGAAAAACAAGTTTTAATGACTCCAACCTAAGTGTATGTAAACTTCCAACTTCAACTGTATGTACATGCAGGCAGGGTAAAGTGACTAGGCATCAGGATAGATAATAATAAGGTATTTTAGGTAGATATGTACATGAACACAGGGTAAAGTGACAAGGCATCAGGATAGATAATAATTTGAGTAAAATAAATAACAGAGCAGCAGCAGCAAATTATGAGTGTAAAAGTGTGTAATGTGTATCCATGTGTGTTTGTGTTGTGTGCGCAGTGATCTTAGGCTTGTGTGCTGCCTGCCGGCCATGGAAACCATCTCATGAAGCACACGACTAACAGTTCTTGTGCTGATGTTGCTTCCAGAGGCAGTTTGGAACTCGGTAGTGAGTGTTTCAACCGAGGATAGACGATTTTCAGTACTCTGCGGTCCCGTTCTGTGAGCTTGTGTGGCCTACCACTTCGAGGCTGTCGGTGTTGCTCCAAGACGTTTCCACTTCACAATAACAGCACTTATAGTTGACCGGGGAAGCTCTAGCAAGGCAGACATTTGAGGAACGGACTTCTTGAAAGGGTGGCATCATATGACGGTGCCATGTTGAAAGTCACAGAGCTCATCAGTAAGGCCATTCTACTGCCAATGTTTGTCTATGGGGATTGCATGGCTGTCAGCAATGGGTGTGGCTGAAATAGCAGAATCCACTAATTTGAAGGGGTGTCCACAAACATAGTGTATATTATTATTTTTATTATGGTTTCATTCACTTCTCACTTCCCCCTGCTGCTCCCCCTATTGACATTCCTTTGGGAACATTTACCCTGCCCCCACCCCACAATGGACATTTATCATTGTTACAGTTGTAAATATATACATGAGGTAGTCATGAGGTAGTCACCTGGAATGCATTTCAATTAACAATTGTGCCTTGTTAAAAATTTATTTGTGGAATTTCTTTACATCTTAATGCGTTTGAGCCAATCAGTTGTGCTGTGACAAGGTAGGGGTGGTATACAGAAGATAGCCCTATTTGGTAAAAGACCAAGTCCATATTATGGCAAGAACAGCTCAAATAAGCAAAGAGAAACGACAGTCCATCTTTAAGACATGAAGGTCAGTAACTGAGGAAAATTTCAAGAACTTTGAAAGTTTCTTCAAGTGCAGCCGCAAAAACAATCAAGCGCAATGATGAAACTGTCTCTCATGATGACTGCCACAGGAAAGGAAGACCCAGAGTTACCTCTGCTGCAGAGGATAAGTTCATTAGAGTTAACTGCACCTCAGATTGCAGCCCAAATAAATGCTTCACAGAATTCAAGTAACAGACACATCTCAACATCAACAGTTCAGAGGAGACTGCGTGAATCAGGCTGGTTGAATTGCTGCAAAGAAACCACTACTAAAGGACACCAATATGAAGAAGATACTTGCTTGGGCCAAGAAACACAAGCAATGGACATTAGATGGGTGGAAATCTGTTCTTTGGTCTGATGAGATTTTTGGTTCCAACCACCGTGTCTTTGCGAGACGCAGAGTAGGTGAACGAATGATCCCTGCATGTGTGGTTCCCACCGTGAAGCATGGAGGAGGTGTGATGGTGTGTGGGTGCTTTGCTGGTGACACTGTCAGTGATTTGTTTAGAATTCAAGGCACACAACCAGCATGGCTACCACAGCATTCTGCAGCGATACGCCATCCCATGTGGTTTGAGCTTAGTGGGACTATCATTTATTTTTCAACAGAACAATGACCCAAAACACACCTCCAGGCTGTGTAAGGGCTATTTGACCAAAGAGAGTGATGGAGTGCTGCATTAGATGACCTGGCCTCCACAATCACCTGACCTCAACCCAATTGAGATGGTTTGGGATGAGTTGGACTGCAGAGTGAAGGAAAAGCAGCCAACAAGTGCTCAGCATATATGGGAACTCCAACAAGACTGTTGGAAAAGCATTCCTCATGAAGCTGGTTGAGAGAATGCTGAGAGTGTGCAAAGCTGTCATCAAAGCAAAGGGTGGCTACTTTGAAGAATCTAAAATCTAAAATCTATTTTGATTTGTTTAACACTTTTTGGTTACAAAATGATTCCATATGTGTATGTCACTGTGTGTGGGTTTGGGTTTTGGGTGGGAGTGTCAATGTAGTGTGTTTGGGTGATTAGGTATTTGGTGTGTATATATAGTTCACTGAGTGTGTGTAGATAGAGTCAGTTTGGGTACCATTAATTGACTATTTAGCAGTCATGACTTTGGGGTAGAAGCTGTCTCTGAGCCTGTTGGTCCAAGAGCCGATGCTCCGGTACCATTTGCCGGACGGTAGCAGAGTGAACAGTCTATGGCTTGGGTAGCTGGAGTCTTCGAGCCTTCTTCTGGCACCGCCTGATATAGAGGTCCTGGATGGCACGGAACTCGGCCACAGCGATGTACTAAGCTGTCCACATCACCCTCTGTAGCACTTTGCGGTCAAGGGTGGTGCATTTACTATACCAAGCCGTGATGCAGTCAAGATGCTCTCGATGGTGTAGCTGTAAAACCTTTTGAGGATCCAAGGGCCCATGCCAAATCTTTTCAGCCTCCTGAGAGGGGAGAAATTATATTCTAGGTGAATACAATTTGTAGGGAATAGAGTGCCTTTTGGGATCCAGCCAGAGTTCACCGGCGCCAGAGGAAAATATAATCAGACCACCCCCAGCGGGCCCCAGCCTCCTGATACAACATTTAACAGACTCATTTCAGCAGCTCAAGTCACGCTATCATCCTACTGTACACCGGGCCCAGTCGAATTTAAGTAACTTACTTCATGTCAAATCAAATCAATCAAATAAAATAAAATCTTATTTGTCACATACACATGGTTAGCAGATGTTAATGTGAGTGTAGCGAAATGCTTGTGCTTCTAGTTCCGACCATGCAGTAATATCTAACAAGTAATCTAACAATTTCACAACAACTACTTTATACACACAAGTGTAAAGGAATGAATAAGAATATAGACATATAAATATATGGATGAGCGATTGCCAAACGGCATAGACAAGATGCAGTAGATGGTATAGGGTACAGTATATACATATGAGATAAGTAATGTAGGGTATGTAACCATTATATAAAGTGGCATTGTTTAAAGTGGCTAGTGATACATTTATTACATGCAGATAGATTATGCATCATTACATCCAATTTTTTATTATTAAAGTGGCTAGAGATTTGAGTCAGTATGTTGGCAGCAGCCACTCAATGTTAGTGATGGCTGTTTAACAATCTGATGGTCTTGAGATAGAAGCTGTTTTTCAGTCTCTCGGTCCCAGCTTTGATGCACCTGTACTGACCTCGCCTTCTGGATGATAGTAGGGTGAACAGGCAGTGGCTCGGGTGGTTGTTGTCCTTGATGATCTTTTTTGGCCTTCCTGTGACATCGGGTGGTGTAGGTGTCCTGGAGGGCAGGTAGTTTGCCCCCGGTGATGCGTTGTGCAGACCTCACTACCCTCTGGAGAGCCTTACGGTTGTGGACGGAGCAGTAGCCGTACCAGGCGGTGATACAGCTCGACAGGATGCTCTCGATTGTGCATCTGTAAAAGTTTGTGAGTGTTTTTGGTGACAAGCCAAATTTCTTCAGCCTCCTGAGGTTTAAGAGGCGCTGTTGCGCCTTCTTCACCACGCTGTCTGTGTGGGTGGACCATTTCAGTTTGTCAGTGATGTGTACGCCGAGGAACTTAAAACTTTCCACCTTCTCCACTACTGTCCCGTCGATGTGGACAGGGGGGCTGCTCCCTCTGCTGTTTCCTGAAGTCCACGATCATCTCCTTTGTTTCGTTGACGTTGAGCGTGAGGTTATTTTCCTGACACCACACTCCGATAGCCCTCACCTCCTCCCTGTAGGCCGTCTCGTCGTTGTTGGCAATCAAGCCTACCACTGTAGTGTCGTCTGCAAACTTGTTGATTGAGTTGGGAGGCGTGCATGGCCACGCAGTCATGGGTGAACAGGGAGTACAGGAGAGGGCTGAGAACGGACCCTTGTGGGGCCCCAGTGTTGAGGATCAGCGGGGTGGAGATGTTGTTTCCTACCCTCACCACCTGGGGGGCGGCCCGTCAGAAAGTCCGGGACCCAGTTGCACAGGGCGGGGTCGAGACCCAGGGTCTCGAGCTTAATGACGAGTTTGGAGGGTACTATGGTGTTAAATGCTGAGCTGTAGTCAATGAACAGCATTCTTACATAGGTATTCCTCTTGTCTAGATGGGTTAGGGCAGTGTGCAGTGTGATTGCGTCGTCTGTGGACCTATTGGGGCGGTAAGCAAATTGGAGTGGGTCTAGGGTGTCTGGTAGGATGGAGGTGATATGATCCTTGACTAGTCTCTCAAAGCACTTCATGATGACGGAAGTGAGTGCTACGGGGGCGATAGTCATTTAGCTCAGTTACCGTATCTTTCTTGGGATCAGGAACAATGGTGGCTCTCTTGAAGCATGTGGGAACAGCAGACTGGGATAAGGATTGATTGAATATGTCCGTAAACAGACCAGCCAGCTGGTCTGTGCATGCTCTGAGGACGCGTCCAGGGATGCCGTCTGGGCAGGCAGCCTTGCGAGGGTTAACACGTTTAAATGTTTTACTCACGTTGGCTGCAGTGAAGGAGAGCCTGCAGGTTTTGGTAGTGGGCCGTGTCGGTGGCACTGTATTGTCCTCAAAGCGAGCAAAGAAGTTGTTTAGTTTGTCTGGGAGCAAGACATTGTGGTCTGCGACTGGGCTGGTTTTCTTTTTTTGTAGTATGTGATTGACTGTAGACCCTGCCACATACCTCTCGTGTCTGAGCCGTTGAATCGCGACTCTACTTTGTCTCTATACTGACGCTTAGCTTGTTCGATTGCCTTGCGGAGGGAATAGCTACACTGTTTGTATTCAGTCATGTTTCCGGTCGCCTTGCCCTGATTAAAAGCAGCGCTTTCAGTTTTGCGCGAATGCTGCCATCAATCCACGGTTTCTGGTTGGGGAAGGTTTTAATAGTAGCTGTGGGTATAACAGGGGCATAACATAGAGGCGGAAGTCTATTGTGTTTTCACAATAGGTCTCTTTTTTAGCACCTTCTCAAAGGTCATACTGCAGTTAGCTGATTGATCCAGCACGATTCTAGGAGTAGGAAGACATGCAAGTCGAAATTTTGTTTATTGGCGTTCCTATGCAATTACAATGTTATTACTACAATTAATACTGTATAGTTACACATGTTTAAGTTAATACTGTATAGTTACATAGGTTTAAGTTAATACTGTATCATTACACAGGTTTAAGGGCATATTCAGATGAAGTGTTATCTAAAAATGCATTGAGTTAAAAGTGCCACACATACAGCCAAGCAGTCAGACACACACACCCCTATCAAGCCAAGCCGTCCCCTACCTCCCAGTTGGTGCGCACAGCGTTCTCAGAGTTCCTGCAGTTTCGTAGTGTGTTCTTCCAACAGGGGGAGTCAGAGACAGCGGTACCGTGGTGATAACCGTCCTTCAGACACATCCTGAACAACAGCACATCGTCCTCCACCAGGATGGCCCACGCCTTGCTCACCTGTGGAAGCATATTGAGTGATCATCACTAGGTACAACAAAGTAGAACGGTGTGCTTATACTACACATCTTGCTGACCTGGAGAGGACATTGAGGGGGACATGTTGGATAGCGGTCATCATCACTTACTAGGGCCTACGTCACATTAGGTTTGCACAAAACGGTGTAAGGTCTGTTCAGGTCTACTTATGCTTCCAAGTGAAAACAGAGTAGTCTGAGTTTTATATGACTGATGGATCTGATCATGATCTTAGTTTACCTGAGCACATCATCCCAACTCTGTCCGGCTGAGATATTGGAAGATATGCATGGCGAACTCATAGGGCGACTCGACGTCAAGGGGAACGTCATGTATCTCATTCTGCAAAAAAATAAGTAAATCAGCAATGAAATTGAGTTCCACTTAATGAAGTGGTAGTTAGGCTACCTCTACTGGTATCGTTATGATCATCCTCAACATCATCTTACCAGGTCTTAAATGAATTGATCCACCAATTTGTTGGCCTTGTTAACTTTCACACTGTGTTATTGTCTCTTCCTTCGTATCCTCTCCTCTTGAATCCTTTCCAGCAAGGGACTGGTCCTTCCACCTAGCAAGCCCTCGGGCTATCGATACATTGTGGTTGGTCCTCTTCTCATTCACTGTTCCCCTGTAAAGTTGCAGATGACACATGATTCTGTCTTCTTTCTGGTCCACTTCCGTTTTCACAAGAATTCTTATTTTTAAGAGTCCTACCGACTTTGGTTGGCCAAGAGAGTCACCAATGGAGTTCGGTTTCTCGTCGTTTATATGAAATCAAATTGTATTTGTCACATGCCCTGAATACAACAGGTGTACAAGTCCTTAACCAACAATGCAGAACTGTTTTGTTAAAAGTATGTAAGAAAATATTTGCGGAAGAAAAAAGTTACACAATAAAATAACAATAACATTTTCTTCTAACATTGTTAGAGCAACATATATATTTAACTTGTTATTTTTAGACAACATAACAAAGCGGTAGGGTTTACATGTTTGCCCATCCCAAAACAAAAAACAGTGAAGTCCTGTACCAAAACCTGTCCGACTAGAGACTTTGCTATCAGTTTAGTTCCGCAAAATGTAATTCCGCATAGTTTATTATGGGCGAATCGGTCTGTAATAGTGGATTGTTTCATATTTTAATTTCAACATAGAATAACGCGTACAATAAATAAACTTTAAATTAAAATACATAATTATTAAAGAAAACGGTTTATGATCTCGATTGTGTACTTTCTAGGTACAGTACTCTCAAATGTATTATACTTATTATTTTAAATCCTATGATTATTCAACTAGACCCCTCTTTGACCATTATATCAAACAAAAGGCTCGGCGGATAAAATGAGACGACGGGTTTTTAATAGTTAATGATTACCTCTCTCTTTTGGGAGAATATGATGTAAACCCCTCACACCATGTGACTCCTTAATCATGAATAATATAAGAAAGAGAGTGAGAGAAACAACACAGTCCAGATCTGATCCGTACAGTAAAGGGGATCATATTCCTGAAGAGTGGATAACAGGAGGATACAGGGACATATAATAAATATAAATCGATTTTTTGAGAACATGTGCTGGCTCCCGATAGACCAGCCTCTGCCTCTACCCGGCGACTCGATTATCTGTGCCCAAGGACCCTCACCATGCTCCGGGACCCAGTCGCTCGCCTCCCGCCTCCGGAGGATCGGGGACGAGATGGATAAAAACTGGAAGGTTGGCTCTCGATACAACAGATATTATGATAAACTGGAGTTGAATAGAAAACTCCACTTTAAACGCTTTGTATGCACAGCAATACAAATCACCGTCCTCATGCTCTTTATCAGAAAGCGACACCTGTAGGTGCAAGCCACTGCAAAGGCAAAACCAGCAACAGGTAAGCTTCATAGGTGCGCGTCATCATTATTGCCACGTTCAAAACAACTGGGAACTAGGAAAAATACGAGGTCAAATCATGACGTCGGTAATCTTCTGGTCGGAAAGTCGGAGCATTAGAAAGAGGCCCGAGTTCGAATTCCGAGTTGAATGACAGTTCAAAATGATTTTTCCAAGTCGGAGTTGGTTTTTGTCCGAGTTCCCAGTTGTTTTGAACGCACTGAAGTCGGAGATTTTCGAGGTCCCAGTTTCGAGATGTTTTGAACGCAGCATATGAGTAACGCAAACAAACTTGGTTGCGAGTATAGACGGTTGTTTGTCAACATTCCCCAACAATGTTTAGCAGGTGAATTGCGGTTATAAATATGTAATTATAGTTGGTGTAAGATGTAGTTTATTTACAATTAGAGTATTTATAATGTAGTTATTCATAAGCAAAACTATGTTGGACTGTTCAAAGATTATATAATAAAAATAAAAAAAATCTAAATATGACCTAAATGTTTATTATGCGCTTACATTTTTATTTATTTATCCACTTTAGATGATCCCGAAGAGGAGAGAAAGCTGTCAGAATATTTGCATTGAGAAAATGGATGCCAGCCAGTGAGCCTGCCACAGAGCGCCGAGGTCCAGTGTGCACACGGACATGTCATCATGATGAACATGCCACACATGCATGTTAGGAACAGGGATTTGAAAAATAAGGAATCTGACCAAAATCAAAGGACATATATTATTTGTACTTTGTGTTGGCTAAGGAAAATGTTGTGCTTCTGAATTCAGGTGACATAACATTATGTCACAGAGATTGAGTAACATTTTCAATTCAAATACTTTAAGACATGTGGGTCTAAGATGCAGTACTGCGTGAATACATTTCTCGGTGCGTTTTTCCCCCATTTATTAGATAATTTCACTCATTGGTTTGAATTAATTTGGATTCAGATATGAATTGACGCCACTTGTATTATCACTCTCAATGTCTTGCGGTTCTTCCGAGTAAGGAACGGTGATGTCATTCTCCCCTGACGGTTACCAAAGGACAAACTTACTTATATTGCCCACGCAACTGTCATACATTGATGAATTTACACTTGAATTATCGATGCACTATATACGATGTCAATTACCTAACTGAAATATCCTATTGGTATGCAAAAAAATACATTTAAGAACGTGTGCAGCCTACTTTTAGGCGCATTGTCTCTTGTGACGGGCATTCTTGAAATGGTGAGCAGTGGAGAAATTGCACTGTACTTATTAGATAAGCTTCTGTAATAATTATAGACCATGCGAAGTCTGGATTCTACCATCAATACAGATGAAAATCAATTTTGATACGATTTTTTTCCTACCGTTTTTCTGTTTCTATTGTCATTTATTTTTATTTTGTGAATAATGCTTTGGGCTGTATCAAATATTGATGACTGAAGAGGGGAATACATCAATTGTTACGTTTTTTTTAAACTTTTGAAATGGGCTTGGGGGCTCAGTATTTTGTAGCAGTGTTCATGCAGATAACGTTAATGAAACCATGCAAGAAATCATGTGCAAATATAAGGGCATGCTATTTATGTTTACAGTCGTAAGCTGTTTTTATATATCACAAAAACTGTAGTTTTCAATTGCAGTGCTGAATCTGTGTCTTTTATAAAGAATGTGTTCTTTACATGCTATTTAAATATGTATTGCATTGTGAATTCTGTGCTCAATCTAGATAATAAAAGTTTGAAAAGTAAAAATGCTTTCATGCACTCATTATTATGCAATGAGTAATATCGTGACAACATAAAACATTCAATAAATATTGAACAATACTGCATAAACCATGGTTTAATTGGAAAATCTGATACACACTTGAAATACAACAGAACCTGTGACTTTTTCTATAAAGTTTTTGTATTTTAAATGATGTAATTAAACATAAGCTGAATCTACACTAGAAGTCAGGTGAAATGCATAAGTAACTAGATATAACTAAATACATGAGCAAACAAGCAATTGTTGTACTGACATACTACTATAGGTACCCGTTGCCAGAATACTAACCCATACAACACGTGCTGGGTCACACTGAGATAAGTTAATATTCTATTTCTTTGCTAGACATGGCTGAAGCCAAACTTAGGCAAGCTGTGTGATAGGGATAGTGACAGCGGTGTAGAGAAGGTATAGTAACTGACTTGATACATTAATGGCATACTAAATTGGACTCCATAGTGCCCCCCAGTGTCTGGTGGGCATATGGCCATCAATCACTAGTAGATCTGAACGTGGGCAGAGGTGGTGCCGTCGTTCCAGCAGTGCAGGGTCTCTATGACCGCAGATCGACACAGGGGACACGTTCGCTCACGGTCGAACCACAGACACAGGCACTCCTCACAGAACACATGCTAGAGGGGAGAGAGACAAACAGACAAAATTAAGTTTACTGTTACATGCACTCCTTCACCCATGACATGACACTACTCTACTTACTGTCTACACCACAGATTGCCCACAATATCACACAATCAGCTGTTGGTAAAAAATTATAACCTGACACAAATGTAACATAGAACTCTTAGCAGTGAATAACAAACTAGTGAGGATAGTAGCTAGAGCCAGGGCCATGGGTTCATATATGTCCCCTCACCTGACAGAGAAGAACGATGGGGTCTCTGAAGTCGCCCTGACAAATAGCACACACGTCCCCGGCTTCACTGCACTGCTGGCTGCTGGCTCTCACACCATAACTCTGTGGGTGATAGAGCAGCAAGTAGGTGGTCACAGAGACAAAGGCAGATAGTCTAGCGGTTAACCAAAAGTTTGCCAGTAACCGAAAGGTTGCTGGTTCGAATCCCCAAGCCGAATAGGTGAAAAATCAGTCGATTAAACCCTAATTAAACCCGAATAGGTGGAAAATCACTTAAACCCTAATTGCTCCTGTACATCGCTCTGGATAAGAGCGTCTGCTAAATAATATATATTTTTAAATGTAAATGTTTACCTTCCCATTCCATACAGGGTCAACTCAGTGTATATGTTGTGCATTCTAATAATGTATATGTAGTAATATAACTCAAATCAGAGTGCAAGATCAGGCACAACCTGTTGACAGTTGAAGGTGTACTACTTTAGCTAGAAATATTACTCCAATGCCTATAGGATAGTGATGTGGGCTTCTAATTGACCCAGATACTTGTATTTAAAAAAAGTAATCATTTCTCACCTGAGAACTGCAGAGAATTGCCATGGCCTTGCGTATGGCTGATACTCGTCCACAGAGGTCAAACGACTGAAAGATAAACACAGACAGAATCGGGTGCATTAGTGCAGGGCTGGAACAAAACCTGCACCTCCAGCTTTCCAGGAACAGGGTTGGTGACCACTGAATTTTATCCTGAAAACATACAAAAATTCTAACTTATGAGGTTCTCTCTAACTAACACAATTCTCTACTAGGTCAATATATGTTGGTTCCTTTTCTATTCCTAACTGAATTAAATGTTCTATTCTTTAACAACTCATTGAGGTGCAGTATTCTGTCCCATAGACACACATCTATGAACAACTCCAGTTTCTCCAGTGTCTCATCTCAACCCATAATACTTTGAAAGCTGTAGACACCCATGATGTCTTCATGCTTTAGCCTATTTATTATGCATTTCTTGCACATACACTACCCCCACCCATTTAACTACCACAATTTCAACAACTCCATTGAATATACAGAGTTGAATATAACTGAATATGACTCCATCCAACAGCCTACTCCAACAACATTGAATATAACTACCACCACCTACACAAAAAGGATTGTGAGTTATATTAGCGCTACGTTACCTTGTAGAGGCTGAGTGTGAGTTATATTAGCGCTACGTTACCTTGCAGAGGCTGAGTGTGAGTTATATTAGCGCTACGTTACCTTGCAGAGGCTGAGTGCGAGTTATATTAGCGCTACGTTACCTTGCAGAAGCTGAGTGTGAGTTATATTAGCGCTACGTTACCTTGCAGAGGCTGAGTGTGAGTTATATTAGCGCTACGTTACCTTGCAGAAGCTGAGTGTGAGTTATATTAGCGCTACGTTACCTTGCAGAAGCTGAGTGTGAGTTATATTAGCGCTACGTTACCTTGCAGAGGCTGAGTGTGAGTTATATTAGCGCTACGTTACCTTGCAGAGGCTGTAGCTGATAATGAGCATGGCTCCTAGGAAGTAGCTGGTGGACGGGTCCTCTCCCATGATGTACTTGTACCACAGCTGGATGGGAACCAAGGCCCTGAACAACTGACTCAGCTCCTCTATCACCAGGTAGAACTTACCCTGCCACATACACACACATGGAGGACACTGATAAGACATTAGAAATGCATGTAATACACGTTTTATGTTTCATCTGAACAATGTCTGTGGTCGATGGGTGGTTTGTGATGGTGTGAAAAAGAGAAATACAGGTTTGATCACAAACAAATGTTATTCTTTAAAGACAAGTGTATATTCCGTCAATATAGAGTCTGTTTTTCTTTAAGATAAGTAAACGACCAAAAAACACCATAAGTAAGGCTAGCTCTAGGCATATCTGTTGAGGAGCAGCACTCTGCAAGCAACAAGCTCCATCCTAAGCATCACCACTGGCGAGGGCTCCGCAGGCTGCAGCTTCACAGCAGTAAAGGCAATTTCCTCACACTGCAAGAGAAACTGGCAGCAACTCGGCTCTCTTCACCTGCTACCCACACAGTTCAGCCCTAGGCAAGTCAACCTGCGGGGGCAGCCATCTTTTCTTTAAGAGGCCACTCCTCCTCGCTCTCCAATGGATGGTAAGGGGGAGCCAGGAGGACAAGGCGACAGTACTCTTCAAAAATAAAAAGTTCCTGTTGTTGCTGTGTGTGTGGGAGGATTGGGGGGGTTCAAAAACAGAAGGCCAAACACTAACAGGAAATGGATTCCCAGTGGCATCACAGTGTGTATAATGGTTATGTGGATATCACCTGACAGAGATTAATCACCCTGGGTTGGAAACCCTGTAGCAGAAAGACTGACGGTGGGAGACCTCCACAAGCAGGAAATTCATCTTTCCTCATTGTTGTCCCCCCCACACACACATTGGATGTGTCAAACAAAAAGCTGGATTCCAGCCAGAAACTTTGAGCCACGGCAGCAGTTCCAACGCATTCTGGGACTTCCTGCTGTTTTTTTTTCATTAGTGACGCTGACCTCTCAGACTACCAATCAAAACCTAACCAGCAGTTAGGGTACGCGACTGATCTGAGTTATCCCCCTCAGCTGCTAAAAACATGTTTTCATTAAATCTTGCTTCAGGTTTATGCATGGCTACTAGAAAATACATTTCCCTGGAGTGGAGTGAACTGACAGTGCCAAAAATGTAGCCAGCCATGGAGCAATGTTGAAGAAACAGTAGAGCAAACTAAATCAAATAATAAATCAATTCACATGAGTCTGGCCTGTCTTTTTCTGTGAGGGGGGGGTTAGGTCGGTTTAGTGATTGCGTGGCGCAGACATCCCCAGCAGCCGAAAGTGACGGGGAGTGGGAGCACACACCACATTAATGGTCCAGCCCCAGGGAGTGATGACCTCACCCCTGCAGTCCCCCAGGATAAATGAGCTCAGTGGCAGCAGCCTAACTCTCTGATTGGCCTGTTTATTAGCCGAGTCAAAACCAATGATGTATATAAACCCTGGATTGCTGATTTTTATGTATTGGCCATTGAGAGGCTTTGAAGCCACCGGTCAGCGATTTTGGCACTCCCCAGTTGGAGCAACCGTCCATAGGAATGAATGGAATTCTACAGTATTTCAATTAAATGTTTCATGGACAAAATTACATGTATTTAAATATTTGTTGGGCCAGTAACATTAGTAATTTAAAAAATATATGTTTAGCTCACATGTCATTTAAAATATGCATTAAGGTGTCTGTAACAGAATAAATGTGTCAAAAACAAATGTAGACATTAATACATGCATTTCTTTAGATTCCAGAATATCTTTTACAACGGTTTAGGAATGCCAAGATGGAGGCACGGTGGCTTCAACACAGTGCCCCCTATTAGTCATCTAGTGTATGTATAAATCACTGGTAAAAACACACTGTGAGCCCCAGGGGCAAAACCTGCACACAGATAGAACACATACAGATACACAATCACAGACACACACTTTTTCTGTGACCACAGGTTATAAGCAAAACTGTCATGTGGATAAGACATCAATACACACACTCCCACACTGTGACCCCAAGGACATGAGTGAAACTTTAATGAATATAAAACGCACACAAACTGTGACCCTGAGAATAACAGCAAAAACCTTTATGAATATAAAAACACACTAACACATGCTCTTACCCTGGATTTGAAGGCCAGGAGGATCTTGGGTAGAAACAGGATGAAGCACTTCAGGCCAATGGTAAAGTACTTGAGAACAAAGTCGGTGATCCCCACTGCCCAGATCAGATCAAAGAAGTCAAAGCTGTTGATATTGGGCTTTGCAAACATCAGACTGATTGGGGGGGACAGAGATGAGACAGACTTCAGTACTTTACAGATTTAGGTTTGATCGTGGATGGATGTGATACCTTATGTCTGGTCTAGTCTCTAATGGTTACAAGGGACACATTCATGGATCAACAGAAGACAGCCATGAAAATTAACAACATGACTAAATATTTTGAGGACAAAACAAAATGTGAAAACAGGTGAAATGATCAACGAAAACCAATACTCACAGGATAAGAAGGCACATGGTAACATATGCCTAAAGACAATGAAAATCATATTACAACAACAAAAAGGACAAAACTGAATGAATAAATTTACCACAGTCATGCTGTATACAGATCGATGAGAAAGAAAATAATATCAAAGAGGAAAATGTCAATGTCAGCCAACTGTAAACCTTTAGGCCTAAATGTTGGATGGTTGACAATGTTTTCAAT
Source organism: Brachymystax lenok tsinlingensis (assembly GCA_030435695.1). Classification (NCBI taxonomy): domain Eukaryota; kingdom Metazoa; phylum Chordata; class Actinopteri; order Salmoniformes; family Salmonidae; genus Brachymystax; species Brachymystax lenok. Next base: position 11,308,467 of record CM059807.1, on the reverse strand, counting down.
GCAATGTAAGGTTTTCAGTGCATTGTAGTGTTTTCGGTGCAATACCATAAGAAAGAACAACAAGACATGGTTTTACCCTACCTGTTGTACAGCTCCTCAGAACTGAATGTGTAGTAGAGATACACTATGTTTCCAGATAGGAACATGATCATCCAGAGAGCTACAACCACAGACCTCTCTTCCTGATATGCACAGACAGACAAATAGTAAATAATCAAATACTTTACTAACCACTAATGTACGCATATTGTCACTTGCTCTCGAGCTAGGTATTTACATAGACTCGATAACACTCATAATGTGCTCAAATGTTTATTAAAAATATACGAGTTATGCTCTCATATCAAAGTTGTATAAAAGGTGAAAATTACCCGTAGTGACACCTGGTGCTTGAATGATGAATTGGCAAAGGCAAACGTGCTGGCCATCCCAACACACACAGCAATACCTACCAGAGAGAAACAGAAGAGTTACCAGTCAGTCACACACAGTATCTGACACTTCCAAAGTTTCCAAATGTTTCTACTTATTCCACAAAACGACCAACTCCAATACTATACAATTACAAAGCAACTACTAACAAAAACATTGTCATTAGTGTAGTATTTATATCAGTCTAGTATATCTGTGTAGTATTTATATCAGTGTAGTATATCAGTGTAGTATTGGTGTTACTACACAAGTGTAAGAGTCACTTTTTTTATTGCGATCTAAAACCAGTCTTACCAAGCTTGTGCTGAAAACACAATTTAGCCAGGAGGATCAGGATGAATGGGAACCCCCTCTGTAGCCAGGTGACTACAGGCTTCAGCTCCGACAAGGCCGGAGCCGGTGTAGAGGGGTCCTCCGAGGCCTCCTCCCTGTTCCCATGTCTCTCTCCGGATGTACGGTGCTGTAGTGGCTGGTGGAAGTGGTGGTGGTGATGGTGCGGAGGCGGGCGGGGGAGGTAGGGCCCACACTCAGAGCGGTGTGGCCCCCCTTCCTCCCTGGAGGAGGCAGTCATCTGGATGAAGACGTCTGGAGGAGTCCCCAGAACAAGGCCAGCCGCCTGGAAGTTTGCGGAGGGCACACCAGATCCTGAGGGAACCCCGACCCCAACCAGGCCGGAGAAGAGTTGTTGGGGGGAGGTGGGCGAGTCGGGTTTCAGGCAGTCAAACACGCCTCCTTCATCCAGGCTGCTTTCTGATCCAAGGGTTTGGCTACGGCTCCTGGAGAGCAGAGAGAGGATCAGCTGCATCTTTTGACGGTTCAAAGACTGTTGTCTATTGTCTATTTCTTGCATTGCCTTTCAACGGATTTGGCTCCTGAAGTTAACCAGTTATATATATATATATATATATTGAATCCTCTTTAGTGCACAATTTCAGGTTGTGCTGATGAACCTGCAAATGCCTGTGTCCTAGGACGTGAACTCAAACCTTTCAGAGGGCATGCCATCCGTGTTGCTGCTGTGTCTTCTCTGCATGGCACATCCAGTTCATCCCCGAATGATCCAGGGCTATGGTGGGGTGCAGACAGACACACAGACTGCAATAAGTGAATACAGTACAACGCAGAAAAGAGAGTATCGACGGTTCGATAGACTTTTATTGCAACAATTAGCTAACCGCACATAGCTAACGCTAACTAGCTATGATGGTTGGCAGTCGCACCATCACACCAGCATTTACAATGGTTTACTGGTTTCTATATTGCATGATTTATATGCCTGATTCTTAGTTCATATTTGTCCACGGGAATTGTTGGTCTCACCTGAATCATCGTTTTGTTTATTATTCTCATTCCCTTGTAGTTATTTTGCCTACACACCCCTGCGGCTTGCCTGGCCTGGCTCGCGACGATGTTTTCCCTGTATGACGTCACTGAAATTTCAACTCGACCAATCAGCGTTCACTTTCCCACCACACTTCCGTGTTAGGGAATTGTTTTGATGGTAGACGTCAGATTTCTTGGGAAAAAACGTTGTTTATTTTCTAAGCTTTCTCGGTCATTTATCTGAAGGCAACGTCAACAATATATGTTATTTGTCAGTAGGGGATGTTTTGTAGAGTTATAGCCAGCTAACTTTAGCTAATGTATCTCACGGCTTGTAACGTTAGCTAGCTAATGTTAACTGTCAGTTTAACTAGCTGGATGAGTAGCTAGCCTAGCATCGTTAGCGTGTTTCCAGCGACGCAGGCTGACAAAGCAGTCTTTATCCAAAACGGCTAGCAAATATGTACGTTACTTTGTAGCTACCTACCTAGCACAGCTGTGGTTATTCTTTACAGCGTATTTATATACAGATAGCTAGCGTTAGCTACCACGGTTTCTTGCCTAGCATTGCTAGCTAGCCAGCAACATGGGTTAGGTTGTGGTGTTGACCAAACGAAGCTCTCAGTTACTGGAGTTATTGAACGTGATTTCTAAACTGCCAGTCATAACCAGACACCCCAGTTGAACCAGAAGGCTCTAGCTACCATATAGTTTATCCAGCTAACATTAGCTAGTTAGCATTGCTGCAATCCAATCAGGGATCTCCCAATAACGTCATGCCATGGTGCTAAGAAGGTTACTGAGAAAACGTTGGGTGCTAGGTGTGGTGTTTGGACTGTCTTTGATCTACTTCCTAACCAGCACCCTGAAACAGGTATTTAAACTCTTGACATCTGAGGTTTATATTTACTCCACAGAACACAGATTTTTAAATACATTTGATTGATATGAGGTCCAGCTCTAGGCTATACTAGTTTATGTCAAACCACACCTGACTATCTGTCATGCAGCAATGTCTTGACTTTTAGCTATACAAGATGTGTGTGTGAGATATATATTGTGATGTGTTATGCAGGAGGAGAGAACCATACTGGATCGCAACCTGTTGGAGGCCAGGGACCCGGATCACCGGATCCCATGGAAAGTCAGGTTCAACCTGGGCAACAGTAGCAGGCAGATCACTCAGTGCCGTAACTCCATTCAGGGCAAAACGCTGCTCACAGATGAACTGGGTGAGATATGAACCTAACTGGACTCATTCACTCACTTGTTAACCCTTAGGAATTAACGTCTCTTTCTCAAACAGTTTTTTCTGTGATTCCTCACAATCTCCTCAACTCCTTTTCAATTGTATTTGAGAAGAATGCCCAAGGTCCCTCCCCCTGTCCTTCTTCCTCAATGCATTTTAAGGAAAGATGATGTGAGAAAAGCCCCTATCATTGAGGTATTATAAAAGACCACTTCAATATTCAAGTCACTAATCCATTGTACATGTGAATGTCCCCACAGGTTATGTGTGTGACAGAAACGATCTGCTGGTGAATGGTTGCTGTAATGTCAACGCCCCCAGCTCAAGACAGTACATTTGTAAAAGCTGTCTGACCAATGGCTGCTGCAACATCTACGAGCACTGTGTGTCCTGCTGCCTCCAGCCTGATAAGGTATTCAAGCTGTGGCACTCTTGTTGAGCTGCATCCAACAGCAAAATTGTTTGTTCCAAATAAGAATTTGCGACTTTTGCATGTACAGTTGAAGTCGGAAGTTTACATACACTTAGGTTGGAGTCATTAAAAGTAGTTTTTCAACCACTCCACAAATTCTTGTTAACAAACTATAGTTTTGGCAAGTCGGTCAGGACATCTACTTTGTGCATGACACAAGTCATTTTTCCAACAATTATTTAGACAGATTATTTCACTTATAATTCACTGTATCACAATTCCAGTGGGTCAGAAGTTTACATACACTAAGTTGACTGTGCCTTTAAACAGCTTGGAAAATTCAAAAAAATGATGTCATGGGTTTAGAAGCTTCTGATAGGCTAATTGACATCATTTGAGTCAATTGGAGGTGTACCTGTGGATGTATTTCAAGGCCTACTCCGTGCCTCTTTGCTTGACATCAGGGGAAAATCTAAAGAAATCAGCCAAGACAGAAAGAAATGGTAGACCTCCACAAGTCTGGTTCATCCTTGGGAGCAATTTCCAAACGCCTGAAGGTACCACGTTCATCTGTACAAACAATAGTACGCAAATATAAACACCATGGGACCACACAGCCGTCATACCGCTCAGGAAGGAGAAGTGTTCTGTCTCCTAGAGATGGACGTACTTTTGTGCGAAAAGTGCAAATCAATCCCAGAACAAGAAATAATGACCTTGTGAAGATTCTGGAGGAAACAGGTACAAAAGTATCTATATCCACAGTAAAATGAGTCCTATATCAACATAACCTGAAAGGCCGCTCATCAAGGAAGAAGCCACTGCTCCAAAACCGCCCTTAAAAAGCCAGACTACGGTTTGCAACTGCACATGGGGACAAAGATTGTACTTTTTGGAGAAATGTCCTCTGGTCTGATGAAACAAAAATAGAACTGTTTGGCCATAATGACCATCGTTATGTTTGGAGGGAAAAGGGGGAGGCTTGCAAGCCGAAGAACGCCATCCAAACCGTGAATCACGGGGATGGCAGCATCATGCTGTGGGGGTGCTTTGCTGCAGGAGGGACTGGTGCACTTCACAAAATAGATGGCATCATGAGGTAGGAAGATTACGTGGATATATTGAAGCAACATCTCAAGACATTGTTGTGGAAAATATTGAGTCAAATATTTGCACAGATACCGGAACCTGTAGATTCAGTTATACTTTATTACAAACGTAACAGAGCCGAGCCCTTCCATGGAAAAGACTGAAATCTCTTATCACAGAGCCCTGCCTTCATAGTATTCTTTCTTTGCATAACGTATAGAATCACTCCTTGTATGTTCATGAACAACTCCTATTGGCCTAGAGAGAAATAATTCTCTCTACTATTATTCTGACATTACACATTCTTAAAATAAAGTGGTGATCCTAACTGACCTAAGATAGGGAATTTTTACTAGATTAAATGTCAGGAATTGTGAAAAACAGAGTTTAAATGTATTTGGCTAAGGTGTATATAAACTTCCGACTTCAACTGTACATCTTTTGGGTGCATGGCTTTTCAGTCAATGGAGTCAGATCTCTATCTTACCCTGGCATCTTTAACTTTACGTTGTTTTCAACTGAACTTTTTGCAGTGGTTATGTTATGACTAATCCATGTGAGAAGTACTAGATTTTGATCTGACTGTTGCACCTCTACCCCTCTCTCTCTTTCTCATATTCTCTCCTTCTCAGCAACCTCTTCTAGAGAGTTTCCTGAACAGAGCTGCAGATGGCTTCCAGAACCTATTCACAGCCGTGGAGGACCACTTTGAGCTGTGTTTAGCCAAGTGTCGGACTTCATCGCAGGTAGGTTGAGTTGTCTACATGAAACAAACAAGGATAACAGGGCCAAGATTCACAAAACACTTCTTACGCAAAAATGTAAGAAGCTTCTTAAGAAAAAAATAAGAAGTCCATAAGATAGTTCGTAAGTGCAATTCTTCAACAAGATTGAATGATTTTCTTATGAAGCTTCTTAAGATGTTTGTTGCTAGGCAACCGATTTAGCTAGCTTTTATCTGAAAAAATGGCAGTTAATGAGAAATGTATTCTTAAGGTTTTGTGAATCTGGGTCCAGGTCTCTGATCACTCCCTGACCCTACCCGCATCCTGTCATGCAGAGATGGCAAGAGAGATTGATGTAAAATATTCTAATGGTTGTGTTTACTCTCTCTTTTTGCTCCTGTAGAGTGTCCAACATGAAAATACCTACAGAAATCCACAAGCAAAATACTGTTATGGAGAAAGTCCACCTGAACTCCTGCCTATATGATTGTTTGGTACCTACGAGACTGTATAGAAACTAATAACGGTCCTCTGGGACCTACGAGACTGTATAGAAACTAATAACGGTCCTCTGGGACCTACGAGACTGTATAGAAACTAATAACGGTCCTCTGGGACCAGCTAAGAGCCAAGAGACACACCTTGATGCTCCTTGGGAAGACGGGATTCCCTTCATCTTGTGTCGACATAATGGCCTTGAAACGTCTGACACCATATGGTGCTTAACAGATGGGAGCCACCAAGAACACCAAACCCTATATAGAGGGGATTTGACTGACAATAACGGACACCATGTTGAACCTTTTGATAAAGTAATGTGAGTAACTGTCTCTACATATGGCTCTGAAGAACACTATCGTAACCTCACAATGGACAAATACTGTATGTGATATAGCTATATTATTTACACTTCATAAGTGCATAGCTTCATAACTTCATCAGGGATGATCATCAGGTCTCATTCGCTCATTAGACCAGTTAGGATTCACCTCATGCTGCCATTGTTCCACATGGTTGTGTTCATTAGGGCATGCAACAGAAAATGTTTTGAGTCTCACACGTTTGTTTTCTTTTATTTGGTGCAAAATGAACACGACCCATGTTATAAAGGTCTGTATTTAAGCCTTACGATATACTGAAGGTTGATATCGGTTGTTTAGTCCTTATTGTTGAATATCAAAACAAACTATAAAGAATGTGTCATTACTGTTGTGTGTAGTCGTGCATGGATATTGACTGACTGGTTATTTAATAAAGTGACTGTGAAAGTAATTGGCTCATGGTATACATTGCGCAGACCCTTTCAGAATAATTCTCTGTATTTTATTTTAAAAGTTTGTAAATAATGTATTTCACACTGAAAGCATTCTATATATTGAATAAAGTTTCTCGGTGTCAGAGTTGTATCAACTAGAATTGGCATATTTTAATATACAGTATGACATAATAAACTTAAATCAAGTTGAGCTTGATTTGAAGGGGCTTTCAGTTGTTGTAATTTATACACTATGTAAGGTGCATGTATATTTTTATTTAACTAGGCAACTCAGTTAAGAACAGATTTGTATTTACTGACGGCCTAGGAACAGTGGGTTAACTGCCTTGTTCAGGGGCAGAACGACAGATTTTTACCTTGTCAGCTCAGGGATTCGATCTAGCAACCTTTCGGTTTCTGGCCCAATGCTTTAACCACTTGTCTACCTGCCTCCCCTACATAGAGTGCCATTTGGGATGCACAGTAGCCCTCTGCACATATAATAATTCTCCATGCCTTTAAATTATCCACTTGGGAAACATGGCCAGAGCTAAACAATTAATCATCCTGAAAGCTGTGAAAACAGAATCTGTCTTGTAATTAGAAAATATATTAAGGTCCTGACAAATGTTCATTCATGGCATTTTGATTAATGACTGTCACATGGGAAGGGAACACAGTGTAGGCCTGTCCACTAACTATGCAAACAGTTTAATTTAGCACAAACTATTATAACTATGTTATCATGACACTGTTTGGCAATGATATTATTATTATTGCAGAACTTCTGATACAAATCAGCTTTATAAGAAAACAAATGCTGTTGCTGTAGTCAAGATAGACGTCATGAGCTGGTAATATGTTGAAACTTTGTACTAAAGAAAGCATCCAAATTTGTATGAAATATATCTGAATAAATAACATTTAAGATGAATAAATACCTTAAACACCAAATACATTAATATTATAATAAATAAAATATAATTCAGGGCTTATAAAATCTATGGTATTCTGGAATCCACAACAGACTCCACCCAAACCAGGAAGTCCCGTGACTCCTCCAGCAGGGTAATGCTCCACCGCTTCCTCTGAAATGGGGGCCTTGGCATCTTGGGGTGGGCTGGCTTCTGGGTGCAGTCACCCCCAATGGTTCTCTTCAGACAGGCAGATAGCATCCCCACCATGGTAACAGAGTCATTCAGGTTGTTGTGCATTAATATGTGATCTGGGTTCAGGTCACTCTCTTGGTCCTTGAGGACTTCTTCCAGGGCCTTGCCAATGAAGTGTAGCCCACACTGAGCTCTCTCCCGAGGGGAAGGTGAGGCACTGTTGAGGTCCAGGTCTGGGAACCGCAGGGGAAAAGGTTGGTTCTGTCCATTGGCTGCCATCTGGGGAAAAGAGATTTGAAAATAGAACATAAATATGTGCTCTGACATGATGGAATGTCTTGACAAAAGCAAAATACATTTTCTAAAGATGGACAAAATGTTTATCCTTTCAACAGGTGGATTTTTCTTTTGTGTACTTTATTGCGACAAATTTAGATGGAAACAGTTTTTCTAATAAATTATGATTGCAGAATACTTTTGAAAGTACGTGTGGCACGTGTTGTTTTCACATAACCACAACCTTCACTCCACATTTCATTCTAAATCTCTACTGCTTGCAAAATACTGGTTGGCTGGTAAGATTCAACTTCCAATTATTTCAGATCTACAGGAGGGTAAATTTCACCATGGCATGGACCTTGGCGATACATTGCCACATGAGAATTATAATATGACACACATTAGTAAATTATTGCATTCTATCCATGCTGGCTTTCGCGGGCTACCTGAGGCATGAAACGGATATGTGGGAGGGCATACAGACTGTCGCCAATTTATTAATGCACAATTTGTCTAAATGGGTAATGGAAACGTTTTAACCACCACATTTTTTATTCGACACATCACGTGTCTTCGTACCTTCAAAATTAATCGTAAATGTTTTGTATAGGTGTGACGTCATTACGACCAGCTGTTTTTATCGACACAAAATAATGAAATGGCAAAGCACCCTAGAAGGCAATTGTTGCATCTATTTTCTACGCGAATTTTTTTAATGTCGACAAAAAAAATCCCTGGGAAAGTTAATGGAAACATAGCTACTGAAGACTGTTTGGTTCAGGTGGTGTGTGTGGCTTAGTTGGCAAGAGAATGGCAGAACTAGCAACTCCCAAGTAAGGCTGTGGGTTCAGTTCCTGCTGGGATCACATGCAACAATTTTATATTGTCACTGTACGTTGCTTTGGATGAAAGCGTCTGTTAAATGGCATGTTAAGACAGATGTAGCTACTTACATAGCTGGTTAGGCTGTCATTGATGAGTGTTTTGGTGAGAGTGGTTAGCTCCTTGACCCTGCAGCCCCTGGGTGGTTTCATTCTGCCAAAAGAGACCCCCTCCAGAGGGACCATCATCACCAATATGCACAATGCTTTAAGAAGTCCTGTAAAAGAAGTCAACACAAAATTACAACAATATTTTCCAATACTGAAACAAACAAATTAAAGTACACATGGTTTTGGAGTAGGTATTTTTGTGTATAATTTGCAAAACCTTTCTTGCTGTAACATGTTGTGATTGAGTGTAGTTGTGGACACAGATGTTGCATAATATTACCTGCAGTTAACTTCACATAGAAAATCTGATATGTCATTATATCTTTAGTTTTTCCTTGCTTATGTTGTCAGTTTAGCCAAGAATGAGTTGCTCAGCCCACTGACTGTGGTCACAGTCTTATATTCATCTTGCTTCGGCATATGTTGAAAAAAAGTTATGCGGATATGATCAACTTCCTTCATGTCTTACAATGTGATATCACACAAGGTGAAACCCATCAGAAAAATCAATTAAGATGTTTCCTTTTATGTGGTTATTTGCTTAACCAAACTCCATCTTCAGTTTGTTTTCGTGGCCTATGAGTTACAACCTAAATATCCACTGAATCACGCGGTATTATTCCCATGACACCTACCTATTTCTCAACTTCAGGAAGTTGACGTGCAAGAAAGTGATGCAACTGCCACTACAGAGAGCTTATACATTGAGATTTATGAGCCAGAATACAGTCACAATGCCATATTTAAGTCATGTTCCGTGTAATCATCTATTAAAGGCCCAGTCCAGCTGTTTTTATCTCAATATATCAAATTGTTCTGGGTAACAAGTAAGTTACTTGCTGTAATATACTCAGCAAAAAAAGATACGTCCCTTTTTCAGGCCCGTCATTCAAAGATATTTGGATTTTTACTAATTAACTTCACAGATCTTCATTGTAAAAGGTTTAAACACTGTTTCCCATGCTTGTTCAATGAACCATAAACAATTAATGAACATGCACCTGTGGAACGGTCGTTAAGACACTAACAGCTTACAGACGGTAGGCAATTAAGGTCACAGTTATGAAAACTGCAGGCATGAGGACTGCAGATGTGGCCAGTGCAATAAATTGCAATGTCCGTGAGACGCCTAAGACAGCGCTACAGAGAGACAGGATGGACAGCTGATCGTCCTCGCAGTGGCAGACCACGTGTAACAACACCCGCACAGGATCGGTACATCCGAACATCACACCTGCGGGACAGGTACAGGATGGCAATAACTGCCCGAGTTACACCAGGAACGCACAATCCGGCAATCAGTGCTCAGACTGTCCGCAATAGACTGAAAGAGGCTGGACTAAGGGCTTGTAGGCCTGTTGTAAGGCAGGTCCTCACCAGACATCCCCGGCAACAACGTCACCTATGGGCACAATCCCACCATCGCAGGACCAGACAGGACTGGCAAAAAGTGCACTTCACTGACGAGTCGCGGTTTTGTCTCAGATGGTCGGATTCACATTTATCGTCAAAGGAATGAGCGGTACACCAAGGCCTGTACTCTGGAGCGGGATCAATTTGGAGGTGTAGGGTCCGTCATGGTCTGGGGAGGTGTGTCACAGCATCATCGGACTGAGCTTGTTGTCAATGCAGGCAATCTCAACGCTGTGTGTTACAGGGAAGACATCCTCCTCCCTCATGTGGTACCCTTGCTGCAGCCTCATCCTGACATGACACTCCAGCATGACAATGCCACCAGCCATATTACTCGTTCTGTGCATAATTTCCTGCAAGACAGGAATGTCAGTGTTCTGCCATGGCCAGCGAAGAGCCCGGATCTCAATCCCATTGAGCACGTCTGGTACCTGTTGGATCGGAGGGTGAGGGCTAGGGCCATTCCCCCCCAGAAATGTCCGGGAACTTGCTGGTGCCTTGGTGGAAGAGTGGGGTAACATCTCACAACAAGAACTGGCTAATCTGGTGCAGTCCATGAGGAGGAGATGCACTACAGTACTTAATGCAGCTGGTGGCCACACCAGATACTGACTTTTACTTTTGATTATGACCCCCCCCCTTTGTTCAGGGACACATTATTCAATTTCTGATAGTCACATGTCTGTGGAACTTGTTCAGTTTATGTCTCAGTTGTTGAATCTTGTTATGTTCATAGAAATATTTACACATGTTAAGTTTGCTGAAAATAAACGCTGTTGACAGTGAGAGGACGTTTCTTTTTTTCGCCGAGTTTAGGAGTACGCCATCTCAATGTCTGGAAGGAGCGTAAATCTTTTCCTAGTCACTTGCGGAAAGTTCTTTCAGGAAAGCCTGTTCACAAAACTGCTTGACATTCCCTCTATTACCCGAGGGGGTAATTTGGGTATTTTATTGTGCCTTGCACACACACATTGTTTGGACAGATACAGATGTCCGGGTACTTACGCAGGTTATTAGTTAATATAGTTTAGTGTCGATTTAGAGAGGTCTTTAGGGTTCAGCCTTGTAGCTGCCTTTTATCAACTGGGTGAAATTCAACGTATTACATAGCCCTTTTAAAATAAACGCAGTTGACAGTGAGAGGACGTTTCTTTTTTTGCTGAGTTTAGTTTCCCATTAAATGGTCAAAAATAAAAAATAAATATATATTGCTAAGGCTGTCTGGGTGTGGTCTGATTGGAGCAGGGAAGGGAAGGGGACCAGAGCAGTGCATTAACCACATATCACATTTAGGTAAGACCCAGATGCAGACAGTGTAGAAGTAACAATAGTTTATTACAACCACAGGTGCAGGCAAATGACAGGTCAAGGCAGGCAGGGGTCAGCAATCCACAAAGGGTCCAGAACGGCAGGCAGTCTCAGGGTCAGGGCAGGCAGAACGGTCAAAACCTGGAGGGACTGGAAAACAGGAGCAGGAAAACAGGCAGGAGCAGGGAAACAAACACTGGTAGGTTTTACGAACAAAACGAACTGGCAATAGACAAACGGAGAACACAGGTATAAATACACTGGATAATGGGGAAGATGGGCGACACCTGGAGGGGGGTGGAGACAATCACAAAGACAAGTGAAACAAATCAGGGTGTGACACCACAGTTAGAATTGGAGCGGGGAAGAGGACCTGAGCAGTGCATTACCATAGAAGTGAAGCGGGGAAGCTTAATGGTAGGAATATGTAACCTGAAAGCTAGCGGTTATTGGCATAGACGTTTGGAAGAGTCTTTATTATTTTTGCCTGGTGATGTCACGAGGCAATCCGCAGCTCCACCCATGCAGAACCTGCTGAATTTAAGGTTCTGTGTTGATTTTCAACCAGCAACTATTGGGGAAATAACACTGATCACATTTTTCACATGTACAGTGTTCGTTTCATCAGCTGTTGTACAAATTTGACACAAAACAAAGGTAAAACAGAATTTTGGCTACACTGGGCCTTTAATATGAATGGCAAAACAAATACTGTAAAAGTTGCCATTCATTACAGTATTCATATCTTTTTTAACATCACCCATTGATTCTTCTTTTTGAGGTGTTCATAACAATCGCATGACAAATTGAACACAAATGTCCAGTTTATAAAAAGGCCACCACTACTTAACTTGACGTAGCTAAGAGACCAAAAGTGGCAAGTTTAAACACAAACCAATATAGTGTACAGTTAAATAGGCCATTTAGCAGACACTTATCGAAAACAACCTATAGTACACAAATGCATACATTTGTAGTATACAATGACCAACTATAGCATTTGCAACGCTTTAGTATCCAGCATCAGAATGAAACTGACAGATGTCAGCCTGCTATCTGTGTTGTGTGAGGATGCAGGGAGGAAGTCATGAGATGTGACTGATTAGGGAGGCAGTGACTGCGTCCCAAATGGCACCCTATTCCCAATTTAGTGAACTACTTGGGCTCTGGTCAAAAGTAGTTCACTAGAGAATAGAGTGCCATTTGGGACACAGACTTTCACTGTCTGGGACTTCCTGACCTTCCTGGAAGTGCCTGTACTACTTCTTGTGGTTCTACTTCACTCTATAACCATAACCACAACCACCCCTGTGCATCAGCTCAGTCAGGAGGAGATGCTCCTTCAATTTTGACTCGTTCAACCATGCTACCCTCAAACAGGGATGTTGTCATAAAAAAATTTATGAGCAAAATCCCTGAGCTTCGTGGGTAAATAGATCCCTAACCTTAAACTGGGTTTACTTGAGTTTACCGTCCACTACCTCATTGACCTCAATTTGTGGGGCATAAGGGAATAATTGAGACAAGGAGCAGTAGGGACAAAATATCTTAGAGAGTGAACTGAGTAGCTTAAATATTAATACAACATTTGATATACTGTAAGTGTCACGTCCAGGCCAGAGTTTTAGGCTGGCGTGTTTAGGTTTCGTTTTTGGTGAAGGTTTTTTTGAGTTCTAGGTGTTCTATTTCTATGTTGGGGTAATGGTTCCCAATTAGGGGCAGCTGAGTGTCGTTGCCTCTAATTGGGAACCATATATATGTTTGGGGTTTTCATTAGGAGTTTGTGGGTTATTGTTTGTGCATAGCTTGTAGTTTGTTTAGTTATGTCCAACATCACGATCTTCGTTACGTTCATTTTGTTGTTTTGTCCCAGTTACATTCGTAAATAAAATGTATACTGGAAGCATCGCTGCGTCTTGGTCTGTCCCTTTTGAAGATCGTGACAGAATAACCCACCACAAAAAGACCAAGCAGCGATGTCAAAAGGAGTCCTGGACATGGGAGGAGATATTGGCTGGGAAGGGGCCTTGGAGGAAGACGACGGAGCATCGTCACCCCAAGAAGGAGATGGAAGCTGCGAAGGCTAAGCGAGGGAGTTATGAGGATTTATATGGAGCGTGGAACCCGGAGAGGGGGAGATATGTTGGGACTCGCCTGGCGCGGAAACCCGAGAGGCAGCCCCCAATTTTTTTTGGGGGGGGGGGGCACACGGGGAGTTTGGCTGGTTCAGGATGGACTCCTGAGCCAACTCCTCGTGCTCTCTGGAGGAAGCGTTGGGGAGAGCGTTGCACTGAGCAGACACCGTGCTATGCAGTTTTGCGCACGGTGTCTCCAGTGCGCATGCATAGGCCGGTGCGCAAAATTCCAGCGCCACTCATCTGTCGGGCTAGGGTGAGTGTGCTACCTGGTAGAGTGGTGCCGGCTCTGCGCGCTAGGTCTCCAGTACACCTTCTGGGACCGAGATATCCTGCACCGGTTCTGCGTGTGGGGTCTCCGGTTCGCATCCACAGCCCAGTACGTCCTGTTCCGGCTCTGCGCACCAGGCCCCCTGTGCGCTTAGAGAGTCCTGGAGTTCCACGCTCCAGGATCCCTGTGCCCGTCGTGGACTCAGCACGTCCTGTCCCTGCTCCACGCTCCAGGATCCCTGTGCCCGTCATGGACCTAGCACGTCCTGTCCCTGCTCCACGCTCCAGAATCCCTGTGCCCGTCGTGGACCCAGCACGTCCTGTCCCTGCTCCACGCTCCAGGATTCCTGTGCCCGTCTTGGACCCAGCACGTCCTGTCCCTGCTCCACGCTCCAGGATCCCTGTGCCCGTCGTGGACCCAGCACGTCCTGTTCCTGCTCCCCGCACCAGAGTCCCAGGGCGCTTCATGAGCCCAGCACGGCCCGTTCCTGCTCCCCACACCAGAGTCCCAGTGCGCGTCATGAGCCCAGTAAGGCCCGTTCCTGCTCCCCGCACCAGAGTCCAAGTGCGTGTAATGAGTCCTACACGGCCCGTTCCTGCTCCCCGCACCAGAGTGCCAGTGCGCGTCATGAGCCCAGCACGGCCCGTTCCTGCTCCCCGCACTAGAGTGCCAGTGCGCGACATGAGCCCAGCACGGCCGGTTCCTGCTCCTCGCACCAGAGTCCCGGTGCGCATCGTGAGCCCAGTATGGCCGGTTCCTGCTCCCCGCACCAGAGTCCCAGTGCTCGTTATGAGCCCATCACGGCCGGTTCCTGCTCCTCGCACCAGAGTCCGAGTGCGCTTCGTGAGCCCAGTACGGCCGGCTCCTGCTCCTCGCACCAGAGTCCCAGTGAGCATCGTGAGCCCAGTACGGCCGGTTCCTGCTCCTCGCACCAGAGTCCCAGTGAGCATCGTGAGTCCAGTACAGCCGGTTCCTGCTCCCTGCATCAGTCATCACGATCTTCGTTACGTTCATTTTGTTGTTTTGTCCCAGTTACGTTTGTAAATAAAATGTATACTGGAAGCATCGCTGCGTCTTGGTCTGTCCCTTTTGAAGATCGTGACAGTAAGAACAAAACAATGAATTTGATTCAAGACTGTGTTCTGGACTGTTTTGAAAATAATAAAAAATGAATTCAAAAATAGATATAAATATATACTGTGCAGCAATCAAACTCTTCTCTTTCACATGTATATTATTGGCGGTGTTCCTTTGTCCCGATTGTTTAGTTACATGAAATACCTGATTATTTTGGAATAAATATCCTAAAATCACCCTTGGGTGACAAACAACCACTTTGTCTAAACCTCACACAGTATTATCCTTAAAGGCAGCAACTTCCTGTAACACCATGGACAGAAATTCCTTGTGCCTGTTTAGCACAGCCCAGCCGTAGATCTTCATCTCATAGTCATCACGAAGCACGTCTTGGGGCTTAGTGGACGTAGTAGTGTGTGCGTTTGGGTCCAGAATCTGCAGGAGCACCTCTACGCGGCCAGAGAGTGTCTTGAGACGGTTCCTGGAATCCCTCAGGAGGCCCAGAAGAATCTGAGTGTCAATATCTGAGACCTCCAACATGTCAGTCATGTATTTGGTTACCATGTCGATGTGCCAGTGGAAGAGCATGGCTTTGTTGGGGATGTTCCGAAGCTTCTCCTTAGGGGTGGAGCCAGCGATGGTTGCTGAGGGAACTCCATCCATGCTGGGGGCCTGCTGGTCATTCAGGAAGCCATTTGTTTTCATCTGCAAACACATGGAGGGGGGGAATTCAAATCAGTTCACTGACATTCTCATTGTGCAATTGACCTGTTTTCTACAAGAGTTCAGAACTATGCTGAGCAGTACCGTTATAGCCTATGATCTGAATCTGTTACACTGTAGTTACAGCTTTCCCATGAATAATACAGTTCTGAGAAAATCATATGAAATCATGTGGGTTAACAGTCATCACTGTCTAACCCTGTGGAATATTACCGGAAAGTTTAGCTTCAAACAATAATTGCAGTGACACTGCGACTGAGTTCTGAGAAAACCATATGAGATCATGTGGGTTAACAGTCATCACTTCGAATCATGGGGAATTTGGGAAATTCATTCACCAGAACAGGCCGTCAATACAGTTTGTCACGGTGACCCTCAATACTTGGTTAGCCTACTGAGATAAAGCTCAGTCATTAACCTGCGGCGCTAATGCAATTCATCAGGTCTGGGGCAAAGATATTGACCGAACCACCTCCATTCCATCTTGTTACTTACATAACTAGTCAGGAGGATGCCAGCTTCATGATCTGACTGTTTGGAAAGGTCTAAAGCCTTCTGATACTTGTCCACATTTCCAGAGTGGGATGCTGCCTGTGCTGTCTCCAACTTGATCACTAGAAAGACGCTGAGTAAAACTGGTGAAGGGCATCATGATTATTACAAAGTTTGCTACACATTGTGCATGTATACTTAGGTAAATAACACACACTTTACTCATGCACACAACAACTTGACAATCACAAACAATAGTAGGTTATTCTTTTAACAATCCAAGTATGTCACAAATGGTTAACTGTTGTTGTAAGAGTACAATAAAAATATTTACCAAACATATTGTAAGTCTGTTAGAGTTATTCTGTGCCGGTGAGCGAAGGAGACTATTATGATGGCTTGATCAACTCTAATATACGAGTGGTGTCTCAACCACAACCAAAAGGAAATAATGTCACATTTTCTTAGAATTTCTATAAAAAAAAAATCATGTTTAGTGTAGACCTTTCTCCTCCCATTTAAATGCACACCCACTCATCTACTATAGATTACAAGTCTACTCAACAAGACTGAAGAAACACATTTTATTTATTTTTTACCTTTATTTTACTAGGCAGGTCAGTTAAGAACAAATTCTTATTTTCAATGGAGGCCTAGGAACAGTGGGTTAACTGCCTGTTCAGGGGCAGAACCACAGATTTGTACCTTGTCAGCTCGGGGATTTGAACTTGCAACCTTTCTAGTCCAACGCTCTAACCACTAGGCTACCCTGCCGCCCCCAAATGTCTGTACTTTCATGAAGACCTTGCATAACTTAATAGTTTGACAAAGTATGTGTAATGTCTCAACCCATATCTAAGCTATTTTAGTGTAAATTCATCCATACAAAAGGAAATTAACAATCAAATGTTATCTGGAAAAAATGAGATGACAATGTATCCATAATGAAGTCCAGAACCAGTACATTTTTAATAAGAAATGTCTTAATTGTGAAAATTGAAAAAGAAATTTGAAGAATAAGACAGTGTTGATCTTAAAGAAAATACAACGCTACAAAAGTACAGAAATGTTGACCCTTAAAAAAATATTGATATTGAAACTGCATCACGGCACTGAATAAAGCTACTCTTTAACTTGGATAATAATGGGATGTTATTTTTTTTCCTAGTATTGCCTGCGTATGTTTTTCAAGAAAATATAATTCTGATATGTTTAACAATTGACACAATTTCCACCAATACACCTCAAAACTTGACTTTTTTTTAATTTTTATGTTTTTTTCTCTAATGTGATTGTCCAAAATAATACTTGTGCTGACATCACTGAGCAGCGTCAGTTATTGGGGGTGAGATAAGCCCATTTACGTGCCTTACTACAAGGACAATTAGTGAAGATATGGCGAATAAAAAGCACAAATGGAGAATCCTTTTTTTTACTAATGCATAAGTTGTGCTTCACATAATTCACTCAACCATGAAATAACTTGACCTTTGACACAAAGGGTGGCGTTCTGACACAGCATTATGGTATAAACATCACTGGAAGACAGTAGTGTTGTTTATAGTACTAGTAACATGTTTGTGCCCTGCGGCAAGCAAGTAAGTAGCATAAGAAAATCATTATTATGCATTATTACATGTTATAAACATGTACACGCCTTTATAATGCATTATTACAAGGCTTGGGCTATGACTCAAAATGGCTGTTATTTAGTCAGGATCTTTATGAGACGATAACAAGCCATGAAGGGGTTATATATGCTTATAACAAGTCTTCTAATGAAAACATAACCGCATCATAATGCATTATACCTGCAGGCCTTAAGTACAGTGTTACCATCATCACAACTGTACTTCAGTTCACCAATCCCCTTGTCCCATTGTGTGCATTGGTCAGGGGTCCTGGCAGCATCCAAACAGTGCATCTCCCAGGGGATTCTGGGAAGACAAGAGGCTCTCTTCAGACACCCCTTCCTTGAAGCGCTTTTGGTGGTCATGGCAACAAAGTTTATGGTTAATACTGCTCACGCAGCAGTGCTAGTCTAGGCACGGAGTTCGCTTCTGTCTTCAGCCCCGTACTGCCCCAGGACACGGAGAGGGGTGTAGTATGGGCCAAGCCGTCAGGTCACCATCAGCAGGCTGGTTCTTTCCTGTGCTGCTGGAGCATCTCAGTCACACTCACTATGTCCTCTTCAGGTACCTACAGTAGAACACAGGATAAGAGAAAAGAATGGAATATGGTTACAATTCCTACTTCATCAGCATCTCAAACCATAATGGTCACATACACATATTTAGCAGATGTGTAGGGAAATGGTTGTGTTCCTAGCTCCAACAGTGCAGTAATATCTAACATTATACAACAGGTCTAATCCTGAATGCTGATAGATTAAAACCACATTGCAGCCGGTGTCTATTCCACAAGTTACCACGGGCTAAATCTATGACATTGAAATGCCCATTTACTCTGTTCCATCTGACTGCGCAATCCACTGTCTCATCAGCCCAGCCAGGCACTTAATAAACTTGATCTCCACTATAAAAAGCATCTTGTCATTCTCACATTTCTTTTAGACTAACATTTAGTTTTCAACAGCGGAGATTTGTACAAAACCTTGCTGTCTGTCTCTCCGACATGAATCATGAATCAGCTGCCATTATTTTTATGGATATGTACAAAGAAATGTTATTAAAAAAAATAAAATAATTCCAGCTTTAGTTTGAAGTGATTGTGTTAGCTGTGTAGTTGGTTAGCTCCTCTGAACGACAGTGCCCAGACGAGTGAGCACATTTTCTATGCCAGGTAAAATTGTGTCTCATTAGCTTGTTTATTTATGTAACCTTTATTTAACTAGGCAAGTCAGTTAAGAACAAATTCTTATTTACAATGACGGCCTACCCGGCCAAGCCCTAACCTGACTCTGGGCTAATTGTGCGCTGCCCTATGGGACTCCCAATCACGGCCGGTTGTGATACGGCTTGGAATCGGACCAGGGTGTCTGTAGTCACGCCTCTAGCACTGAGATGCAGTGCCTTACACCACTGCGCCACTCGGGCGCATATGGATGTATCCAAATAAATGTCACTAGAAAATGCCTTAAATGCGCCTACTTTGCTGTTATTCTGGCTTTTTGATGTGACTAAGTTAGCCGTAGTTGGCTAGCTAGCAACCAAGGGATAAGAACATTGCCAGCCAGTATGGCAAAGGAACATTTAGAATGAACGACTGGGTCGCATCTCTTGAACCGAACAGATAGAACGAATGACCAGCCCGCTTGTGTAGCAACCCTAGATTTGTGTCAGGACTCTATCTAAATAACGTTTTTAAATAAAATATAAAATATCATTATTTGAATAAGTTGGTAACCAGTTGTATAAAAGTGATAATGCCCGAGAAGTCGGTGTTTGGAGAATATATCTGCACGGTTTGCCGGCCCGTGACAAAGTCTCGGCCCTAACAACCCCCGTGCCAATATATCCTCCAAACACCGGCTTCTCAGGCATTATCACTTAAATACGCAACAATACACACAAATCTAAAAGTATCAGAATGGAACTAAGAAATATTAGAACAAGCAATGCCAGTCTCGAGTATAAGTATATATGACGGGATATATAGACATTAAATGGACAGTATGTGGATAGAACATATAGTATATCGGACTAATATGTAGGATAGAATAGTATATGTACAGCAATAGTTGAATAGGATGGCCTTGACTAGAATACACTATATACATATGAAATGGGTAAAACAGTATGTAAACATTACTAAAGTGAGCAGTGTTCCATTATTAAAGTGACCAGTGTTTCATGTCTATGTACATAAGCAGTAACCTCTAAGGTGCAGAGATGAGTAACCAGGCAGTTGCCTGTTAGTGACAGTGACTAAGTTCAGGGCAGGGTACTGGGTGGGGGCTGGCTAGTGATGACTATTTAACAGAGGGACAGCCTTGAGCTGGAAGCTGTTTTTCGGTCTCTCGGCCCCAGCTTTGATGCAGCTCTACTGACCTCTCCTTCTGGATGATAGCGGGGTGAACAGACCATGGCTCGGGTGGCTGAGGTTCTTGATTATCCTGGCCTTCCTGTGACACGGGTGCTGTAGATGTCTTGGAGGGCAGGTATGTTCCACCCGCAGGAGAGCCCTGCGGTTACGACGGTGCAGTTGCTGTACCAGGCGGTGATACAGTCAAAACAGGACGGTCTCAATGATGCATCTGTAAAAGTTTGTGAGAGTCGTCCAAGACAAAATCCATCAGCCTCCTGAGGTTGAAGAGGCGCTGTTGCGCTTTCTTCACCATGCGGTCTGTGTGGGTGGACCATTTTAGATTGTCAGCGATGTGTACGCAGAGGAACTTCGATTTGGATGGGGGCGTGCTCCCTCTACTGTCCATGATCAGCTCCTCATTTTGTTGACGTTGAGGGAGAGGTTATTTTCCTGCCACTACTCCTCCAGCGCCCTCACCTCCTCCCTGTAGGCTGTCTCATCATTGTTGGTAATCAAGCCTACTACTGTTGTGTCGTCTGCAAACTTGATGATTGAGTTGGAGGCGTGTGTGGCCACGCAGTCATGGATGAACAGGGAGTACAGGAGGTGGCTGAACACACATCCGTGTTGAGGATCAGCGTAGTGGAGGCCGACCTTAACCACCTGGGGGGCGGCCCGTCAGGAAGTCCAAGACCCAGTTGCACATGGCAGGGTTCAGACCGGGGGTCCCGAGCTTAATGATGAGCTTGGAGGGTACTATGGTGTTGAAGTGGGGCTGTTACGGTGACCGTATTACCGCCACACCGGAGGTCACCAGTCATGACCGCAGTCAAATTCCACGTGACCGTTTAGTCATGGTAACTAGGCTTCTCTAGACACATCGAGACGCACAGTTGCGTCTCGATGTGTCTGTCTTCGAGACGCAACTGTGCGCGTTCCTGTTATTGAATTCTGAGGCGCATATTGAAGATGTTAGAAGAACTGTCCACATTTAACCTTCAACTGTCTGTCTTCACTTGTAGTCTAATTTTTTAGCTGAGATGCCTGTGAGAAGGACCCGATCACGTGACGGACATTGGCTAATAAGAATTTAGATATCTGAGCGAGCCATGTGAGGGAGAGGTGCAGCTGGGAGAAGGGAATTCAAATTAATATATTCTACCAAAGCACTTTGGCTGCAAAAGGCATGGATTTATCAGAGGGCATTACACTGGAAGCCTGGTGAGAAGATTATCAAGTGCTTGTCAAATTGTGCATGAGAGACTGATGAAGTGTGTGCAGCATGCACAAAAAAATAAGCAGAGCTCATGCCTTTCATGCAACTTTTTTCTAAATCATCATTAGTCACATCATGCAGCTTTAGAATGTATTAAAAATCTAAACATATAACCCAACATATGTATCACAACTAAAGTTGCAAAGACAACTCTAGATTTTGCATATAGGAGGACCTGTTTCTTTGTTAACCGCTCAACCACATGTGCCGCATGTGCGCACTTCCTTGGAAATCGTTTGAAAAAAAATATCCTTTCTATTTTCTTCAGTTCAATTGTATTGTTCATACTATAAAATAATACCACAGAATTTTAGGCATATCTTGTCTGCTAAATGAACTAGTGTAGCCCATAGCCATATTAGGGCCTAACATAGGGACAACTCACAGTATGCTATTCTGGCCTTCTGAATATTCTGTCCCTTCATTTCTATAGACCTAAAAAATAATGGATTTTTTGTGTTGGCGTATATTAAATTGATTTATTATACTTTTTAAAAATGTAGATCAAAGGTCTGCATCAGTGGCTTGTAGGCTATATGTGTTCACGTAATTAACAGTCAATTCCCTTGAGACCGGCAGTTATTTGCTTGACAATCCCCGGCTGACAAAATGTCATGACCGTCACAGCCCTATGTTGAATGCTGAGCTGTAGTCAATGAACAGCATTCTTACATAGGTATTCTTTGTCCAGATAGGATAGGGCAGTGTGCAATGCGATGGCGATTGCATCATCCGTGGATCTATTGGGGCGGTACGCAAATTGCATTGGGTGTCTCGCCTCCGATGGAGGTGATATGATCCTTAACTAGCCTCTCAAAGCACTTCATGTTGAAAGAAGTGAGTGCTACGGGGCGATAGTCATTTAGGTCAGTTACTTTTGCTTTCTAGGGTACAGAAACAATGGTGGGCATCTTGAACCAAGTGGGGAGAGCAGACTGGGATAGGGAGAGATTGAATATTGCCCGTAAACACTCCAGCCAGCAGGTCTGCACATGCTCTGAGGACGCGGCTAGGGATGCCAACTGGGCCGGCAGCCTTGAGGGGGTTAACACGCTTAAACGTCTTACTCATGTCGGCCACGGAGAACTAGAGCTTATGGTCCTCGGGAGCGGCCGGCGTCGATGGCACTGTGTTATCCTCAAAGTGAGCGAAGAAGGTGTTTAGCTTGTCCGGGAGCAAGACGTCAGGTTCAGCGACGTGGATGGTTTTCCATTTATAATCTGATTGTCTTCAGCATGAGAAGCATTCTGACTAACAGCTATATCTCTTAGTCAGGTATCTCACATCAAACTATCAGTGTCATTCAGGTGTCAACTATGCAGATAGTGCAGAAGACACTGCTGATGTCAGACCAACAAAAGCTGGAAAGTCCACAGGAAGCGGTTGATTTAGCATCCTCTGACAAATCAAACATTCATTCTGTCATCTGATAGCGCTGCTGACGTTCTTGTGATGTTTATAAACCCTGTTGCAAACACCTGCTACTGTAGTCTTGGATAAAATAACTAATCACAGTCATTAAACTACACGCTACCCTTTATCCAGGGGTGAACAGTGCCCTCTGTTGGTCAGAATCAGAACAGACAGTCTTCTAAAGTTCTAAACTCCATGTTCTGTAGAGTAAAGCTGGGTGCCAGTGGGTGTCACTTCAACAGCTAAAGGCTTGCTCACCAGGGCATGGTCGAAGCTGAAGGTGCTGATATAATAGGCTGAGATGTCGTTGTCGGCTAAGGGCTGAGATATCTGGGCAACAATGCCACACTCGTCTGGAGAAGAGAAGAGAGATGGAGAGATCAACAACAAAGTATTTGTGGTATCAATATAAGTATCAGTCTACCCAGGCTAGAGTTGGGCATGATCCTAACATACTTATAGTGGGTCTTTCAGAGGATGGATTAAAAGGTAGTTTACCAAAACCCAGAGGCTGTCCCCCAATGCGCACCATCCTCCACAGCTCCCTGGAGGAACTTGTGAAGAGAAGATCAGCAGGGAACCTAGAATACACAGAGACACACACAGTGTTGGTCATTGCTGCTACCAAGTATCACAGGCCAAAATTCAGGAAGAGCAACAGCACCACCACCTGGCTATCGCCTACCACTGAACGCCTGACTCTTAAAAAAATTGCCTGGAGCCATAGCGCTATTATAATACCGTAAAGTTTCAACTGCGGGAGGGTCTACATATTTCATTTTATTTATTTTAGGCTCAAAAGAAGTGTGTCCTCTTTCATCAGGGGTTTCAAAATCATTCAATGGAGGGCCTAGTGTCTGCTGGTTTTTGGTTTTACCTTTCAATTAAGACCTAGACAACCAGTTAGTAAGGAGAGTTCCTTACTAACCAGTGACCTTAATTCCTAAATCAAGTACAAGGGAAGAGCGTAAACCCGCAGACACTCGGCCCTCTGTGAGTTTGACATGTCTTATATGGCACTGCTGGCAATTTTGAATAAAAATAGTAATATATACACAATACAGAACATGCATTAATCCACGGTCTCTAAGGTGTCCATCAACTTTGCTGCTGTGCTTATAGACCTTGGGGCCCGCACGTGACGTCTTCAACTGCGTAGGTCTATCATGACCCGTTGCACTGTTTTCCTCTAAGTCTTAAACTAACCATCATCAAATCCTTTCAAATAAAGCAAGGCGCATAAGCACTAGGTCAAATAAGCACTAGGCCTCAGTTATTTTTTGTATTACATTGTTATTGATTACTGCATTGTTAAGTTTAGTGCTTGCAAGAAAGGCATTTCACTGTACTTGTGCATGTGACAAAACTTGAAACGTTTCATTTCTATTGTTCTTTTGATATGTTTCTACTCATAATTTCTGCCATTTGGTAGGCTATTTGTTAGTCAACAAAAATTGGATACATGCAGCTTCTCTTGTCATTAGCCTACTTGTTACTCTAGAATAGGAATTGCTCACCATAATGTTATAAATCACTAGAATGATGAATGCATGAAAAATCTAGTTGACATCGGTAGGCTAAAGTTCTCTTTCATGTCTGCTTCTCTCACGAAGCGAGGACTTTTAGGACCGGAAGCCAGGACTTTTAGGGCCTAGGAGGTTTCAGTGCAAAATTTCTGATAGATTGCTTTCTGATAGACATGTCAAGCATAGGGTTGTCATATAAGATTGAAATGGGAAAATAATAGGCCTGGGTAAAAATTATGATGCATTTGATTTCCTAGCACTTGAATTGTGCTAGGAAATCAGACCTTCCGCAAAGGACAACTCCTAGCTGATGGGAGATAAAAGCAGTATGGACTAGAAGGCAGGACAGGAGATCATGAGGTGGGCTTTTGCGCTGTATAGTTTATTCATTCAGTTCTTAGTTCAGTAGGGAGAGTTTTGGAGAAGGGAAGCCAATCCGTTTAGATGCTGTGAAAAATATATGAGTATAGGTTACTCCATTGGCATGTAATAGCCTGTACACGGTCTGCTCTGCCATTGCGCTCCTTCACACCAGGGTGAAGGAGAGTTTTTAAAGATGGAAATCGGAAAACTGGACCGGTAAAAAAAAAAAAAAGTTTTTATTAAATAGGTTCCCAATACCGTGTGAATGTATATGTTTAATGTTGCCTATTACTTGACTGGTGACCGGAGACCTTCCAAAAATACAGTTTAATGTCAGCTTATGGAACTCAGCAAAAAAAAAGAAACGTCCCTTTTTCAGTTTTACTAATTAACTTCACAGATCTTCATTGTAAAGGGTTTAAACACTGTTTCCCATGCTTGTACAATGAACCATAAACAATTAATGAACATGCACCTGTGGAACGGTCGTTAAGACACTAACAGCTTACAGACAGTAGGCAATTATGGTCACAGTTATGAAAACTTAGGACACTAAAGAGGCCTTTCTACTGACTCTGAAAAAACACCAAAAGAAAGATGCCCAGGGTCCCTGCTTATCTGTGTGAACGTGCCTTAGGCATGCTGCAAGGAGGCATGAGGACTGCAGATGTGGCCAGGGCAATAAATTGCAATGTCCATACTGTGAAACGCCTAAGACAGCACTACAGGGAGACAGGACGGCCAGCTGATCGTAACAACACCCGCACAGGATCGGTAAATCCGAACAGAACACCTGCGGGACAGGTACAGGATGGCACAATCCCTCCATCAGTGCTCAGACTGTCCGCAATAGGCTGAGAGAGGCTGGACTGAGGGCGTGTAAGCCTGTTGTAAGGCAGGTCCTCTCCAGACATCACAGGCAACAGCGTCACCTATGGGCACAAACCCACCGTCGCTGGGCCAGACAGGACAGGCAAAAAAAGTGCTCTTCACTGACGAGTCACGGTTTTGTCTTGGATGGTCAGATTCGCGTTTATCGTTGAAGGAATGAGTGTTACACCGAGGTCTGTACTCTGGAGCGGGATCAATTTGGAGGTGGAGGGTCTGTCATGGTTTGGGGCGGTGTGTCACAGCATCATCGGACTGAGCTTGTTGTCATTGCAGGCAATCTCAACGCTGTGCGTTACAGGGAAGACATCCTCCTCCCTCATGTGGTACCCTTGCTGCAGGCTCATCCTGACATGACCCTCCAGCATGACAATGCCACCAGTCATACTGCTCGTTCTGTGCATAATTTCCTGCAAGACAGGAATGTCAGTGTTCTGCCATGGCCAGCGAAGAGCCCGGATCTCAACCCCATTGAGCACGTCTCGGACCTGTTGGATCAGAGGGTGAGGGCTAGGGCCATTCCCCCCAGAAATGTCCAGTAACTTGCAGGTGCCTTGGTGGAAGAGTGGGGAAACATCTCACAGCAAGAACTGGCTAATCTAGTGCAGTCCATGAGAAGGAGATGCACTACAATACTTAATGCAGCTGGTGGCCACACCAGATACTGACTGTTACTTTTGACCCCCTTTGTTCAGGGACACATTATTCTGTGGAACTTGTTCAGTTTTTGTCTCAGTTGTTGAATCTTGTTATGTTCATACAAATATTTACACATGTTAAGTTTGCTGAAAATAAAACGCAGTTGACAGTGAGAGGACGTTTCTTTTTTTGCCGAGTTTAGGAGTACGCCATCTCAATGTCTGGAAGGAGCGTAAATCTTTTCCCAGTCACTGTCAGGTAAAGTGGAGAAAAGCTGCTGCACTGTCAGGTAAAGTGGAGAAAAGCTGCTGCATTGTCAGGTAAAGTGGAGAAAAGCTGCTGCATTGTCAGGTAAAGTGGAGAAAAGCTGCTGCACTGTCAGGTAAAGTGGAGAAAAGCTGCTGCACTGTCAGGTAAAGTGGGGTTACCGGGGACCTTTAGAGAGATCAGGGGAGACTGTCCCTATTGGAGGAAATAACGACCAATATATCATAATTGGGTCTGTCAAACAGGAAGTCTACCCTACTTATTTCTTAAATAGGGCTTCAACAAAGCTTTTAGTAAATTGGCCTACTCAACTTTCAGCAGTGGGCGCTGTCCATATTTACAGTGAATTCTAAAAGTATTCAGACCCCTTCCCTTTTCCCACATTGCTACATTACAGCCTTATTCTAAAATGGATGAAATTAGAAATGTTTCTCAATACTAAGTACTCAATTTTAGTATAAGGCTGTAACGTAACCAAATGTGGAAAAAGTCAAAGGGTCTGAATACTTTGCAATGGCACTTTAGGCCAAGATCCAGGAGTGCCAGCTGCATATTAAGTAGCCTAATATTTTTTCTTATATACCATAAAATAAGTTGTTACTGCTATTTGTGATAGTCCTATTTTAGTTAAATGTACTATATATTACAGTCATGCTAACCATAGCGTTGTCTTATAACATATATTTTCATTGTATAAGATGGACATTTCATGTACATGTTCATTGTCAGATATGAAATAGTAAACTGACACGTAACATGTAAGTGTCACGTGTAAACAACATCTACATGATGTTAGCAATTTATGTCTATTCTTCAATAACACAAACTGCAAAGCAAATCAGGGGGAGAAAAATAGGTTCATTCAGAGAGGACAAATCAAGATGTTATGCTGGGAGGCAGATGTTCAGTCTCCCCCTGTCCTCAGCATTTCCCCCCTAGAACAAAGGACAGGATGCCACTTATAACCCCCCCCCACCCTAGCCTGAGGTTGACCAATCAGAAGTCCTTGCAGGACAACTTGGCCAATGGCCAAATAACAAGTATCCCACTCCAGACTCAATGTACAGACCAATGAAAACGTAGAACATGTCGCTCTGAGTTCAGGAGTGACATTTCACAGATTCTGAAAAGATGAACTGAAACCCAACTCCTATCTACAATTTGCTATTAGTACTCTTAATTTTTTGTCCTCTCAAACTCTGCGTTGTGTATTTATCTTCCAAATACTATTACAATGATGTGTGCATATCACAAGACATGAACGCGTCGGCAGTTTGACTGCTAAGAAAAAATACTAAAAATAATAATTAGGTGGGTGCCTATATTTGTCCTATTTCTTGTGTGTATCATAAGCATGTGTGAAATGGCGATAAGGGGAGTTTGGTTTTGCATATCCTAAGACCCTCAGAGAGTGGGGTCACGGCCAGGGTAAGCCATTATCAATGGGGACCCTGGAGAAATTACGGTTAAGTGCCTTGCTCAAGGGCACAGACAGATTTTTTACCGTCTTGGCTCAAGGTTTCTAACTAGCAACCTTTTGGTTGGCCCAATGCTCTAACTGCTAGGCCACCATTGACCACCCACAAAGTGAAACTTTAAGGCAGCTCAGATGTAAGAGAGGTGAGAGGAGATGAATCTTACTGTCTTTGTGCCTCTGTGTCCATGACCAGAGAGACGTAACCATCGATCAGAGAGAAGGAAAAGAACTTGATACAGTCCAGGTCCTGGCTGGGAAGAGCGCCCTCTTTAGGACTGGGGAAGAAAATAATTTACACCATAGAACTAGAATTGGAACACTTATGTGCAGTCTTAAAAAAAACACTTGTTTTTTTACAAGAAAATGGCAGAACCATTACCCTAAGTAAGGATACACCCGGCATTAACTAGGGATTTCACACTGCAGCCATCTTGACTTGAACTGGAACTGGTAAGGCAACAACTCTGATAAAAGGGACAAGGGTTTTGCGCAGAGCAGAGCTCACCTGTTGGAGTAGAAGAGCACGTCGATGAGAGTTGTTGCGATGGCAGGCAGAGTGTCTGGGTCCAGACTCATCACACAGAACTGGTTCTGAGGTATCAGCAAAGGGTGCACTGTCAGGTGGGGGGCTGGATATGAAACAGAAGGGGAATAATAGTTCATAACCTGAACCCAACCTGAAATAACCTAAAGCACTGGGACAGTGAGCAGTAGTGTTATAGAGTACAAGCATGTCTTCATGTGGGGGGATTTTATTGTGTTACCCATAGTTCCCTCAAAAAACAACACAGACTGATATGATATTTTCACTATGTCTGTCCCTTTGTGACTCCCTTCAATACATTCAGTCTCACCCCCGTCTCCCCTCTCTCTGCTGCGACGTACCTTCTTTGCCGTTCTTCTGGAAGCCATTGAGGACATCTTGGCTGAGAACAGCGGAGTACTCTCCCCCCACCTCTCTGTAGATGTTAAACTCTTCCTCCAGAGTGTTAATAACTACAGCCAGGTCCTTCTCCCTGACCTACAGTAAGACAGTGTTAATAACTACAGCCAGGTCCTTCTCCCTGACCTACAGTAAGACAGTGTTAATAACTACAGCCAGGTCCTTCTCCCTGACCTACAGTAAGACAGTGTTAATAACTACAGCCAGGTCCTTCTCCTGACCTACAGTAAGACAGTGTTAATAACTACAGCCAGGTCCTTCTCCTGACCTACAGTAAGACAGTGTTAATAACTACAGCCAGGTCCTTCTCCCTGACCTACAGTAAGACAGTGTTAATAACTACAGCCAGGTCCTTCTCCCTGACCTACAGTAAGACAGTGTTAATAACTACAGCCAGGTCCTTCTCCCTGACCTACAGTAAGACAGTGTTAATAACTACAGCCAGGTCCTTCTCCCTGACCTACAGTAAGCAGACAATATATGGGCTGACAGTCACTGACATTCAGAGAGAAAAAAAATTGTAGTCACTTCTATTACTTCAAATAGACTAGTGGCCTATTTGTACTTGGGATAACATTTATTTTAAGTTTGGAGTGGGACAAATTAAACTGCTTTGCAAAGCTATACCTACTTCATCACAACTTATCGTCGCCGTCTTCTGTAACATGCAACGCTTTGACCCAATGTTTTGACCCATTGCTCCCACCACTGTGTAATATGCTCTCTTGACACGAATATGAGGGGACACAAAGTGAGGATGGCAGTTTTGAGTTCGAGAATGTGTGTATATATATATATATATATATATATATATATATATATATATATATATATTTTTTTTTAACACCTGAAACAGCTTGTTCCTGCAATATAATTAGGCATAATGATTATGGCTCTGTCAAAATTTGGTTTATTTTTCAGCATACCTCTTGAGCTGTATGTATCCTCCTGACTGATGGTTATTTTTTTAAAGGAACTAAATATGCTTCTCTGCATCTCTGCTAAAATCTGGGTAAAATATTGAAAGGAATGTGAGTCTTATTCAGTACATAGTAATTGCTTGCTTTTCTAAAGTCTACCAACCTTGCCAGCTAAGATAATTAGACAAGCTACTCAAACTTGATTAATAGCCTAAAATGGCTTGGTAGCTAGTTGAGGTATTACAGAGAAACAATAAAAAAAATATATGTTTTATTTACTCATCAAGAAGAAATCAGTAGGCTACATAGCTTGATCAAATTAATTTACAAGCATAACTCCTGAGAGTCCTGCCCATCACGGGCAGCTATCGGCAAATCAAACGCTCTGTGTCTTTGCTCTGTGGCGCACCTTGGAAGGAACCACTTACTTGGGAGAATAGGGGGTGGGGGTACACTTTACTTGGCCCAGTCAGTGTGCCCCCTCCTCCTTTTTATAAATAATGATAAAATGTGGGCTTAAAAGGAAGTTTAGTAATTCATTTAAAATAAAAAAAATGGGTATGGGTATGACGCCTATGGCTATCGCTTAGCAACTGTTGTAATGGTTAGACACCAGGGGCACATTTAAGGGGGAGTAACGTTACAGAATGTTCAGAGAGAAATGTAGACCTATTACGTTGAAAAACAATGATAAGGAATCACATCAGACAACCAAATAAGCCCCAGCAGGTAATAACTGGAGGGGTCACAGCGACAGGGGACTCACCAGGATGAAGTCCGTCTGATAGGTCGAGAGCATGAAGACTGACACGTGCTGCTGGGCCAATGGGGCGATGACAGACTTAGCGATTTTGGTCACGCCCACCGCCTGCGAGCTGCTGGAGGAGTTGCCGTTGGAGACCACGTTGAGTGGCAGCCACACGGAACCTTCGACCAGTAGGTGCTCCGAGGGCTGCAGCTCTGCAGGGGGTAGAGGTGGTGGGGGGGGTTAGGTCATGTCAGAACAGACATAGTGGATGGAAATGACACAGACACACTCTTCACTCAAACAAAGACTATCCACTAGTGGTCTATACAGAAAACCCACAGCTAAGTTAGGCCTTCTTTCTAAAAACAATGGTACATACAGGCCCAATGCAAAGTTGCTACTTTCTAAACCTGACCTCATGTCATGTCTACAAAGCTATTTTAAGTCATTTCCTCTGATTGGAACCCACCCCGCTGCCATCCACTTCCTTGGGGGGGGGGGGTGATGACATCATCCACTCTCCACCATCCCATACATCCCCACCATGGTCCCTACAGTATGTTGGGAGTAGGATGAAGTGCCCCCAGAGACTGATCTAAGGTCAGTCTAAGATTTGGGGAGAGTAGGCTCATTCTGGTGCAGTACTTCTATCGCTAGACTTCTTAACAGTGTGTGTGTGTTTATGGTCTGAGAAGGGGTCAAGGAGGGTTCAACCAGGTCCTCCTCTCACTCTCCACTCTGGTTGCATCAGTCTATTCACACAGGATGGGCACAGGGCAGGGAAACACTATTGCCTACAGGACCATAACTGACCCAGACAGGACACTGCTCAGTCCTCACTACTTCCCCAAACAGCCCATCAACAGCAGCTAGCCTGGCAGCTACTTGGGAAACAGGTGTGAGCTCTCAAACATTTAATGTAATATTTGATTTATACAGGAAGTATAGGAACTGGGAGGAAAGTGCACTAGGATATTGGGTTGTATACTGGGATATGTGCACAATCACCTTTTGAAATACAGTGAAATTCACTAGAAGATGCATTGTACTGGATTTAACAAATCATTGTTTGTTTACATATTGAAATAAAGGCAACCTGCAACAATTTCAAAGATTTTACTGAGTTACAGGTCATATAAGGAGATCAGTCAATTTAAATAAATTCATTAAGCCCTAATCTATGGATTTCACATGACTGGGAATACAGATATGCATCTGTTGGTCACAGATACCAAAACAAAAAGTAGGGATGTGAGTCAGTATCTGGTGTGACCAACATTTGTCTCATGCAGCGTGACAAATCTCCTTCGCTTAGAGTTGATCAGGCTGTTGATGGTGGCCTGTGGAATGTTGTGCCACTCCTCTTCAATGGCTGTGCGAAGTTGCTGGATATTGGTGGGAACTGGAACACGCTGTCGTACATGTCGATACAGAGCATCCCAAACATGCCCAATTGGTGACATGTCTGGTGAGTATGCAGGCCGTGAAAGAACTGGGACATTTTCAGCTTCCAGGAATTGTGTACTGATTTTTATATGTCACACCTGTCAGGTAGATGGGCTATCTTGGCAAAGGAGAAATGCTCACAAACAGGGATGTAAACACATGTGTGCACACAATGAGAGAATTAAGCTTTTTGTGTGTATGGGACATTTCTGGTATCTTTTATTTCAGCTCATTAAAAATGGGACCAACACTTAATATTTTTGTTCAGTGTAATTTGTTGCTATGCTATTTCATCTTATATAGCAATGTGTTTCTATATTAGTTGCTATACAGCCTATTTCATTCCACATAAGGGCACTGTCATTCTACAATTCAGTGTTCTCAGGGATGAGCCTGGTTTGAATTAAAAATGTGTGAAGTGAACTTCAATTACTTCAGGGGATGAAGAAAAACCACACTTTCAGGCTGGGAAACTAATGGTATTTATTCCCAACAGTGCCAGGACTCTGATCTCTCTCTCAAAAATGAACAGTAAACATTACACTTACAAAAGATCCAAAAGCATAATGACATTTCAAATGGCATGTCTATATAGTGTTGTAATGATTAAGTAATTATCTTTTTGTTCTCATGATTTGGTTGGGTCTAATTGTGTTGCAAGGCTCTGCTTTGCTTCTCTCTCTATCTATCTATTCCCCTTCAAAAGGGGAACTGTTCTGGTTGGAATCATTTGTCAGAAGCAGCCCCTTGTGGCTTCTCTGAACCAGCTTTCACCTCTTAAAATAGACAGGAAGAGAAAGAAGGCCTAGAGGCAATATGTGCCTGTAATGTCAACTACATCTGTGAGATACAGACATTGGGAATAAAATGGCTCCAAAGAAAAAGAGTATAGGCCATAAAAAAAACATGTGACGTTGAAGTTGTTGACTTCAGCATACAGGATGTTAAGGGAGTGTAATTGAGAATAGGCTGGGGGTGGAGGTTTGTTAAGTGGTGCATCTCTGGTTGATACAAAGGAGGAGTCATTTACCTTTAAATCCCTCTTCATCCAGGACAACAGTGTAGTTCTCTGGAGTCTCTGTCAGACTGAAGAACTTGCATCTGAGAGAGAGAGAGAGAAGATTAGAACACAATTTTCAGAACAAACTAAAACAGATTGCCACTATGAGTGTTACTGTGTAGTATGGCGATGGTGTGTGTGTGTGTGTTAGGGGTGATTTAAACCTAGTGCCCTCTGGCCAAGCACCAAACTCTAGTCTTCACTGTGCCAATATTCCCCCAGCATGCTGGTCTGTTCACAATGTGTGCACCCAATCGAACAAGGCTCTGCTTTGCTTCAATCACCCACTGTGTTTTTTAATCCTGGAGAGGGCAGAGCCAAACCCGGCCATTCTGATATGGGACGGCACGATGGTCTTCTTTCGAGGGCCCCATTCATTAGGCCCAATGCTGTGCTGCCTAGCAGTGGGGAACACCGGGTACATTGGGGTAAGGGGGGGACTCCGACTGGCTTCATTATTTCAGGCCTGAACCCAAAATACAGAGACAGAGGAGTTTTGGAGACACTCTGTCCACAATGTTGTCTTTGTGGCAGACTGCCCCCTGGCCAGCAGGAGAGAATGGTTCACGAGGACTATGCATAATACAAAGTAGAAGTTTTGCAGGAGAGGAGTGAAAGAACAGGAAGTCCATTCAGCATAAACATACAGTATGTGGCTCATTCAAGAGCACACCTCTTCTCCCTTGCAAGGTCGATGAAAAACCGAGGAGGACATAGCCTGGCCCCAGATCAGTTGGTTCTGTAGACTTGTATAGTCAACTCCTATGGTCGTTGTCACGAACACAGAGTCAGAACAATCTTCTGGATGATTGAACAGTGCAACACCTTCCCCTTTAGTGTTATTCAGCCTCAGGAACAGACAGAAACATCCCTCTCTGCTGTCATTAGAAAACGTCGCTCCACCCCCATGGAAAACCCGCCAGCTGTATAACACTACAATCCTGTAAGGGGTCCTACTCAGCAAAACGTAATCTGCTGGTTTCATGAGACAGGGCAATCAATCCAGAGAGAGGTGTGCGTTCGAAATGGCACCCTATTCCCTACATAGTGCAATACCTTTGACCAGAGTAGTATACTGCACATCATACATTAGGGAATAGGGTGCCATTTCAGACGCAGCCAGTGAGAGGGGACAAAATACATAGTTCCACCCAGTCATCTGTAGAGCGAGCGAGGCAGCGAGCTAACTCAGCAGACCATTGTCTATTGTCACCTCAGTCAGCCCTTCCTGTTGACCTCTCACCCAGTCCTACAGCTACAGTCAGAAGTTTACATAAACCTCAGCCAAATACATTTAAACTCAGTTTTTCACAATTCCCGACATTTAATCCTAGTAACAATTCCCTGTCTTAGGATCACCACTGTATTTTAAGAACGTGAAATGTCAGAATAATAGTAGAGAGAATGATTTATTTCAGCTTTTATTTTTCAAACGTTTCGGGTAGCCATCCACAAGCTTCCCACAATAAGTTGGGTGAATTTTTGCCCATTCCTCCTGACAGAGCTGGTGTAACCGAGTCAGGTTTGTAGGCCTCCTTGCTTGCACATGCTTTGTCAGTTCTGCCCACAAATTTTCTATAGGATTTAGGTCAGGGCTTTGTGATGGCCACTCCAATACCTTGACTTTGTCCTTAAGCTATTTTGCCATAACTTTGGAAGTATGCTTGGGGTCAATGTCCATTTGGAAGACCCATTTGAGGCCAAGCTTTAACTTCCTGACTGATGTCTTGAGATGTTGCTTCAATATATCCACATAATTGTTCTTCGGCTTGCAAGCCTCACCCTTTTTCCTCCAAACATAACGATGGTCATTATGGCCAAACAGTTCTATTTTTGTTTAATCAGACCAGAGGACATTTCTCCAAAAAGTACAATCTTTGTCCCCATGTGCAGTTGCAAACCATAGTCTGGCTTTTTTTAAATGGCGGTTTTGGAGCAGTGGCTTCTTCCTTGCTGAGCGGCCTTTCAGGTTATGTCGATATAGGACTTGTTTTACTGTGGATATAGATACTTGTGTACCCGTTTCCTCCAGCATCTTCACAAGGTCCTTTGCTGTTATTCTGGGATCAATTTGCACTTTTCACACCAAAGTACGTTCATCTCTAGGAGACAGAACGCGTCTCCTTCCTGAGCGGTATGATGGCTGCGTGGTCCCATGGTGTTTATACTTGCGTACTATTGTTTGTACAGATGAACGTGGTACCTTCAGGCGTTTGTAAATTGCTCCCAAGAATGAACCAGACTTGTGGAGGTCTACAATTTATTTTCTGAGGTCTTGGCTGATTTCTTTTGATTTTCCCATGATGTCAAGCAAAGAGGCACTGAGTTTGAAGGTAGGCCTTGAAATACATCCACAAGTATACCTCCAATTGACTTAAATGATGTCAATTAGCCTATCAGAAGCTTTTAAAGTCATTACATAATTTTCTGGAATTTTCCAAGCTGTTTAAAGGCACAGTCAATTTAGTGTATGTAAACTTCTGACCTACTGGAATTGTTATACAGTGAATTCTAAGTGAAATTATCTGTCTGTAAACAATTGTTGGGAAAACTACTTGTGTCATGCACAAAGTAGATGTCCTAACAGGCTTGCCAAAACTATAGTTTGTTAACAAGAAATTTGTGGAGTGGTTGAAAAACGAGTATTAATGACTCCATCCTAAGTGTAAGTAAACTTCCGACTTTACCTGTACATACTGCTAGGTAGCCCAGCGGCCGTCAGAGCATGAACGAGGCCGGTGAAAGTTTGCTTCATTCTCAACCTCGGAATTTAGTGCTCGATTTCCGACTTGTTATTGTAAAGCCTGCAACAAGAAGGGGGAGAGGATGGTGCTAACAGGTAGCTACCTTCAGTCTGCTTTGTTAAGGCTACTGTTGGAAAAACTGCACAGTTCAAACATTTAAAAGCTCATTAATGATTAAAAAAGTTACCAAAGGGAGAGTGTAGCCTAATTGATGCAGGCACATTCTTAAAAATGGTTTGGAGCTGGGTATTTAACTTACTACCCACGTGACGCTGTTGCTGGGTTAGGCTAGTTTCCTGTTTCTGTGCTAGTCATTCTACATTTTCTATAAAAGCTTCTACAAAACATCTGCGGCACTGACAGGGAGGTTTAACATTCTAATTCTTTATTCCAGTCTTAGATGATAAAAGTAAACATCCATTCCATTCTCATGTGTCCCCAGTCTCATTTGTCTCCATGATGCAAAGGCACAGTCAGCACATTTATGATTGGTGATAAACAATTAATTTATTTTGTGGTGTGAGGGCAAGAGAGCAAGTGAAAGAGAGAAAGTGAGAGAGTAAAAGGGGCACTCAAAATGATGTTCTTTACCAATACAGAGGAGAGAACTGGCGTTCCATCAGAGGAAAGGTGAGGGCTGTGAGCCGTGATGACATTCTGTGTTATGAACCATCTGCTACCAACTCTGGATGAACATGGTCTATGTGTCTAAACTTGCAGGTTGGCTGTAGGCTGACCTAATGAGAGTTCCACTTTCACAGAGTGTCTTCGAATGAACAATGGATAAAGTTTACCCAGCTCTCCCCCCTGCTGCTAACCCAGGGCCCTTGACTGCCTACTGTAGAAAGCAAATGGAGAAAAAAAATCCCCATTAGTTTTGGCTCAGAGTTGCAACCCATGCTCTCTCGTTAGCAAGCTGCAGAGGTAAGGGGATGTACTGTGAAGAGGGCAGGCAGCAACATAGGCTACTGGCTAACATTATACAGTATGTGCATCCCGGACCACCACCACACTCACAGCATTACAGATGAACACTGTAGCAGACACTCGGTTCAGCTGGGAGAGAGAATCCTCCTCCTTAACCGTTCCTTCAAACCCTTACCATGTAGGCTGACAGTGCCTATTTCAGCAGAACAATAACACTGACAAGAAGAAACAGAAACTTGGTGAGAGAGATGATCAATAACTCATACAGATATTCTACAATAGATTGTTGTGGAATGAGAATTGTGCTACTGAAGAAACTGTCAGACAGAGCTGGAACAAGAAAACAGCCTACAAGAGCTGCTTGCAACTATACTGTGCTGACTGGTTAGCTAGCCTATCCTTAAAATTCCTTCTATGGTTGTTTGCTTTTGAGTGATTTTGTGCCCTATATTCTAATTTATTGCAGAGCCCTACAAGAGGGAGACCAGTAGTCTAAAACCAATTATATTGTGAAGCGGTCCAAAAAATAAGTATATTGTTTATATTATTGTTGTTGTTGTTATTGTTATGTTCCCCAAATGCATGGTAACTCAAAACAATTCAGTCTAAACCATTATTTTTCCACATGGCCTGATCCTCACCCCAAAACAGGAAAACAACCAGGACACAACAGAATATGACATAACTACAAAGCAACAACAAAGAGAGACAAAACCAAATGTAGGCTAACAGCCTAAGTCCCTAAGCTGTTACTGCATGACAGGGCAGTTCTACTTCATTCTGACTATTCTTTGGATTCAACCCTAGTAGCTGACCTGTCATGAAGTGTACCCATTGGCCAGCAGGTACAAATAATAACCTACTAATGATTCGCTGGAGGGAGAAGCGGAGGAACTCTTTAGCACCTTTAGAAGCTATTATTGAGCAATATATCCAGTGTGTACATGTCTCTACACATCTAAAGGAAGTGTCGGGCAGGGGGGGGAGTCAAGGCCAACTCTATCATCAGTGACGCTCGTCAGAGGAGTATGACGCCTGGGCTGGTAGACTGATGTTACTGGATTGATCTGTGAAACTTTTATGATAAGCAAGTCCTTGAAGACAGCCGGTAGAGCTGCTTAGACCTCGCAAAACACAAAGTGGGGTCTAAGCTATAAAATCCCCTTTTAAAAACAGCCTTCTCCAACTTGGCATGGATGGCATTTCTTCCCAAACTATGTAGGCCTACCGTGTATGGTGAGCCTACTTTCCACCTCTGAATTCATAGGCCTGCCATGATATAGGATAATACTATATAATATACTGCTAGCCTGTATAGTATCTGCTAGATGTTTAATCCTTTCTTCCGGCTGATGCATTTGCAAGACAAGCCGAGTCATAAACAATTACATAACAAAGGGAGGATTTCCAGGGATTAACTAAAAATTGCCACTGCAGCCACCATCCGTCCTGGACACTTTAAAAGCTTTATATTCAGGCTCTTTAAAGATGCATTTCCAGAGAGCTGCCTTTGACAAGACAAGTCTTGGGGAGTCTTGGGGAAGTGTCTGGTCCCATTGAAAGGAAAGTGCTTTCATCATCATATCATGTAAGAACAGACAAGTACCTGAATAGAGAACAGTGAAAGTTTGGTGGGGTTGACTAGCCTAATTGCTTTGCCCCAAGACTACCTGTATCTGACCACTAAATATGTTTTGTTTGTTGGCATAGTTACGAATAGGCCTATAACTAAACATACTTTAGGTTTCTAATGATCACTCTTCAAATACTAGCTAAACATGTTTCAGCAAATGAAAGACTGATATTAGAATAGAAATATTAAACACTACTACATTTTGGACTGGTGTGCTCATTCATTGACGGCAAGTACAATAAACAGATTAATGCACCACATTAAATTGTCTGGTTACCTTTGGTCCAAGTTTTAAATCATTGTTTATGGGTGCAGCTGGCTACATTGACATAGCATGACATGCACAATTACGACCTAAATTGAATGGGATAGCGTCGCTAACTACAGTATGTCAAAACATTTACATAGCAGATGAATGTGAGACAGGATTATCAAACTAGCAAACGTTAGCTAGCAAGCATGTCTGCTATCAGCGAGTGCGACCTGCCTATTTTTTGTTGTTGCAGGTTTTAGGATCGCAGAATGTTTTAAATTAGCTAGAATAATCTCCTCGTGCAAACAACCTTACCTTGCTCTGTTCCGCAGGAAAATTAGTTTGATGAGGGGGTGAGTGAAATTGACCAGACCATTTTTGCAAATGCTGGTCACTCGCAGTCTGTGATCCAGAATGTGCAAATCCATGGTTCTGAATAGCACAATCCCCTAGTCGGTTTGAATGAATGCTTGACTATTTGCACGAACGATCCAATAAAAGGTTCCTAAATTAACGTTTTGAGTGTGTTATTTTCATTCCTGAGGACTAGACGCTCGCTGCTTAGTTATTCAACTGTATGTCTTGCACTAGTCAGTCACAGATAAAGAGAAAAACATCAGACGCAATCTGACTCCACTACTGTATATTTAAATAAAAGGCTTCATATAATATACACGCCCCCTGCTCTTAAAGCTACACAAGTGAATTTGTCCAAATACTTCTATGACTTTCAAATGGGAGGACTAGATCATAGAGCCAAATTAAAAGTTTTAGCTTCACTGTCCAAATAAATACGAAGGGGATTGTATAATAACATATTCTGATATAACAATATCTGATACCCATAGCCTAATTATCACACCTACACACAAACAAATGAACAATTCTAGAACAGTGTTTGCAACTTGGGGTCTGCAATACCACCACTGCAAAAACATGTTTCCATATATTTAATACATTTCCAGATCAAATAATATGTATAATGTTATTTATTTATTCAATAGATTAACATGACACTATCACAAGAAGATAAAACACAATCAATCAGACGTAGAAAAAGATTACATAACATTTAATAATCCAGTGTTCATGTTTCTCAGTTCAAAGATGCATCTACTAATGTCTATTGATTTGCTTCTTCAGATGGTTGTCAAGGGAAAAGACTCACATTTGCTCACATTGACCTATAGGTTTCTTATGCCTGAGATATGGCATATGCTTCTACATGTCCACTGAGTAGGCATTTCTTACTCCTGTATGTTTACACACTCAAGGTGCATACTCATAATACAGTAGCAACAAGTTCATGTCCCTATCATAGCTATTTCATTCACAGTTTCATAGCTACTTCATACCTTATTGAAGTAAATGAAGATTTCCTTTCCCTTGTTTGGCACATAATTCACCTGAAATATAATTTATCTACCAATTTAGGTGAAATAAAATCTCTCCCCTATTCACCACGGTAGCAAAAATGGAAACTGGATTCTATATTGAATGCAGTCTTCAAACTGAGGGCTTGCCAGTGCACCAAAACATACAAAGTTTCCATCTACCACAGTTCATAGATTCAAGCTTAACATGTAGGCCTAAGTTATCTGCACCTACAACAAAAGAGAAAAAGACAGAGAGAGACACGAGGAAAAATGCCCATAATCTGTTCTCGCTTTGGTCTTCCAGAAAGGGAACTTGACTGAATCTGGTTATTGCAGAGGTGAACTCTTTGTAGGAATCATAATCCTAGACTCCATACTCCTGATCAAAGGCACTAGGAGAGATGTGACAGAGAGAAATGTTAGAGCTCAACATCAAGCTCTGTTCCTCAACATCTAAAAGCGTGTTTCTCAACTCCAATTCGTGAATACCCTCAACAGTACACATTTTTATTGTAGCCCCGGACAAGCACACCTGATTCAACTTGTCAACTAATCATCAAGCCCTGGATGAGTTTGTCCAGGGTACTGTTAGGGGTAACCGAGGACCGAAGTTGGGAAACACTGATAAAAAGACAGCAGCCTATATTTTGTGTCAAGACGGAGTAATACATGGTTTTCATGAAATTATCGGTATTCACAGATGTACTTCAGTGAGTCTGATCCGACAACCCACAAGACAATTCATTTAGACTTACAATCATAGAGTAGTACTGAAAGTTTGATGCAATTGAAAAACATGATTATTCTGAAGCCTCTCTCACGGTTGAAGACAAAAAGCACAATGCATTGCCAGAGAGGTTTTGATTGATATCTTTATGTGTGTGTGTTTGTTTTGTGTGTATTCTCTCCTACCTGTATAATAGACACTAGAATCCCATCCCTCCTTTTGCCAGGCAGAGTTTCTGGTCTCTTCTCTGGATTGAAGGTCTTTATAGGCTGTAGATGGAACAAATGATTTGGTATGCATGTATTCATGATAAACAAATAGGGGTAGGTACAAAAGACATTGACATACAGAATAAACAATAATCCAACATGTTGCACCATAGTGTGTGTATTGATAGTAGTAAACTGTCTGTCACTCATTGGGATAATTCCAAAAACACAGCATTGTCTGGCTTCATTTGATAAAATAGTGTCAATGTTATGCGTATGGGTATCATCAGCCGACTCACCCCACAGATGATGAACTTCATACAGGTCTCCTATCTGAGAGAAGAACCCTCCAATTGCCTCATCGTTCTCCTGTCGATGTTTGATCGCCCTCGCCCTATCAAGATAGGTAATGAATACAGTCAATATTGGACATATTTGACATACTACTGAAACATTTACTGATATTACTTATTGTATACCAGCTTTATTTCTGCATTAGTTATTTCCAAAATGACATGCAACTTAGATGCATATGGTACGTACATGCACATTTCTTTTCAAATGTACATATTTGCAGTCTCATGAGAAGTCTTACCAATGATTCCCCCATTCAATCATCGTTCCAGGCTAAAAGTTGGTGGAGAAAGAGAAAAACAATGTCTTTAACCATGTTTCCAACCAGTTTTTATGCAAGTAGTCATATCGTATAAAAATGAAAAAAATGTGATGGAAACAGGAAATTTGTGTAAATGTATAAATGCCGACAGATAATGTGTTAGTTCGACATGGTGGGATCTTTTTGTGTTGGTAAAATTAATTATGCGGGAAATGGTGGTGCAAACGCTTTGATGCACAAATATTTATATAATAAACATCATATCGAAGTAAACTTGGAGTCACGCAAAGATATGATGTGTGATCTTCCCACCATGACTCGGGAAACCATGCAGTTTATTAAGCTATAGATGAAATAAGTCATGATGAACTTCACAGGGTGGTGAAAGTGCCCGGTGATGAGCTTGACACTGCTTTCTAACAAATATCGAGGGTCTTACTTTGGTGATATGATGATCGATGTTTGACTGCCTTTTGACAAATAAAATATTCTCGCTCTTTTCCATAATTATCTCATCATGTAGACCACAGGATGTTGGTGGCACCTTAATTGGGGAGGACGGGCACGTGTTAATGGCTAGAGCGGAATAAGTGAAATTCTATCACAAACATCAAACACATGGTTTCCAGAAAATGATGTCATGGCTTCTGATAGGCTAATTGACATCATTTGAGTCAATTGGAGATGTACCTGTACCGGATGTATTTCAAGGCCTACCTTCAAACTCAGTGCATCTTTTCACGGGAAAATCGAAAGAAATCAGCCAAGACCTCCGAAAAAAATTGTAGACCTCCACAAGTCTGGTTCATCCTTGGGAGCAGTTTCCAAACCCCTGAAGGTACCACGTTCATCTGTACAAACAATAGTACGCAAGTATAAACACCATGGGACCACGCAGCCGTCATACCGCTCAGGAAGGAAACGCGTTCTGTCTCCTAGAGATGAACGTACTTTGGTGAGAAAAGTGCAAATCAATCACAGAACAACAGCAAAGGACCTTGTGAAGATGCTGGAGGAAACAGGTACAAAAGTATCTATATCCACAGTAAAACGAGTCCTATATCGACATAACCTGGAAGGCCGCTCATCAAGGAAGAAGCCACTGGTTCAAAACCGACATAAAAAAGCCAGACTATGGTTTGCAACTGCACATGGGAACAAAGATCGTACTTTTTGGAGAAATGTCCTCTGGTCTGATGAAACAACAATAGAACTGTTTGGCCATAATGACCATCGTTATGTTTGGAGAAAAAAAGGGGGCGCTTGCAAGTCGAAGAACACCACCCCAACTGTAAAGCACGGGGGTAAAAGCATCATGTTGTGGGGGTGCTTTGCTGCAGGATGGACTGGTGCACTTCACAAAATAGATGGCATCATGAGGAAGGGGAAATTATGTGGATATATTGAATCAACATCTCAAGACATCAGTCAAGAAGTTAAAGCTTGGTCGCAAATGGGTCTTCCAGATGGACAATGACCCCAAGCATACTTCCAAAGGTGTGGAAAAAAGGCTTAAGGACAACAAAGTCCAGGTATTGGAGTGGCCATCACAAAGCACTGACCTCAATCCGATAGAAGATTTGTGGGCAGAACTGAAAAGGTGTGTGCGAGCAAGGAGGCCTACAAACCTGACTCAGTTACACCAGCTCTGTCAGGAGGAATGGGCCAAAATTCACCCAACTTATTGTGGGAAGCTTGTGGAAGGCTACCCAAAATGTTTGACCCAAGTTAAACAATGTAAAGGCAATGCTACCAAATACTAATTGAGTGTATGTAAACTTCTGACCGACAGGGAATGTGATGAAAAAAATAAAAGCTGAAATAAATAATTCTCTCTAATATTATTCTGACATTTCATGTTCTTAAAATAAAGTGGTGATCCTAACAGACCTAAGACAGGGAATTTTTACTCGGATGAAATGTCAGGAATTGTGAAAAACTGAGTTGAAATGTATTTGGCTAAGGTGTATATAAACTTCCGACTTCAACTGTATACATATTAAATCAAATCAAATTGTATTTGTCACTTCTAAACAGCTTTTACCCCCAAGCCATTAATCAAATGGCTTCTCAGACTATTTGCATTGCCCCCGCCCTCTTCTACGCTGCTGCTACTATGTTATTATCTATGCATAGTAACTCTACCTACATCTGTACCGGAACACCCTGTATATAGCCCCGCTATTGTTATTTACTGCTACTCTTTAATTATTTGTTATTCTTATCTCTTACCTTTTTTGTAGATATTTTCTTAAAACTGTATTGTTGTTTAAGGGCTTGTAAGTAAGCATTTCACTGTAAGGTCTACACCTGTTGTATTCGGCGCATGTGACAAATAACATTTGATTTGATTTGCTCCCTTCCAGCCATTATTATGAGCCTTCCGCCCCTCAGCTGCCTCCACTGATGTAGACTAGACAACCCACACAGCCTACACGCACTATATCTGCGAGCTGTTAGCTATTGGCAGGCTGCAAGACCAGAGTAGGCACATTTGCTATTTAATGCAACCGTTTCTGTGATAAAACTAATCGGTAGAGTTGAAAATGCAATGGAAACACATTGAACTTCAGATTTTTATTCGGTACAGTGGTTAGAGCGACCGAACGGTTGCAAGATCGAATCCCCGAGCTGACAAGGTAAAAATCTGTTGTTCTGCCCCTGAACAAGGCAGTTAACCCACTGTTCCTAGGCCATCATTGAAAATAAGAATTTGTTCTTAACTGACTTGCCTAGTTAAATT
Organism: Brachymystax lenok tsinlingensis; assembly: GCA_030435695.1. Lineage (NCBI taxonomy): Eukaryota > Metazoa > Chordata > Actinopteri > Salmoniformes > Salmonidae > Brachymystax > Brachymystax lenok. Next base: position 11,264,002 of record CM059807.1, on the reverse strand, counting down.
AAGGTACAATAAAATAAAACATAAAAACTTAAGCAAAAAAGTACATTTTGTGTGCACTACATCATCATATACTGATTGTTACTCTCAACAAGTCAATTTGGTGGAAACATGCCACTGGTGGAAAAATGCACATATTTTCTTTATGCAGATTCTAGAATATTCACATGAAAATCTTTCGCCTATTGGATGGAAATCTAGCTACTGGAGATAATTATACTGAAGTATGAACACAGGAAACTTTAACTTCATAACCGCCTGTGTCCTTCACCAACAGAACGCAACAGCATCCTATTTACATACCACACTCCTAGACATGCAGGCGCTGCAATCAAAACATACAGTTCTGTACACAATGCAGTGTGGCGTAGGCCTACATACTCATTAGACACAGTCAAGTAAGACATGTTGGTTGTGTTTGAGAGTAGACGTTTATCTTATCTTAGGTACATGATGTCCATTGTGTTCTGTAGGTCCACTGTTTTATATCTCTGGGTGTCCTCACGGCAGTATCTTACCTTGAGTTTCTATGAGCGCAATTTGTATGTCTAGGTCATCACAGGACTTATCTTAAAGGGATAGTTCAGGATTTTGGCAAGGAAGCTCTTTATCTACTTCCACAGCGTAGGATTTGCTTGTGGGTACCTATTTTATGTATCTGCGTCCAGTACTAAGGAAGTTAAGAGGTAGTTTTACGAACCAATGCTAACTAGCATTAGAGCAATAATTGGAAGTCTGCATGCTAGCTGTTCCCATAGACGTCCAGTCATTGCGTTAATGCTAGTTGGCAATTGCGCAAACGTAAGTTAGCGACTTCCTTAAAACTGAATGCAGAGACGTAAAAATAGTATCCACAAGTTCATCGGACTCTGGGGAAGTAGATAAAGGGCCTCATTGCTAAAATCCTGAAGTATCCTTTTAAGTTTGTATGACCACAGTTTGCATGTTTCTAGTCCCAATCAGTGTCTTACCTTGAGTTTGTATGAGCGCATCTCGTATATGTTGGGTCCATTTCTGGGTGTTGGCTCGTTCCAGAAACTGAACTCTAGAAGAAGCTGGTTCCGCCGTGAGACCAGCATTTTACTCCTCTCCTTCCTGAACTGCAGATACTCCTTCAAAAGAGTTGCATGTTGTTTGAAATGTATGAATTAGTAAACTAAAGAAGAATAGTTGTTTCACGTCAGCGAGTAGTAGAGCCATGCTATTCCCCCAAAACAATGAGGATACTCTGATATTTATACAGTTGAAGTCTATATACACCTTGACTTTATTGTCCTTAAGCTATTTTGCCACAACTTTGGAAGTATGCTTGGGGTCATTGTCCATTTGGAAGACCCATTTGCGACCAAGCTTTAACTTCCTGACTGATGTCTTGAGATGTTGCTTCAATATATCCACACAATTTCCCTTCCTCATGATGCCATCCTTTTTGTGACGTGCACCAGTCCCTCCTGCAGGAAAGCACCCCCACAACATTATGCTGCCACCCCCGTGCTTCACGGTTGGGATGGTGTTCTTCGGCTTGCAAGCCTCCGCTTCTTCCTCCAAACATAACGATGGTCATTATGGCCAAACAGTTCTATTGTTGTTTCATCAGACCAGAGGACATTTCTCCAAAACGTACGATTTTTGTTCCCATGTGCAGTTGCAAACCATAGTCTGGCTTTTTTATTGCGGTTTTGGAGCAGTAGCTTCTTCCTTGATGAGCGGCCTTTCAGGTTATGCCGATATAGGACTCATTTTACTGTGGATATAGATACTTTTGTACCTGATTCCTCCAGCATCTTCACAAGGTCCTTTGCTGTTGTTCTGGGATTGATTTGAACTTTTCGCACCAAGTACGTTCATCTCTAGGAGACAGAACGCGTCTCCTTCCTGAGCGGTATGACGGCTGCGTGGTCCCATGGTGTTTATACTTGCGTACTATTGTTTGTACAGATGAACGTGGTACCTTTAGGCGTTTGGAAATTGCTCCCAAGGACGAACCAGACTTGTGGAGGTCTACAATTTTAGCCTATCAGAAGCTTCTAATGCCATGACATAATTTTCTGGAATTTTCCAAGCTGTTTAAAGGCAGTCAATTTAGTGTATGTAAACTTCTGACCCACTGGAATTGTGATACAGTGAATTATAAGTGAAATAATCTGTCTGTAAATAATTGTTGGAAAAATTACTTGTGTCATGCACAAAGTAGATGTCCTAACCGACTTGCCAAAACTATAGTTTGTTAACAAGAAATGCGTGGAGTGGTTAAAAAACAAGTTTTAATGACTCCAACCTAAGCGTATGTAAACTTCCGACTTCAACTATATAACAATATCAGATAAAAAAATATTTGACATAACTTGATATATATTTTGAAGGATCTGTTGTGGTACTGGTTTGTCCAGAACATCCTTCCTAATTGCTTTTAAAATGCTAAAAACATAGTTTACACAGCCTACCTTATTGTTGTTCAATTTGGTCAAGCATTCAGTCAACGCTGGGTAGCCTCCTGTATACCGCCAAAGGTGCACTGCAACAAACAGACAGCAGAGGTCAGTGATGTATTGGCCAAACTGTTTACCTCTGCCAGCTAGATGCTTCTGGTGAGTGACATCATTGTACAAGAGGCCTATCTTCTGGAAAATGTATGTGATGACATTAGATCAGGGTTAACAGAGAACATTAGATTACATCAACAGATCATACTAGATAACAGTCGATTAGGGTTTCATGACACTGTTGTTATGCACCGACGTCTCTACCACTTACCAGCTTGGTCTTGGTCGCCATACCAAGTATTCCAGCTCCCCACAACATCACAGGGATAGTCCTGGTCTAAGTGGAGTTTGCTCTGCACCTCAGCCCTGAATTCATGGGGGAAAGTATAAAGACACAATAACACAGATACTGTATATGTCTGCATTTTCATCATTGTGCAGTCCTACTCACAGATATCTAGTAAACATCTACTGTGAATGACCAAAAGAGGAGTCTGTCAGTTAGTATTTACAGTACATATGAGCAAAACTAAAAATGAGAGATGAACTCACTCTAGATTGTTGTACGCCTCAAGACAGTCTGGCTTGACATTGTGAACTGAGAGAGAAAGGGACAGAATAAGCCTGTCTGAATATTGGTCGGTGAACATTAGGCGAAACAAGGAAAATATCATATAACATACTCAGCAGCATTAGTCATATTATTAGACTAATGCGTTATTCCTTCTGCAAATAAACTATTTTTGGATCATCGTCTTCCTACCCAATTTCCCTGCTGGTTATAATGGTCAGGCTAAAGTTATAGACAAGTCAAAGGACAAACTATCAAAGTTAAATTATGTGATGAGAACAAGACATTTCTAATCACATTTTTGTCACAACAAAACACATGATAGCATTGTAATGATACCATGTAATTACACATTCTCACTTTATTTAGCCCCAGATCTGCATGCATCTTCCTGTAGGTCCCTTGGTGCAATAATATGCCTTAAATTATGATGATCCTTTCACTGTTTTCCACAGAGACAGATCGCTAAAATGTCACAAGGAGGCTATGCCATGTACAAGGCAAATTAATCCAATTCAATATAATTTTCTGTATTTGTCTCACATTTAGTTTATTATTGAACCTCAACCAATCCTGCAGAAGAGTAAATAGATGTGTTGATGCAGCTAGGATATAATATGTTATTACATACACTGAATTTTGTAGAGGTCGCTGGTCTCACTCTTCGACAGCAGGTTGGAGTGGGCATCTTTCCTGGCCTCCACTTGGTGCACAAACATAGACTGGAACCATCCTTTGTCTGAAAACCTCCTACACAATTTTTTTTTTGAATTTAAAGAATCACAAGAATTTAGAGTTTTTGCAGGATCAGGCAACTTGGCATTGATATACAATAGAAAAATGTCTGATCAGTATAGGCAATGAAATCTAAATGAGTCCACTGGTGGCACTGCAGTTATCACGCTATGATGAGTAGCCTACACCCTGGGTATGTGTGTGATCAATAGCCATTTATGTTAGTCTGGTCAGTTGAATGAGAACAGCATTACTCATGTGTTATTTACAAGGACCTGCCTTGGATATTGCATAGAAGATTTCCAATATGACTTGTGAAGATGAGTTACCATTTTGAACATAACGATGGTCATTATGGCCAAACAGTTCTATTTTTGTTTAATCAGACCAGAGGACAAAGATCATACCAAAAAGTACGATCTTTGTCCCCATGTGCAGTTGCAAACCGTAGTCTGGCTTTTTTATGGCGGTTTTGGAGCAGCGGCTTCTTCCTTGCTGAGCGGCCTTTCATGTTATGTCGATATAGGACTCGTTTTACTGCGGATATAAATACTTTTGTACCTGTTTCCTCCAGCATCTTCACAAGGTCCTTTGCTGTTGTTCTGGGATTGATTTGCACTTTTCGCACCAAAATACGTTCATCTCTAGGAGACAGAATGCGTCTCTTTCCGGAGCGGTATGACGGCTGCGTAGTCCCATGGTGTTATTACTTGCGTACTATTGTTTGTACCGATGAATGTGGTACCTTCAGGCGTTTGGAAAGTGTTCCCAAGGATGAACCAGACTTGTGGAGGTCTACAATTAACCTATCAGAAGCTTCTAAAGCCATGACATAAATTTCTGGAATTTTCCAAGCTGTTTAAAGGCACAGTCAACTTAGTGTATGTAAACTTCTGACCCACTGGAATTGTGATACAGTGAATTATAAGTGAAATAATCTGTCTGTAAATAATTGTTGGAAAAATTACTTGTGTCATGCACAAAGTAGATGTCCTCACCGACTTGCCAAAACTATAGTTTGTTAACAAGAAATTTGTGGAGTGGTTGAAAAACTAGTTTTAATGACTCCAACCTAAGTGTATGTAAACTTCCGACTTCAACTGTATCACAGCTGTCAGCCAATCAGCATTCAGTACTGGAATCATAATGTCTGTTATAAACTGGGTGGTTAAAGCCTTGAATGCTGATTGGCTGACAGCGGTGAAATACCAGACCATATACCACGGGTATGACAAAAAATGTTTTACTGCTCTAATTACATTGGTAAACAGTTATAACTGCAATAAGGAACCTCGGGGGGTTGTGATATATGGCCAATATACCACGGCTAAGGGCTGTGTCCAGGCACTCCGCGTTGTGTTGTGCAAAGAACTGCCCTTTGCTGTGGTATATTGGCCATATACCACACCCCCTCTGGCCTTATTGCTTAAGTATACCACGGGTATAACAAAACATTCATTTTTCCTGCTCTAATTAGGTTGGTAACCAGTTTATAAAAACGATAAGGCACTCGGGGGTTTGTGGTATGTGGCCAATATACCACACTTTATCGGGCCTTATTGCTTAAATATAGAATATGGAATATTGCACGCTGACTTGCATTTGCAGTCGGAGGAAAGGATAGAGTAGTTGTTGTTTGTTTTATTCAGTTGCCATGTCAAAGGGTTTAGTTACATTGTGTCAGCATTAGATAAGTGATAACACCACACAGTTGATCCCATTTGAAATGGGTCAAAGTTCAGGTGCCCAGCAAATTATTAAAGTAGGCTAGTACTCAGTTAATGCAACCTTTTCATCATTAATCAGGATGTATCCTCCTTTCAATCTTTGAACCTTCATCATTAGACCAACAATTACACATAACGTACACATTTAGCAGGCAGTTGTTGTTGGGATATATCGTCCCTATTATAATTAGTATACGATTCAAAGCGACCTAGTTCAGATAATTAGGGTTCACATTCTCAAAGTATTTAATTGCGCTTTGTAAGATTAGGTTAAGTACATTCTCTGTTGATCAAAGATGCGAGTAGATGTTAGCATTTAAAACTTCCAACGGTTTCACTTTACCTTGCGACCTGCAGCTTGGCAGCATTCCTGTACAGTAGTTGGCCCTTGGGCAATATTGAACACGTCGCCGCCATCTTCCCCAGACACTGAATGGAAACCTTTCCCTCGTTTGTGTGAAGCTTTATATATACGGTTTAAGTAGTGACGTTATGACGAGAGCTAAACAGAAGACACAGTTTAATATTTAACCAAGGAGAAGTATCTGACTGTAGCTGTAGTCAGAGAGGAAGAGGCGAAGCGAGAGGTTTTACTCTGCCCAAAATCTGTCCACGAAAATAAACCCACGAATTTTTTTGTATGGAAGTCAATGAGTATCGAATTTGGTCAACACATTTTTTTAATTGTTAGTTTGCTACGTGAGGCTTATTTGATTTAATAGACGTTTCGTAATGGTTAGGTTGTTACGAATCGAATGGCATATGTGGAGGTACGTGGAATAGCGACAACTTTGAAAAAAACTACTTTATATCAGAGTTGTGTCTGTTGTCATAAATTAGCTGACAACTTCATCAAAACGATGCGCACACTTTAATGGGGCAGAAGTCTGTAAATTATGATTCTGGATGGCCAGATAGCTACCAACGATGACAAGAAACTGCCATGTGGGGAATCGTAAGTGACTCGTTTCATCTTCTTGTGTGGGATTAATTGCGGAGTACAAACCAAGAAGCTGTATTTCCCCCACCAACTGGACAGGGTTGAAAAAACAAGGTAAAAATACAATTCATATGTGATAGGGAAAACGAACTTAATCCACCCAAATAAAAAATAGTATATTGACAAAAACAAAACTCCCACTAATTCCTTCTTTAAAATCTCCATGCAACTCCATTGCCGAGAAGTCTTTCAGTCCCAGCCAGGAACCCCTCCGCCAGGAGCCGCATACACAATGATATCTATTTTCCTGGACTTCCTCGCCACCTCGGCAGTGTCATTAATCACCATAGCTATAAAGGCTACAAAGTCCACCTTCTTAACCTTTAACATATTTATTTAATTTATTTAATTTATTTTTTATTTAACCTTTATAACATATCTGGGTCCTGCTGGTGAACGGCAACTCCTGCAGCCTGCAGTGAAGGCCTGCAGTGAAGGCCTGGTGAAGGCCACCACATGGACTCTTCAGAAGCACCATTCAAACCCTCAACCCTTTTAACAGCCGCTGCATATGAAATGCTCTGGACAACCCTGACTTTGGCCACCTCATTCTCTTTCAGCCTTGTCGGGCATTCCAAAGACGTGTATTCATGGTTCCCACCACAATTACAACATGTCACATATTCATCACTTTTAACACATAAAATGATATTTTCCACAACTTGGCTTCAACTTTCTGCAAACACTTAAAACATGTACAAAAGCTTTACAGTGATCACACTGCATTGGTCTTGGGATAAATGCTCTGACTCTGTAGTTAATATATCATAACTGCACTTGAGTAGGGAGAGACTCCATATCAACAAACTAAAGAACAGATACCCTTCACTTTTTCTTCATTCACCGCACGATTCATCCGACGTGTATCAATCACTCCATTAATATTTTTCATCTCTGCAACATCCACTTCCCACGAGACGCCAGATATTACCCCCTTGAGGGGTGCCCTGTTCCGAAGAGACACACACGACACGTCAAACTTCTCAAATCGGATAAGAAGCAACACACATTCCTTCTGATCCTCAGAAGTACAAAAAAATCTAAACAAGCCCTCCTCTCGTGATCCTCACAGCCTTCACTTTACCCAGTACTCTCTCCACCAGTTTGGATATCTCAAAAGGATTCTTCAAAATGGGTAATCCAATCAGCTGCTCTTCATTAACAAAGCGTACTCCTACAAGATAAGAAAGAACATTCTCACCACTGTATGCTACTTTGCTCAGTTCTTTCATTATTTTGAACAATAGTCAAATTCACCTTGATTCCACCACCATTAGATTCAATGTCAGCATCCGCTTCCGCCATCTTTTCCTCAACAGTTGTGTCGTATCTCTCCCTTCATGGTTGTTCTTGATACCATGTTTTGTTTGGGCTCCCGAGTGGCGCAGCGGTCTAAGGCACGGCATCTCAGTGTTAGAGGTGTCACTACAGACCCTGGTTCGATTCCATTGGGAGTCCAATAGGGCAGGGCACAATCGTCCCAGCGTCGTCCAGTTTAAGGTTTGGCCAGGGTAGGCTGTCATTGTAAATAATAATTTGTTCTTAAACTGACTTGCCTAGTTAAATAAAGGTTTCATATATATTTTGTTGGTGTTTTGACTGATTTCATGTCAATGTTAATATGTCTCAAATTCGCTAGCTAGCTAACCAACAACTGTAACAATGCATTTGAGAGACGAGTGCCCATTGTGCAAATATTTTTATGTTTTCAATAAACATTGGAGACAAAATATAGTTTACATGTTGTTAACAATCTAAGCCAACCCTGTCTGTTTTGCCTTATAGATATGCACGGCAAGGCAGGGCTTAACGTGACCACGCCCCCGAGTAGGGTATAGCCATAGGGTACTCTCGTTATTTCTATGTTAAATTGGCTACTTTACTCATAACCCAACAATGGCTGTATTATTATTATAATAAAATGTATCATTCTATAAACATTTTGTATATGCTTGGTAGGTTGTTTTTAACATACTTCCACGTTGTCTGAATCAACAAACTACAACATACAAGCAACATGGCCAGCGATTACAGCCTCGCTTCTTCTTAGGTATGACGCTACAAGCTTGGTACACCTGTATTTGGGGAGTTTCTCCCATTCTTCTCTGCAGATCCTCTAAAGCTCTGTCAGGTTGGATGGGGAGCGCCGCTGCACAGTTCAAATCCAGGTGCTGGCTTGGCTACTCAAGGACATTCAGAGACTTGTCCCAAAGCCACTCCTGCGTTGTCTTGGCTGTGTGCTTAGGGTCCTGGTCCTGTTGGAAGCTGAAACTTCACTCCAGCCCTGCTCTGGAACAGGTTTTCATCAAGGATCTCTCTGTACTTCGCTCCGTTCATCTTCCCCTCGATCCTGACTAGTCTCCCAGTCTCTCCGGTTGCTTGATACATTTATCTGTGTTCAAAGCACTTCATCACCATTATGTCGCTAACTCTTGTTTGTATCTTACTAGCTATGTGTATTTCATAAAACTTGCTAGTTAGCTTGTAGTTAGGACTAGTGAGCTGTATCCGTCCAAATAACAGCTGTTATATTCTTCTGCATTTGGATATTCATCCAAACCTGGAGATTCATCCAAGTAGGTGTAGGTTTCGACATAGTCTACTTGGGCCATTTGGTAGGGTTGTCTCTCCGGCAAGTTGAAAGGACATTAAGGCAACAAGAAATCAACTTTTCTAAAAACCTAGACCATTCACAAAGACTGGAAGTACACTGAACAAAAATATAAACGCAATATGCAACAATTTCAAAGATTTTACTGAGTTACAGTTCACATAAGGAGAACAATAAATTGAAACAAATTCATTAGGTCCTACTCTATGGATTTCACATGACTGGGAATACACCAAGATGGCGTAGCAGTGGGGATGTTTGTTTTTATTGTCTTGTCCCGTCCCTTGCATATAGCGTTTTTCTTTGTATATATTTCGTATATACAGTTGAAGTCAGAAGTTTACATACACTTAGGTTGGAGTCATTAAAACTCGTTTTTCAAACACTCCACAACTTTCTTGTTAACAAACTATAGTTTTGGCAAGTCAGTTAGGACATCTACTTTGTGCATCTACTTTTGTGACACAAGTAATTTTTCCAACAATTGTTTACAGACAGATTATTTCACTTATAATTCACTGTATCACAATTCCAGTGGGTCAGAAGTTTACATACACTAAGTTGACTGTGCCTTTAAACAGCTTGGAAAATTCCAGAAAATTATGTCATGGCTATAGAAGCTTCAGATAGGCTAATTGACAAAACAGCCAAGACCTCAGAAAACAATTGTAGACCTCCACAAGACTGGTTCATCCTTGGGAGCAATTTCCAAACGCCTGAAGGTACCACGTTCGTCTGTACAAACAATAGTATGCAAGTAAAAACACCATGGGACCACGCAGCCGTCATACCGCTCAGGAAGGAGACGCGTTCTGTCTCCTAGAGATGAACGTACTTTGGTGTGAAAAGTGCAAATCAATCCCAGAACAATAGCAAAGGACCTTGTGAAGATGCTGGAGGAAACAGGTACAAAAGTATTTATATCCACAGTAAAACGAGTCCTATATCGGCATAACCTGAAAGGCCGCTCATCAAGGAAGAAGCCACTGCTCCAAAACCGCCATAAAAAAGCCAGACTACGGCTTGCAACTGCACATGGGGACAAATATTGTACATTTTGGAGAAATGTCCTCTGGTCTGATGTAAAAAAATTAACTTTTTGGCCATAATGACCATCGTTATGTTTGGAGGAAAAATGGGGAGGCTTGCAAGCAGAAGAACAACATCCCAACCGTGAAGCACAGGGGTGGCAGCATCATGTTGTGAGGGTGCTTTTCTGCAAGAGGGACTGGTGCACTTCACAAAATAGATGGCATCATGAGGATGCAAAACAAAGGAGATAATCGTGGACTTCAGGAAACAGCAGAGGGAGCACCCCCCTATCCACATCGACGGGACAGTAGTGGAGAATGTGGGAAGTTTTAAGTTCCTCAGCGTACACATCACGGACAAACTGAAATGGTCCACCCACACAAACAGCGTGGTGAAGAAGGCGCAACAGCGCCTTCTTTTGGCTTGTCACCAAAAACACTCACAAGCTTTTACAGCTGCACAATCGAGAGCATCCTGTTGGGCTGTATCACTGCCTGGTACGGCAACTGCTCCGCCCACAACCGTAAGGCTCTCCAGAGGGTAGTGAGGTCTGCACAAAGCATCACCGGGGGAAAACTACCTGCCCTCCAGGACACCTACACCACCCGATGTCACAAGACGGCCAAAAAGATCATCAAGGACAACAACCACCCGAGCAACTGCCTGTTCACCCCGCTACCATCCAGATGGCGAGGTCAGTACAGGCGCATCAAAGCTTGGACCGAGAGACTGAAGAAACTGCTGCCAACATACAGACTCATTCTCTAGCCACTTTAATAATTCATAATTGGATGTAATAAATGTATCACTAGTCACTTAAACAATGCCACTTTATATAATGTTTACATACATTACATGTACGTAACCGCCTCACCCAATGCGATACGGATCTGCTATTTTATACTTAAGATCCGAAACCCCATCAAAAGCTAACTGGCTACCAGCTAACTGGCTACTAGTTAGCCGCAGCCCGATAGCTATCTAGCTATCTAGAGCGCATCGGACTGCTAGCTTAAGAGGCCCATCGGACAATTTCTTTGGCCACTATACCTATTCTGCCAATTGGCCTGGTTTACCACACTGAACCCTGCTGATTCGTCTTCTGAGCCGGAACAGAAGCTAGCCAGCTAACTAGCTACTAGCTAGTAGTCAGCTAGCCACTGCTAGCGGTCATCAGCTACCTCTAGCATGGACAACCCTCGCCAGTCTACACAGCACGACTCAAACCAAAGCAAATCTGACTTATTTTTCTCCACATCTCCAGATTCCTACCGCAAGCCCTGAACCTTTTTTCACCTGGGTCATTGCAGCTAGCTAGCTGCTACCCGGGTGGCCACTCCTGGCTAACGTCTTTGTCCCGAAGCAAGAACCAATTAGCCTGGAGCCAGCCTGCTAGGCCCATCTGCTAGGCCCATCTCCCGGCTAGCCGTAGGGGTCCAGGCTAATTGGAAAAACACTTTTTTGGTTACTACATGATTCCATATGTGTTATTTCATCATTTTGATGTCTTCACTATTATTCTACAATGTAGAAAATAGTAAAATAAAGAAAAACCCTTGAATGAAAAGGTGTGTCCAAACTTTTGACTGGTACTGTATATAACAGACGGTGTCAGAGGAGGGCCCAAACAATTGTTGAAGACAAGTCATAGACTGTTCTCTCTGCTACCACACGGCAAGCGGTAACGGAGCGCCAATTCTAGGTCCAAAAGGCTCCTTAACAGCTTATACCCCCAAGCCATAAGACTGCTGAACAATTAATAAAATGGCCACCTGGACTATTTACATTGCCATTGAGTGCTTCCACCATTTTAAAGTAGTCAACTAGTTGGGGATTCCTATGAGTTGGGAGCAATCAGCCAATGAAGAAAGCCTGAATGGCGCTGCCCATGCTGTCACAGACGCTATAATGGCCAAAGTCCTCTATCTATCTCTATGGCTTGTTGTTCACACGCATATCTGCCCTCTCATTTGCTAGAATGGTCCCACCTGATCTCGCCTTCTCCCACCTGCCTTCTATTTTTGAGGACATGTATTTCCATTTGTTAGAGCGGTCACTTGACTATCTTGTCAATATAATATACAATCTTTGCTGTAGTTCAGCAAAAATATTTGACGTGTGCCCATGCGCCAGGGTGACATCTCCAAATATTTCCCCACACAGACCACATACAATTAATTGTACACAGAACGGACAGGCCTACTGTATGTTGTGAATTAAATGTATCTTTGATCGAGGAGCTTCAGGTCGATTCTCCCTCCATGTTTGACTCCCAGGTTAGGGAACATGCCTTTCACATCAACGCACAGATCCTCAAAGTCGTGGTTCACTATGATGTCCTATAGGTCATAGAGAGAGACAGAGACATGCATGATCAGGTGAGTGGTTTGACTATTGCAGACTAGATCAAGGAAAGACAACAGATATAAATAGAAAGGTCACTCACAAAATATTAAGAAACAGAAATGTCCCCTGCTGAGTCTCAGTTTTACCCATAACTCTTTCACGTATGTCCCCTGCTGAGTCTCAGTTTTACCCATAACTCTTTCACGTAGGTCCCCTGCTGAGTCTCAGTTTTACCCATAACTCTTTCACGTATGTCCCCTGCTGAGTCTCAGTTTTACCCATACCAACCCTATGTGATGCCAGGGCATGTAGCCTATAGATTTTCTTTAGCTAATGGATAAATGTTTATTGGTAAGCCTATTTGGTCGTCATTTTCTCATGTTAAGCCTAACATTTTATGAAGCTATACACAGTGTCACAATGCTGTCATTTAGACTGCTGGTTGGCGACAATAATGTAATTACTTGTTTAGTAATTAAATAAAGACATTTAAATAATTCCGATTGTAAAATACATTTTCGATGCAATAGCATACTAATCAGCTACCAATTTATTTAAAAACAATATACAACTGTCCTGTATAGCCTACCTGAACCTGCATGACATGAGCCGTCCTCACGCTCTCTCCCAGCTTGGATAGAAAGTTGTTTTGCGTAAAACCAGTCTATTAATGCAAAATAATTCAGTCTGACGACCTCGGCGGCAGGTAGCCTAGCGGTTAGAGCATTGGGCCAGTAACCGAAAGGTTGCTAAACCGAAAGGTTGCTTGATCGAATCTCCGAGCTGACAAGGTAAAAATCTGTCATTCTGCCCCTGAACAAGGCAGTTAACCCACTGTTCCTAGGCCGTCATTGTAAATAAGAATTTGTTCTTAACTGACTTGCCTAGTTAAATAAAAAATAAAAATAACACTAGCTTACTAGAGATTATGCAGTGTAGCTTACAATCTATGCCTATATACAGTATTTCGCTGCTATTTACTATAGACTTTTTATAAAATTATACATCGAACAATTCTCCTGAAATATTCTCTCTCTTTTGTTCTATGTAGAGGCCCATAGTAGCTACAGTATGTGACTGCCCTATAGTAGCTACAGTATGTGACTGGCCCATAGTAGCTACCAGATAGTCTTTACTGAGACATTGCACCGCACACAATATAACCTTAGTCTTGAATGATGCATGCCAAGATATACCAGCAATAAGACTGTTGATATTGCTACCATACAACTCAAATGCCGGTTCACCAGTATGAACGAAATCGCAAACTGTTTTTTTTTGTTTGAGCCCTCAAGAACTGTTGTGCACTGAAGATAATAATCTGTTTGCATCTGCCAATTTATTGGCTGTCCAGTATCCAGACAACCTGTCCCCAGAGCTTTCTTTCTGTAATGTGTTGAGGCCGGGAATTAAGGAGAATGAGAGGCTCAATTAAAGATGTTGCAGAATTGCTGTATTTGAAGCACCACTCCCTTCTGCCCAGTTTCCCTGATGTTGCTATGGCAATCGAGCTGTGTTTAACCATCACTGTAACTGTCTCTTCCATGGAAAAATTGTTTTCTAATCTAAAACTGTCACGCCCTGATCTGTTTCACCTGTCCTTGTGCTTGTCTCCACCCCCCCCCCAGGTGTCACCCATCTTCCCCACTTATCCCCTGGGTATTTATACCTGTGTTTTCTGTCTGTCTGTGCCAGCTCCTGGTTTTCCCCAGTTTCTCTTTTTCTTGTCCTCCTGGTTTGACTCTTGCCTGTCCTGACTCTGAGCCCGCCTGCCTGACCACTCTGCCTGACATTTGTCGCTACTCTGGATTATCGACCCCTGCCTGCCTTGACCTGCCGTTTGCCTGCCCCAGTTGTTGCAATTAACATTGTTACTTCAACACAGTCTGCACTTGGGTCTTACCTGAAACCTGATAAAAACTCATAAAGAACTACCTAAGAATCATTAGGCTCTTGGTCTGATATGAGCTCTTGAAACATGAGTAAGCTCCACTCATTAAACTGTCACCATTGTCACCTTGACCACAACATTTGTTCACCGATATCCCCTTACTTTCAATCAGTTGAATAATTTATTTTTCAAGGCCTGAGGCACTTTGATCAGTCACATTCCTGAATCCCAAGAAACAAATACTTAGCATCCAAGTACATATGGAAATGAAAAAGGTTTATGAATGACGTTTTGGAGGGTAGACATCGATGACTCGTGGTTCCCCCTGCCTTGCGTGGGATGCGGTGGTGTCCAGTCAACCAGGAACTAGGTGTGTTACCCCAAGGCAGAATGATATCAGTAGCCTACACGTTAATATTTAGTCAAATGATCAGACATTTACCCCAAGGCCTTTTAGCTAGCACCACAGACCCCCCCTGGTTTCACCAGTCCAATTCCAATTTGCAGATGAGGAGGCGGAGCCACTGTGGACTAATTGAAATGAAACGCAAGAGAGAGCAATACCCTCAGTGAAGACATTTCCATCACAATGATCAGAACTCCTTCCAACACATGGTATTAACCGTTATAGATAGTGATGGCTCTTGATTCGCCTAATGTGGCATTGAAGAAAGGCAATAACAGTCAATGGAAACCAATAAAATGTCAGTATATCTTGATTGACACAGTTAATCATTAGGGCGGGGAATTGCCAGGGACCTCACGATAAGATACTTAGGTACCGATACGATATGTATTGCAATTCTCACGATTTGGTACTGTGGTTTTATTGTGATACGATGTTCCAAACATATTGTTCACCATATGTCTGCTGCAGAGGGACGAGAAAAAACACGTTTTTTGCTCCCTATTTAGAACGAAGATGGAGAACAAGCTATGAAGGAAAAATATTGGAGTTTTGGTGCAGGTACAACCAACAAGCGCAAAAATAACATTAACATGGAGATGGTTCCTCTCCCCCTACTTAAACGAAGCAATTGTCTCTGTTTCAATTATGCAGATCTTGTCTAAAGCTGCACAGTCTGGTCTGTCATTCACTCTCGTCAGCACCAGAAGGTTTATGCCACAAATCTCATCCACATCCTAATTGAGTGGACTTTTAATGAAGGAGATTTCTTGACCTTTGAATGCCACACTCTACTCCAGAAGCTGTGGTCTGTGGCTGCCTGCTCTGCATCAATATGTCAGCACTAGTGTGTGTGTGTGTGTGTGTGTGTGTGTGTGTGTGTGTGTGTGTGTGTGTGTGTGTGTGTGTGTGTGTGTGTGTGTGTGTGTGTGTGTGTGTGTGTGTGAGTGCATGCGTTTTATAAACTCAATAATCGTCACCGACTGCAGTCTTTTCAGTTGTCTGCAACGGATATTATTAAGGCTGAGAAATGCACTTGCATTTAGGGATTGATTAGGAAATTGAGACCTTGAAATTGAAGGGATTCACTTTTGTTGTGCAGTTAGGGCGAGTTATAAATGATGACATACATCTGTTAATTTAACAGCCAAAGTGCTGTGAACTACAGTGGCTTGCGAAAGTATTCACCCCCCTTGGCATTTTTCCTATTTTGTTGCCTTAGAATCTGGAATAAAAATGGATTTTTGGGGGGTTTGTGTCATTTGATTTACACAACATGCCTACCACTTTGAAGATGTAAAATATTTTTTATTGTGAAACAAACAAGAAATAAGACAAAAAACAGAAAACTTGAGCGTGCATAACTATTCACCTCCCCACCTTTTGCAGCAATTACAGCTGCATGTCTCTTGGGGTAGGTCTCTATTAGCTTGGCACTGGGATTTTTGCCCATTCTTCAAGGCAAAACTGCTCTAGCTCCTCCAAGCTGGATGGGTTCCTCTGGTGCACAGCAATCTTTAAGTCATACCACAGATTTTCAATTGGATTGAGGTCTGGGCTTTGACTAGGCCATTCCAATACATTTAAATGTTTCCCCTTACCCACTCGAGTGTTTCTTTAGCAGTATGCTTAGGGTCATTGTCCTGCTGGAAGGTGAACCCCCGTCCCAGTCTCAAATCTCTGGAAGACAGAAACAGGTTTCCCTCAAGATATTCCCTGTATTTAGCGCCATCCATCATTCCTTCAATTCTGACCAGTTTCTCAGTCCCAGCCGATGAAAAACATCCCCACAGCATGACGCTACCACCACCATGCTACACTCTGGGGATGGTGTTCTCGGGGTAATGAGAGGTGTTGGGTTTGCGCCAGATATAGCGTTTTCCTTGATGGCCATAAAGCTACATTTTAGTCTCATCTGACCAGAGTACCTTCTTCCAAATGTTTGGGGAGTTTCCCACATGCCTTTTGGCGAACACCAAACGTGTTTGCTTATTTTTTTCTTTAAGCAATGGCTTTTTTCTGGCCACTCTTCTGTAAAGCCCAGATTGGTAGAGTGTATGGCTTAAAGTGGTCCTATGGACAGATACTCCAATCTCCGCTGTGGAGCTTTGCAGCTCCTTCAGGGTTATCTTTGGTCTCTTTGTTGCCTCTCTGATTTAAGGCCCTCTCTTGGCAGGTTTGTTGTGGTGCCATATTCTTTCCATTTTTTTATAATGGATTAAATGGTGCTCCGTGGGATGTTCAAAGTTTCTGATATTTTTTATAACCCAACCCTGATCTGTACTTCTCCAGAACTTTGTCCCTGGCCTTTTTGGAGAGTTCCTTGGTCTTCATGGTGCTGCTTGCTTGGTGGTGCACCTTGCTTAGTGTTGTTGCAGACTCTGGGGCCTTTCAGAACAAGTGTATATATACTGAGATCATGTGAAAGATTGCACACACGTGAACTTTATTTAACTAATTATGTGGCTTCTGAAGGTTATTGGTTGCACCAGATCTTATTTAAAGCCTTCATAGCAAAGTGGGTGAATACATTGGCACGCACCACTTTTTTTTTCTTTTTTTTCCCTTTTGATTTTAAACAAGTCATTTTTTTCATTTCACTCCACCAATTTGGACTATGTTGTGTATGTCTAATACATGAAATCCAAATAAAACTCCATTTAAATTACAGGTTGTAATGCAACAAAATAGGGGGATGAATACTTTTGCAAGGCACTGTATACCAGAAGTGACACACACAGACACATATAATGATACACACAGCGGTGAAACAATCTGACATATCGACTGCTGAGGGAATGAACGTCAGTGGGTAGACCCTTAAGGGCCAACCAGGGTCCTTTATGTAAAAATAACAACACTCGCTCTCCTCTCACTACGCTCCCCTGGAAAATGAACTGTGTGTGGCGCTAGCTAGAACCTGACAATTTGTAGGTGTCGAGGCACAACCAGGGTGGCAGGGGGTGAGGGTGGCACACAGGTGTGTGTGGGTGGCACCCCCACCCCCCTGAGCCCTCTAAGGCCCCAGAGCGGAGGTTGGAAGAGCACCCCCTGTGATGTAACAGTTCTCCTTTAACATGGTGGCCCCGCCCATCCCTTCCATCCAATTATCTCTGAGGTTGAGCTTCAGCAGGGAAGCGTTGGTTACCAAGGGAACCACTGGCACTTTGGTGCCCTGCGGAACATATTTCACACAAAGTGAGATTATTTTGTTTGTTTCTCTATCTCTCTTTTTTCATGAAGAGAGAAGGATGTGCTCTTGAATGAAGCAAGTGGGCCGTGAGAACAGGTGTCTGTCTGTTTTATTTCCTATTAGGAATGCACCTCACCCATCATAAGGGTGGCAGAATGACCTTGTTCTTTGTTGAAGGACCTCTTATTAGGCTTGGGCGATATACCATATGGGTCTTTCTATAAATAATGGGGACAATGTGTGACATTGGGATCAACATTTCAAAATGGTTTGAAACAAAACTAAAAATGATTTTTATGCAGTTCCACAATTGGGAATATATGCAAATACAACCTCATAGGCCTAGGACTATGCATCCCTTAAGCAGGGTTCACCCAGACAATGGCAACTCAATGTTAAACACTTGTATAATTTATATAATTGTACATATAGGGCCTAATATAGAACCCCCCCCCTCCCCCAAAAAATAAGCATGCAAAAAGTGTCAAAACAGTAGGCCACTTTAAGAATCTTTTTTTTTTAGGCCTTGCCAATGCACTGATATTCAAATTATTATGACATTATAAAATATGTCAGAATAACGTGGACATTGCCTGACTAAATAGATATGTTTCTGTAGCCTGTGTAGCCGACGCAGGCACACATAATAAAGCCATGCATAGTGGTAGCATTTATCTCATCATTGTTTTTTTTATCATGAGAAAGTGACCGAAAACCAGGTTCCTTTTTTAATGGAAGGGTTTTTATGGAAAGCCAAAATAACCGCACGTGGTTTTACTGCAACAGAGTAGCACAACACCATTCAAATGAAGCAACCCAAAAGTGGCCACATCTCTCACAAAAACTGATAAAAAATGAATTTACAGATAATTACAAGGGTGCAGAAGAACTTATAAATTGGCTACAATAATTACAATAACTTTTCAAGCACTAAATTTTGGAAATGTCATATTTTCTAGGTAAGCATATTTCAGTATTGAATTTCTGAGCTTCAAATTCAAGTTCAAGTAGACTACTTCAAGCCCCTTGTATTGTTTACAATTGCAGGTCTAACATGGTAACAAAGTGTATTTGTCATGTTATTTCATTACCAGATGATATTGTCAATAAGCTCACTAGGCTATGTAATTGTTGTCATTATATCCAGAATAATTAATAGGAATAGCGCTGGGTGTTGCGCGATAGTGTATACTACACGATTTCACACAATTACACATACTTGACTTGGTGTCCAATCCAAGGCACAAAAACATCTGAAAACATGAACTCATTACTTTCATGCTTTCTATGTTAAATCTAACTAGACTCTGCTGTAAATCAAGCAGACAACAACAGATAATCAAAATCCATTTGATAGGGATATTAGATCCAACGTGGATCCAGGCACAACTGCCTTCACCAGAGTAACGTGAAGAACCACGTTAAAACCTCTACAGGATCAGTGGGTCCCCCGTGGGATGGTTGAGCTAACATAGGCTAATGTGATTAGCATGAGGTTGTAAGTAACAAGAACATTTCTCAGGACATAGACATATCTGATATTGGCAGAAAGCTTAAATTCTTATTAATCTAACTGCACTGTCACATTTACAGTAGCTATTACAGTGAAATAATACCATGCTATTGTTTGAGGAGTTATGAAGTTATGAACATGAACACGTATTAATAAACCAATTAGGCACATTTGGGCAGTCTGGATACAACATTTTGAACAGAAATGCAATGATTCATTGGATCATTATACAACTTTGCACATGTACTGCTGCCATCTAGTGTCCAAAATCTAAATTGTGCCTAGGCTGGAATAATGCATTATGGCCTTTCTCTTGCATTTCAAAGACGTGGGGGAAAAAAAACTGCATGTTTTTTTCTTTGTATTATCTTTTACCATATCTATTGTGTTATATTTTCCTACATTAATTTCAAATTTCCACAAACTTCAAAGTGTTTCCTTTTAAATTGTATCAAGAGTATGCATATCCTTGCTTCAGGTCCTGAGCTACAGGCAGTTAGATTTGGGTATGTCATTTGTGTGTAGCGAAATGCTTGTGCTTCTAGTTCCTACCATGCAGTAGTATCTAACAAGTAATCTAACAAATTCACAACAACTACCTTATACACACAAGAGTAAAGGAATGAATACGAGCATGTACATATAAATATATGGATGAGCGATGGCTGACCGGCATAGGCAAGATGCAGTAGATGGTATGGAGTACAGTATATACATATGAGATGAGTAATATAGGATATGTAAACATTATATACGGGCTTCGTTTAAAGTGGCTAGTGATACATTTATTACATCCAATTATAATTGTTAAAGTGGCTAGATATTTGAGTCGATGGCCGAACGGCATAGGCAAGATTCAGTAGATGGTTTAGAGTACAGTGTATACATTTGATATGAGTAATGTCAGATATGTAAACATTATATACAAAATTGTTTAAAGTGGCTAGTGATACATTTGTTACATCCAATTCCTATTATTTAAAGTGGCTAGAGATTTAAGTCAGTATGTTGGCAGCAGCCACTCAATGTTAGTGATGGCTGTTTAACAGTCTGATGGCCTTGAGATAGAAGCTGTTTTTCAGTCTCTCGGCCCCAGCTTTGATGCATCTGTACTGACCTCTCCTTCTGGATGATAGCGGGGTGAACAGGCAGTGGCTCGGGTGGTTGTTGTCCTTGATAATCTTTTTGGCCTTCCTGTGACATTGGGTGGTGTAGGTGTCCTGGAGGGCAGGTAGTTTACCCCCAGTGATGCGTTGTGCAGTCCTCACTACCCTCTGGAAAGCCTTACGGTTGTGGGCGGAGCAGTTGCCGTACCAGGCGGTGATACAGCCCGACAGGATGCTCTCGATTGTGCATCTGTAGAAGTTTGTGAGTGTTTTTGGTGACAAGCCGAATTTCTTCAGCCTCCTGAGCTGTCTGTGTGGGTGGACAATTTCAGTATACAGTATACAGTAAAGAGTAACTGAATCCACTCATATTTACATTATTTAAACAGGGCCCTGGTCACTACTGCTGGAATGGCGCCGACAGACAGACATGGCGGCTCTGCTTCTAGCTCCTAAGCAACTTAGCAGTATTTTGTTTTTTTGTGTGTCATTTCTTACATTATTAGCCCAGAATTGTTTTGTGTTATTACATTCAGCCAGAAATAACTTTTGAATAAGTAACTCACCAGCGTTATGACCAGAAATACGACTTTCCCGAATTGGATACTTTGTTCGTACCCCCCAGGGCAATTCAACATATCCCAGAGGCTGCTCCAAGACGCCGGTGGCGGAGAAGAGGTATTCGGAGTGGACTTCTAGTCCGACTCAGGAGGCATGCACACCATCCACCATTTCTGAGTATATTATTCGCTAATGTTCAGTCTGGACAATAAAGTAGACAAGCTCAGGGCAAGGATCTCCTTCCACAGAGACATCAGGAACAGTAACATATTCTGTTTCACAGAATCATGGCTCTCTTGGATATACTGTCCCGTCCATACAGCCAGCTGGGTTCGCAGTACATCATGCAGACAGGAATAAAGAACTCTCTGAGAAGAAGAAAGGCGGTGGTGTATGCTTTATGATTAACTACTCATGGTGTGATTGTGATAACATACAGAAACTCAAGTTATTTTGTTCACCCGACCTAGAATACCTCAAAATCAAATGCCGACCGTATTACCTTCCAAGATAATTATCTTCGGTTATAGTCACAGCCGTGTATATTCCCCCTCTAGCCGATACCATGACGGCCCTCAAGGAACTACACTGGACTTCATGCAAACTGGAAACTACATATCCTGAGGTCGCATTTATTGTAGCTGGGGATTTTAATAAAGCACATTTTAGGAAAACGCTACTGAAGTTCTATCAACACATTGACTGTAGTACTCCCTCTAGAAAACACTCGACCACTGCTACTCTCCCTTCCAAGATGCCTGCAAGGCCCTCCCCACCCTCCCTTCGGAAAATCAGATCACGACTCCATTTTGCTCCTCCCTTCCTGTAGGCAGAAACTTAAACAGGAAGCACCCGTGCTGAGGTCTATTCAATGCTGGTCTAACCAATTGGAATCCATGCTTCAAGATTGGGGTGGCAGGTAGCTTAGTGGTTAGAGTGTTGGACTTGTAACCAGAAGAATGCAAGGTTGAATCCCTGAGCTGACAAGGTAAAGATCTGTTGTTCTGCCCCTGAACAAGGCAGTTAACCCACGGTTCCTAGGCTGTCATTGAAAATAAGAATTTGTTCTTAACTGACTTGCCTAGTTAAATAAAGTTCAAATAAAAAAAAATGTTGATCATGCAGACTGGGATATGTTCCGGGTAGCCTCTTAGAATAACATTGACCTATACATGGACACGGTGACTGATTTCATCAGGAAGTTTATAGGGGATGTTGTTCCCACTGTGACTATTAAAACCTACCCAAATCAGAAACTGTGGATAGATGGATAAACTGAAATTGCGAAACACTGCATTTAACCATGGCAAGGTGACTGGGAATATGGTTGAATACAATCAGTGTATTTATTTCCTTCGTAAGGCAATCAAACAGGTAAAACGTCAGTACAGAGACAAAGTGGAGTTGCAACTCAACGGCTCAGACATGAGACGTACGTGGCAGGGTCTACAGACAATCACGGTTTACAAAGGGAAAAACAGCAACGTCGCGGGCACCGACGTCTTGCTCCCGGACAAGCTAAACACCTTGGCCCGCTTTGAGGATAACACAGTGCCACCGATGCGGCCCGCTCCCAAGGACTGTGGGATCTTGTTTTCCATGGCCGATGTGAGTAAGACATCTATGCGTGTTAACCCTCGCCAGGCTGCCGTCCCAGACGGCATCCCTAGCCGCATCCTCAGAGCATACGCAGACCAGCTAGCTGGAGTGTTTACGGACATATTCAATCTCTCCCTATCCCAGTCTGCTCTCCCCACCTGCTTCAAGATGTCCACCATTGTTACTGTACCCAAGAAAGCAAAGGTAACTGAACTAAATGACTATCGCCCCTAGAACTCACTTCTGTCATCATGGAGTGCTTTGAGAGGCTAGTTAAGGATCTCCTCTACTTTACCTGACACCCTAGACCCACTTCAATTTGCTTACTGCCCCAATAGATCCACACACGATACAATGGCCATCGTACTGCACGCTGCCCTATCCCATCTCGACATGAGGAATACCTACGTAAGAACGCTGTTCATTGACTATAGCTCAGCCTACACCATAGTACCCTCCAAGCTCATCATTAAGCTCGGGGCCCTGGGTCTGAACCCCGCCCTGTGCAACTGGGTCCTGGACTTCCTGACAGGCTGCCCCCAGGTGGTGAAGGTAGGAAACAACATCTCCATTTTGCTGATCCTCAACACAGGGGCCCCACAAGGGTGTGTGCTCAGCCCCCTCCTGTACTCCCTGTTCACCCATGACTGCGTGGCCATGCACGCCTCCAACTCAATCATCAAGTGTGCAGACGACACCACAGTAGTAGGCCTGATTACCAACAATGACGAGACAGCCTACATGGAGGAGGTGAGGGCCCTGGCAGAGTGGTGCCAGAAAATAAAAATAACCTCTCCCTTAACGTCAACAAAATGAAGGAGCTGATCGTGGACTTCAGGAAACAGCAGAGGGAGCACACCCCTATCCACATCGACCGGACCGCAGTGGAGAAGGTGGAAAGTATCAAGGTCCTCGGCATACACATCACTGACAATCTGAAATGGTCCACTCAACAGCGCCTCTTCAACCTCAGGAGGCTGAAAACATTTGGCTTGGCCCCTTAGACCCTCACAAACTTTTACAGATGCACAATTGAGAGCATCCAGTCGGGATGTATCACCTCCTGGTACAGAAACAGCGCGGCCCGCAACCGCAGGGCTCTCCAGAGGGTGGTGCGGTCTACCCAACGCATTAATGGGGGCACTCTGCCTGCCCTCCAGGACACCGACTGCACCAATGTTACAGGAAGGCCAAATGATCATCAAGGACATCAACCACCCGAGCCACGGCCTGTTCACCACGCTTTCATCCAGAAGGCGAGGTCAGTACAGGTGCATCAAAGCTGCGACAGCTTCTATCTCAAGGCCATCAGACTGTTAAATAGCCATCACTAGCCAGCTACCACCCAGTTACTCAACCCTGCACCTTAGAGGCTGCTGCCCTATATACATAGACATGGAATTGCTGGCCACTTTAATAATGGAACACTAGTCACTTTAATAATGTTTACATACTGCTTACCTCATCTCATCTAAATATACTGTATTCTATTCAACTGTATTTTAGTCAATGCCACTCCGACATTGCTTGTCTTAATATTTATATATTTCTTAATTCCATTCTTTTAGTTTGAGATTTGTATGTATTGTTGTGAATTGTTAGATACTACTGCACTGTTGAAGCTAGGAACACAAGCATTTCGCTACACCTGCAATAACATCTGATAAATATGTGCATGTGACCAATATGATTTGATTTGATGCTATGTCTGAAGACTTAGTAGCTGTCAAATCCTTACTTTGCATGTTTCCCCAATTCGTTGCTTCCCCCTCAAAGCTCATTGGAGGAGGAGATCTAAGGGAGCATGAGGGAGAGACCGTGGAAGGGAACATTTTACATTATTCAAACAGGGCACTGGCCTGGTCTGGTCAGTCTTAACTGAGGCCAGAAAATAGATTACAGGGACCACGTTGAATATTCTACACACCTCCCTGTACCCAGTCTGGCCCGTTGGATCATATGCCTCCCTCACATCTACAACAGAACCAAGCAGACTCAAGACCTCTGTTCAAATACTGTTTGAAATCCTTTAAAATACTTCAGACAGGCTAAAGCAAACTCTCAAAGTATTTGAACGATTTGAAATAGTAGCTAAACCCAGGTCTGACCTGGCCATACTTGTTTCGCCATCAGAGCCGCTCACTATCAAAACACTGAGTAAAAGGACTTGGCATCTCTGCATATCCCTCTGAGATGGCCTAGCTGTCAATGTGACTTTGGTCATTAATGTCCCTTGCGGTTCATTTCACCATGTCTGGGGACTTGGTAGTGGGTACTGGGTACTAGCTCATTCATGTACCAGATGGCCTTCACTTATGGTGAAAGAAGCCTTGATACAATGCCTAGATTAAGATGCACAACAGGAATCTGTTGAGTATGGCGCCGGAGGGGAATGCTGCCGTATTATCGGCTCTTAACCAACCATGCTATTTTGTTAGATTTTTCGCTTTGTTCATAACTTGTTTTGTATATAATGTTGCTGCTACTGTTTCTTATGATCAAAGATTACTTCTGGACATCAGAACTGCGATTGCTCACCTCAAACTGGACAAAGAGTTCTTCTTCATTGAGTCAGACGGGAGGGATATAATACAGACACCCAACCAGGCCCAGATCCCTGTTATTCGCTGGAGGAAACACAGATTTTGCAGAAAGAGATCAGGGTGCCTTGTGAGGATCAGGCGACGAGTGGCTCTTGAAAATAAATGGGGCGAACTGAAAGCACGTTTATCCTACCAACGGGACATTAAAAACTGTAATATCTTATGTTTCAGGGAGTCGTGGCTGACCGACGACATTAAGAACATACAGCTGGCGGGTTATACACTCTATCGGCAGGACAGAACAGCAGCCTCTAGTAAGAGATGGGGCAGGGGCCTATGTCATTTATGTAAACAACATCTGGTGCACGATATCTAAGGAAGTCTCGAGGTTTTGCTCGCCTGAGGTAGAATATCTCATGATAAGCTGTAGACAACACTATCTACCTAGAGAGTTTTCATCTGTATTTTGCATAGCTGTCTACATACCACCACAGACAGATGCTGGCGCTAAAACCGCATTCAATGAGCTGTATACCGTGAGGCCACTACGTAAAGCTTATTAAAGATCAGTGATACTATCAAGAGCAGTGTGCGGTTTCCTTTTTCCCTCAATGAGCTGTATACCGCCATAAGCAAACAGGAAAACGCTCATCCAGAGGTGGCGCTCCTAGTGGCCGGGGACTTTAATGCAGGGAAACTTAAATCATTTTTACCTAATTTTATCAACATGTTAAATGTGCAACCAGAGGGAAACACATTCTAGACCACCTTTACTCCACACACAGAGACGCGTACAAAGCTCTCCCTCGCCCTCCATTTGGCAAATCTGACCATAATTCTATCTTCCTGATTCCTGTTTACAAGCAAGAATTCAAGCAGGAAGCACCAGTGACGTGTACTCCGAGCATGCGCTGACCTACTGGCAAGTGTCTTCACTGACGTTTTCAACCTCTCCCTGTCTGAGTCTGTAATCAGGCCTACCACTGTTGTGGTAGGCCTGATCACCGACAACGATGAGACAGCCTATAGGGAGGAGGTCAGAGACCTAACCGTGTGGTGCCAGTACAACAACCTCTCCCTCCATGTGATCAAGACAAAGGAGATGATTGTGGACTACAGGAAAAGGAGGACAGAGCACGCCCCTATTCTCATCGACGGGGCTGTTGTGGAGCAGGTTGAGAGCTTCAAGTTCCTTGGTGTCCACATCACCAACAAACTAACATGGTCCAAGCACATGTGGTCCAAGCACACGTGAAGAGGGCACGACAAAATATATTACCTCTCAGGAGACTGAAGATATTTGGCATGGGTCCTCAGATCCTCAAACGGATTTACAACTTCACCATCGAGAGCATCCTGACGGGTTTCATCACTACCTGGTATGGCAACTGCTCAGCCTCCGACCACAAGGCACTACAGAGGGTAGTGCGTACGGCCCAGTACATCACCGGGGCCAAGCTTCCTGCCATCCAAGACCACTATACCAGGCGGTGTCAGAGGAAGGCCCTAAAAATTGTCAAAGACTCCAGCCACCCTAGTTATAGACTGTTCTCTCTGCAACCGCACGGCAAGCAGTACCAGAGCGCCAAGTCTAGGTCCAAGAGGCTCCTAAATATCTTCTACCCCCAAGCCATAAGACTCCTGAACAGCTAATCAAATGGCTACCCAAACTATTGGCATTGACCCCCTCCCTCTGAAACGTTGCTTTTGACTCTCTGCTATTATCTATGCAGTCACTTTAATAACTCTACCTACATGTACATATTATCTCAATTACCTCGACACCGTTGCTGTACCACTGTACCGGTACCCCCTGTATATAGCCCCGCTATTGTTATTTACTGCTGCTCTTTAATTATTTGTTATTCTTGTCTCTCACTTTTTTTTTTGTTGATATTTTGCATTGTTGGTTAAGGGCTTGTAAGTAATAATTTCACTGTAAGGTCTACATCTGTTGTATCAGGTGCATGTCACAAATAAAATTAGATTAGATTTTTATTTGAGGAGTGTGTGTGTTTGTTTCTGCGTTTTAATCAGGAGTAAAAGCAGAGAGGAAGAGGAGGGGGAGGAGTAGGGGAAGGGAGAGGGAAGGGAGAGAGGAGAGAGAAAGAAAGTGGAAGTGTTAATGATAATGCTTTCTAGAGAGAGAAAACAGAAAGAGCATGTGAATGTCAGAAGATCGATCTATCAGAGATGAAACGGTTAATGACAAACGCATGACTCACGTCAGCCATTTCTCTTCCCCGAGACGAGAGACCGAGAGGGACAAACCACACACTCTGCCCCTTAGCTCTCCGACTCTGATGCCCTTTATCAGAACGTGTGATTCACCCACCTCTCTCTCTCATGCTCTATTTTAATAAGAACTCACAGCGCTACAATGTGCTACCTGTTTCGTTCCACAAAATGAGTCCCTTTTGGGTGTTTATTTAATGTAATTTTAACATTCTGTCACGAGGAGCACTTGCTCAACTTAATAAAAAACATGTTTTCCCATCCCCTCCAAAAAAGACTATAGTAAGTGCCTATTACGTGCCAAAAAAAGTAACAGGGTTGACCATAACAGGAAAGACGATTTCATCTAAAATCAGCCGTAAATCCCCTTGTGCTTGTGACCGGGGGAATGGAAGCTTGTTGTTCACAACAGGGAGTGGCAATTGATGGAATGCAAAACATATTTAATCGTTAAGACAGTTCTAGACTGTCTATCTATGTGTAACAGGGTTGACGTGTTATGTTCAACCCACTCAGTGTTCCACCACAAAACACCAGAAAATGTCCCAAAAAAGAAGAATCATCTCATGTGCTTTCATACAATGATTTGACTATTAGATGTTCAATGTTTCTTTTGAATGAAAAATAAAATTGGAATAGTTTCAAATGAATGAATAAAAAAAAAAAAAAAGTTCAGTTCACGCAACAGGGTTGACCTTAAAATGAGGGACAGTCTTAAATTGAATCACATTAAATAAATAGTAATCTTATGTTATTTATTTTTATATTTAATTGAAACCTTTATTTAACTAGGCCAGTCAGATAAAAACAAATTCTTATTTACAATGATGGCCTACCCAGGCCAAACCCTAACCCAGACAACGCTGGGCCAATTGAGCGCCGCCCTATGGGACTCCCAAACCATCATTAAGCTTGAGTCCCTGGGTCTGAACCCCGCCCTGTGCAACTGGGTCCTGGACTTCCTGACAGGTCGCCCCCAGGTGGTGAAGGTAGGAAACAATACCTCCTCTTCGCTGATCCTCAACACTGGGGCCCCACAAGGGTGCGTGCATTTGATGTTATTTTAATGGACCGAAAATGTGCTTTTCTTTATAAATTCCTTACTTAGATTTCGTGTATTTTGGGTATATGTTGTGAAACTGTTAGATATTACTTGTAAGATATTACTACACTGTCAGAGCTAGAAGCACAAGCATTTCACTACGCCCACAATAACATCTGCTAAACACGTGTATGTGACCAACAAAATTTGATTTGATTTGATTTGAGAGAGTGCACAGAGGGACATGTCAATATACTGAATTTTGGCACTTTAGCAAATCTTTATTCATACAAAAATCTGATTTGTTAAATTTTCCATCTGGTCTATAATAAAGGGTTCTTCATTTAATATAACAGGCTTTTCAAATCCAATATTGTTGCCCAGTTTCTATTTAAAATTTTAAAGGGACTCATTTCATGGAACGACACACCCACCTGCCTCCCAGCTAAAAGTCAGTGTTATACATTGGGGCAAAAAAGTATTTAGTCAGCCACTAATTGTGCAAGTTCTCTAACTTAAAAAGATGAGAGAGGCCTGTAATTTTCATCATAGGTACACTTCAACTATGACAGACAAAATGAGGAAAAAAAATCCAGAAAATCACATTGTAGGATTTTTAATGAATTTATTTGCAAATTATGGTGGAAAATAAGTATTTGGTCACATACAAACAAGCAAGATTTCTGGCTCTCACAGACCTGTAAATTCTTCTTTAAGAGGCTCCTCTGGCCTCCACTCGTTACCTGTATTAATGGCACCTGTTTGAACTTGTTATCAGTATAAAAGACACCTGTCCACAACCTCAAACAGTCACACTCCAAACTCCACTATGGCCAAGACCAAAGAGCTGTCAAAGGACACCAGAAACAAAATTGTAGACCTGCACCAGGTTGGGAAGACTGAATCTGCAATAGGTAAGCAGCTTGGTTTGAAGAAATCAACTGTGGGAGCAATTATTAGGAAATGGAAGACATACAAGACCACTGATAATCTTCCTCGATCTGGGGCTCCACGCAAGATCTCACCCCTGGGTCAAAATGATCACAAGAACGGTGAGCAAAAATCCCAGAACCACACGGGGACCTAGTGAATGACCTGCAGAGAGCTGGGACCAAAGTAACAAAGCCTACCATCAGTAACACACTACGCCGCCAGGGACTCAAATCCTGCAGTGCCAGACGTGTCCCGCTGCTTAAGCCAGTACATCTTCAGGCCCGTCTGAAGTTTGCTAGAGAGCATTTGGATGATCCAGATGAGGATTGGGAGAATGTCATATGGTCAGATGAAACCAAAATAGAACTTTTTGGTAAAAACTCAACTCGTCGTGTTTGGAGGACAAAGAATGCTGAGTTGCATCCAAAGAACACCATACCTACTGTGAAGCATGGGGGTGGAAACATCATGCTTTGGGGCTGTTTTTCTGCAAAGGGACCAGGACTGACTGATCCGTGTAAAGGAAAGAATGAATGGGGCCATGTATCGTGAGATTTTGAGTGAAAACCTCCTTCCATCAGCAAGGGCATTGAAGATGAAACGTGGCTGGGTCTTTCAGCATGACAATGATCCCAAACACACCGCCCGGGCAACGAAGGAGTGGCTTCAGAAGAAGCATTTCAAGGTCCTGGAGTGGCCTAGCCAGTCTCCAGATCTCAACCCCATAGAAAATCTTTGGAGGGAGTTGAAAGTCCGTGTTGCCCAGCGACAGCCCCAAAACATCACTGCTTTAGAGGAGATCTGCATGTAGGAATGGGCCAAAATACCAGCAACAGTGTGTGAAAACCTTGTGAAGACTTACAGAAAACGTTTGACCTCTGTCATTGCCAACAAAGGGTATATAACAAAGTATTGAGATAAACTTTTGTTATTGACCAAATACTTATTTTCCACCATAATTTGCAAATAAATAAATTAAAAATCCTACAATGTGATTTTCTGGATTTCTTTTTCTCATTTCGTCTGTCATAGTTGAAGTGTACCTATAATGACAATTACAGGCCTCTCTCATCTTTTTAAGTTGGAGAACTTGCACAATTGGTGGCTGACTAAATACTTTTTTGCCCCACTGTAGTTGTCGTCTGCAGCCCTCCCCCTCTCCTGTCAGTCTTCATCGACACCACTTCTGCTGCCCTATTCTTCCTCCTCTTCCTCCCCCTCATCCTCCCTTCTCCCAGCCCTCTGACAGATCCCCCTCTGGGCTGGAGTGGCGACCGGACGCTGACCGGGTCACTGTCCTTCTGCAGGGTAGAGAGGAGACATATGAAGAATCTAAGAAATGTTACACTGCTGAGATGTGACTGTGGAGGTTTACTGTGTGTTCTCTGAGCCAGAGCCTCGTAGAGAGACATATACAGTACCAGTCAAAAGGTTGAACACACCTACTCATTCCAGTGGTTATTTTTTACTATTTTCTACATTGTAGTAGAATAGTGAAGACATCAAAACTATGAAATAACACATATGGAATCATGTAGTAACCAAAAAAGTGTAAAACAAATCTAAATATATTTTATATTTCATATTACTCAAAGTGGCCACCCTCTGCCTTGATGACAGCTTTGAACACTCTTGGAATTCTCTCAACCAGCTTCATGAGGTAGTCACCTGGAATGCATTTCAATTAACAATTGTGCCTTGTTAAAAGTTAATTTGTGTAATTTCTTTCCTTTTAAATGAGTTTGAGCCTATCAGTTGTGTTGTGATAAGGTAAGGGTTGTATACAGAAGATAGCCCTATTTGGTAGAAGACCAAGTCCATAATATAGCAAGAACAGCTCAAATAAGCAAAGAGAAATTATAGTCTATCATTACTTTAAGACATGAAGGTCAGTCAATACAGAACATTTCTAGAACTTTGAAAGTTTCTTTAAGTCGCAAAAACCATCAAGCGCAATGATGAAACTGGCTCTCATGAGGACCACCACAGGAATGGAAGACCCAGAGTTAACTCTGCTGCAGATGATACATTCATTAGAGTTACCAACATCATAAATTGCAACGCAAATAAGTGCTTCACAGAGTTCAAGTAACAGACACATCTCAACGTTAACTGTTCAGAGGAGACTGTGTGAATCATGCCTTCATGGTCAATTGCTGCAAAGAAACCACTAATAAAATACACCAATAGGAAGAAGAGACTTGCTTGGACCAAGTCCAAATTTTAGGATTTTGGTTCCAACCTCCATGTCTTTGTGAGACGCAGAGTAGGTGAACAGATGATCTCCGCATGTGTGGTTCCCACCATGAAGCATGGAGGAGGAGGTATGATGGTGTGGGGGTGCTTTGCTGGTGACACTGTCAGTGATTTATTTACAATTCAAGGCATGGCTACCACAGCATTCTGCAGCGATACGCCATCCCATCTGGTTTGCACTTAGTGGGACTATAATTTGTTTTTCAACAGGACAATCACCCAAAACACACCTCCACGCTGTGTAAGGGCTATTTGAACAAGAAGGAGAGTGATGGAGTGCTGCATCAGATGACCTGGCCTCCACAATCACCACCGACCTCAACCCATTTGAGGTGGTTTGGGATAAGTTGGACTGCAGAGTGAAGGAAAAGCAGCCAACAAGTGCTCAGCATCGGAACTCCTTCAAGACTGTTGAGAGAGCATTCCTCGTGAAGCTGGTTGAGAGAATTTCAAGAGTGTGCAAAGCTGTCATGAAGGCAAAGGGTGGTTACTTTGAAGAATCTAAAATCAAAAATATATTTTCACATGTTTAACACTTGTTTGGTTACTACATGATTCCATATGCATTGTTATCGAAGTCATCAAAGTAAATAAGAGTACACAGGTTGTTTTTTAACCAGAGGGAAATATCAGTGACTTGCTTGTGGTGGTGGATATCCACAACAATGAACATATCAACAGTGCTTACTCTAAAACAACTATTTTACAGGACTGTATAAAGATCCTTTCCAACAATCTCTTAAGTCTATCTATCTGCCCACCTGCCTGCCTGTCGATGCTTTCCCTACTGAAAGCTGTCCTAGGTCTGCTGGGTGGTCGGTTCCCTATCCCACGCAGCTGCTCTCTCTCTCTCTCTCCGTCTCCGCGTCATCATCTTCCAGTACGAACGGCAGCAGGGACTCTTTGGCCAACTTCTTCCCAACCACCATGGTTCCACCACAATGGTTCAACCACAATTATTACCCAAAGAGATTATTTTTACCCTTTTCTGTTTCCTTTTAAACTTACAAACAGATAGTTAAGCTATATCTTAGTTTTTTTGTGAGTGCTGATGATGTAGGTTCAATGTTGGTTAGAATGATAAAGTGACTGAGGATGAAATCAGTGCAGGGGACTTCTTGGCTTTCTCCTGTGCTCCACGGACTGCTTCCCCAACCTACATTATATATTCAAAAGTATGTGTGCTTCAAATTAGTGGATTCGGCTATTTCAGCCACACCCTTTACTGACAGGTGTATAAAATCGACCACTCAACCATGCAATCTCCATAGACAAACATTAGCAGTAGAACGGTCTTACTGAAGAGCTCAGTGACTTTCAATGTGGCACCGTCACAGGATGCCACCTTTCCAACAAGTCAGTTCGTCAAATTTCTGCCCAGCTAGAGCTGCCTCGGTCAACTGTAAGTGCTGTTATTGTGAGTAGCAACAACGTTTCAGCCACGAAGTGGTAGGCCACACAAGCTCACAGAACAGGACCGTCTGTCCTCAGTTGCAACACTCACTACTGAGTTCCAAACTGCCTCTGGAAGCAACGTCAGCACAAGAACTGTTCGTCCTTAGTTCCAGTGAAGGGAATTCTTAACGCTACAGCATACAATGACATTCTAAAACAATTCTGTGCTTCCAACTTTGTGGCAACAGTTTGGGTAAGGCCCTTTCCTGTTTTAACATGACAAGGCCCCCATGCACAAAGCGAGGTCCATACAGAATAACTTTACTGGCTGGCACAGAGCCCTGACCTCAACCCCATCGAACACCTTTGGGATGAATTGGAACGCCGACTGCGAGCCAGGCCTAATCGCCAAACATCAGTGCCTGACCTCACTAATGCTCTTGTGGCTGAATGTAATCAAGTCCCGTCAGCAATGTTCCAACAGTGGAGTCTGTATAGCAGCAAAGGGGGGACCAACTCCATATTAATGCTCATGATTTTGGAAGGTGATGTTCGACGAGCAGGTGTCCACATACTTTTGATCATGTAGTGTATCTTGCTCAATAGGAAGGTCAACCTCGTAAAACTATTGACTGGCATGATAATTAGGAAGCTGTAGGCTTTTCGCTCTGGCTCACCCCCACCAATCCACAGGAGGGTGAGGACACGGGGGCTGGTTTAATGTTTGGCTGATTTACTTTGTTGTTAGGCTTCCATGGTGCTGGGTTGTATCTGTAGCTGAGTGCCACCGCCTACACATTGTATCTCAGTGCCTGAATTGTACCTCTGAGTCCCTACCCTGTTGTGAAGGCTTTGAGAATGACAACAAGAGCAGGAAGTGCACAGAGCTGGCTTGTTTGCAGTAACTCTAATCAGTTCAATACATGAAAGACACAGGACATGTGAAGTTTATACAATACATCTCCTTTAGCTTTTTGATCTTTGAAAAGTACAGGCAACACTCATCAACAACAATCCACATTGACCTTAAACTCCACTACCCACGTCCCACTCATTTAAAATCCCATGCCAGTTTAAACACAAAAGAAAAGACAACAAACATGGGATTGACATACTGTACATTTTGTTTTATTAAGTAAATGCCAAGGCCCTTGCAGTATGCATTAAAATGCAAACTGTCAAGGTTGATAAATTCCACACTAAGGGTCATAGCAGAGGCTGTTTGGGTTGTTCGAGTTCAGCAGCAGCGATACAAACACAGAAACCCCTTAAGCACACTGACCGTCCATCCCATCACACTGTGGATGGATGGACTGAGTCACATTAGTCGTAGTTGTTGACACAGTGCTGCAAAGTATCCAGAGATTTTTACAAGAGGACATAGAGCAGTAGCTACAGAACATCATGCATTCATATAGTTGCTGTTTTTCTCCTACGTAAAGGATATCATGGAGACCATAAACCTTGTTTGTTTTCTTATGTGTTCTTCTTTTTACCAAGCAGAAAAGACAAATAATATAAAATTATATAATCAAAATACATTCTTAGAAAAAGTTAGTTCAAATAGCTCAGTTTAATATTTTTTTCTTATTTGTATATATTATATATAGACTATATTCATATACAGTACCAGTCAAAAGCTTGGACACACCTACTCATTCAAGGGTTTTTCTTTATTTTTACTATTTTCTACATTGTAGAATAACAGTGAAGACATCAAAACTATGGAATAACGCACATGGAATCATGTAGTAACCAAACAAGTGTTAAACAAGTCAAAATATATTTTGTATTTTAGATTCTTCAAATTAACCACCATTTGCCTCGATGACAGCTTTGCACACTCTTGGCATTCTCTCAACCAGCTTCATGAGGAATGCTTTTCCAACAGTCTATGCTGAGCACTTGTTGGTTGCTTTTCCTTCACTCTCAAACCATCTCCAATGGGTTGAGGTCGGGTGATTTTGGAGGCCAGGTCATCTGATGCAGCACTCCATCACCCTCCATCACTCTCCAAACCAGAAGGGATGGCATATTGCTGCAGAATGCTGTGGTAGCCATGCTGATGAAGTGTGCCTTAATTTCTAAATAAATCACAGACAGTGTCACCATCAAAGCACCCCCACACCATCACACCTTCCCCTCCATGCTTCAAATGCAGAGATCATCTGTTCACCTACTCTGCGTCTCACAAAGAAACAGCGATTGGAACCAAAAATCTCAAATTTGGACTCATCAGACCAAAGGACAGATATCCACCAGTCTAATGTCCATTGCTCATGTTTCTTGGCCCAAGCAAGTCTCTTATTATCATTGGTGTCCTTTAGTAGTGGTTTCTTTGCAGCAATTCGACCATAAGGGCCTGATTCACGCAGTCTCCTCTGAACAGTTGATGTTGAGATGTGTCTGTAACTTGAACTCTGTGAAGCATTTATTTGGGCTGCAATTTGAGGCTGGTAACTCTAATGAACTTATCCTCTGCAGCAGAGGTAACTCTGGGTCTTCCATTCCTGTGGCGGTCCTCATGAGAGCCAGTTTCATCATTGCGCTTGATGGTTTTTGCGACTACACTTGAAGAAACTTTCAAAGTTCTTGAAATGTTCTGCATTGACTGACCTTCATGTCTTAAAGTAATGATGGACTGTCATTTCTCTTTGCTTATTTGAGCTGTTCTTGACATAATAGGGACTTGGTCTTTTACCAAATAGGGCTATCTTCTGTATACCACCCCTACCTAACTAACAAAAATCCACAAATGAACTTTTAACAAGGCACATCTGTTAATTGAAATGCATTCCAGGTGACTACCTCATGAAGCTGGTTGAGAGAATGCCAAGAGTGTGCAAAGCTGTCATCAATGCAAAGGGTGGCTACTTTGAAGAATCTCGAATCTCAAATATAAAATATATTTTGATTTGTTTAACACTTTTGTGGTTACTACATTATAGGGCTCCCGAGTGGCGAAGCAGTCTCAAGCACTGCATCTCAGTGCAAGAGGTGTCACTACAGTCCCTGGTTCGAATCCAGGCTGTATCACATCCAGCCGTGATTGGGAGTCCCATAGGGTGGTGCACATTTGGCCCAGCGTCGTCCGGGGTTGGCCGGGGTAGGCCGTCATTGTAAATAAGAATTTGTTCATAGCTGACTTGCCTAGTTAAATTAATATATATATGTATTCCATTTGTGTTATATCATAGTTTTGATGTCTTCACTATTATTCTTCAATGTAGAAAATAGTAAAAATACAAAAACCCTGGAATGAGTAGGTGTGTCCAAACTTTTGACTGGTACTGTATATTTTTTTTAGTGGCCCTCATTCCAAATCCCCAAAAATCTACGGAAACAAATAATAATAATATATTTAGTCATTATTTTATAATATTTATTTTATATAGTGCTTTTCATTTGACAAATCATCTCAAAGACGCTTAAAAACAAAAAGCAAAAGTACTTGTAGTTCTTGAACACAAACATTCAGCAAAAGGAACAATGAACAGAGTTGCCTAATTCTCCCTAAATCAAAACAGAAAGCTATCAGTTAAAAGCTTAATCTATATGAGAGACTCAGATAACAGAAATCCATTACGTTTCAACCATGCTTGAGGCCATTTTAGTTTGCAAACAAAGGAAATACTTAAGAAAGAGAGCAGGCAAACACTATAAGCTAAGAAATAAAGGAAGAAAGAATGAAAAACCACAGGTTACTGCAGAGTTGGTGACCATTGGAAATATGTCCTTTATCACAAACAAATGTCAATGACATGTTTAGAATATAAACAGTATTACTCAGATCAGCCCTGCTAAATGGCCTTCACATAATGCTCATTGAAAAGGCTGTTTAATTACCTTTTGCCTAAAGTGGGAAAATTAAGGTAAACACAGTGCTTTGACAAAGGATGAATATCATACATTTAATTTTTATTAAGATATCATCCTCAACGTTCTTTTACAATGAAGTAAACTCGACTTAGTTGAATTGCCATGACAACAACCAAAACGCAATGATCTAATTATTTATTTCTTGATCTTGAAAATGCAATGAGAGAGAGAGAGAGAGAGAGAGACAGACAGACAGACAGACAGAGAGAGAGAGAGAGATGATTATTATCTTGGCAAAGGAGAAACACTCACCAACAGGGATGTAAACAAATTTCTGTACAACATTTGAGATAAATAAGCATTTTGTGAGTATGGAACATTTCTGGGAACTTTTAATACAGCTCATGGGATCAACACTTTACATGTTGCGTTAATATTTTTGTTCAGTGTAGTTCTTGACTTGATTTCTCAAATTTCTCTCGTGAAGGATTTTAATTGTCTCTTTAGAGAAACGGCGCGTTGGGTTCACAAAACAAACAAAACTAAATGGAATTCAAGTAATTAAACAGACGTCGGTCAATTAGTTGTTTAATAACCCCCAAAAATTGGAAATGTTGGTTAATCGCTCAAAACTAGCTATTCAAGATCTGCTATTCAAGATTTCTCCCATTTGAGATTCTTGCTATTTAATCCAGATCTGATGACATGGGGATAAGACAGACACTATGCACAAACAGGGGTTCCTCTAAATTGATAGTTACTGTACATGTAGCCATATATAACTCTGGTTACATGGTGAAATGAAGATGTCCCACTTAGGTCGTTTATCATATAATTTTTCTTTCACAGTTACGGTCTGATTAAGTGGTGGCTCTCCCATAGGCACCAATGAATTAGCAGCTGGGTCTGGTCTGCTTAGTTCATTGACTGTATATGAACCATAAAAAAGGAGCGAGTTAGATGTCTCGCTTCCTTTTCCGTCTCTGTTAATGGTTGGTCAAGGACAGCAACTAAAGTAAAGCAACCTCTTGATTCACTTGAAATCATGACTCCTTTCCTCACTCTCTCACTTCCAATTGGAAATATGGACCATATATGAAGTTTTTTTTAAGCTATCAGACAGCACACCAATACCTCAGCATTTGGTCTTAGCAAATAAATAGGAAGTCAGCCAGAGATATGTGTCATATACTTTTTCCCCTTGGTAATATTGTATACCATTTAGAAGACGCAGAGCCCTCTAGATTATAAGCATTGGTTTTTGTGTGTAATTCTTTAATATTGGCTATGTGTACAGAAGATACACATGCATAGGCTCTCCCACGGCATGACATTTCAAACACTGCAATGGCTTTCGTCCACATCTTAATGCAGTTCCTGTTGGAAATCAGACCACGAAATGGGGAGAAAACACTGCTACTCTGACAGCCAGGCAGAGAGACAGAGAAACAAATGCATTTTGATGGACTGTCAAGCAAATCTGGTTCATAGTTCTTTACTGCACCCATTTATGTATTTTTTTCCTCTCTCCCTCTCTCAAAAAAAGAATACCCACCAAAACAGGGTAGACCAGTTCAGACTGACAACATTTCAGCCTTGTACAGTATATTTTGAAATGCATTAGATTCAGTTGGTTGGAAATGAAACTTAGACTGAATCTCCAATCAAAGCATTGTGACCTTGTTTACCATAAGTAGTCCTGCAAATATAAAACTTTAGCAAAAGGTTTTGATTCTAACATTGAATAGCTAACAGTATATTTATGTACGAATCTTCTCATCTTGCTCATGCATCAACAAAGAGGCTGGTATAATACTAGGTACACATTATGATGCATAATGAAATCAGAAAGTCATCCATTTTGGAATAAACAAAAAAACGCATCTCAAAATTTTTGGAAAACAAAATGCTTCAAACCTTGTTACAGACTAAGTGCAGAGCCTGACTGACCATGAAGAAGCTGAACTGGTATATCAAAAGAACAAACATATTTTTTACAGTAGAAAACTTGGCACAGTATTCTCGATCAGCTGTAGTGTCTGTCACTCGTTTCCCCGCCCCCCCTGCGGCTTACGGCCCTTCCGATTGGTCCACATCAGAAAGATCCAGAACCCCACTTACGGTTCTACGAGCAGAACACCCTGACAGAGAGGAGGAGAAGGAAGAGAGACAGACAGGGGAATTACAGGCATTACTCGTCCAGCTCACTCTGTAACAAGGGCTTTGATCACAACATACATTATTATGACACTTTTTAATGAGGCATTGTGCATACAAGACTTATTTCTTAATTCATATGACAAATGTATAAAAATGGAGGCTATTATCTTTAAAGGCCACCCTCCACTGTTTCGGTCAAAAGCTAAGGGATGGGGCTAGAGAAATGTAACCACTTTTAAATTCATAGACAGAGCTATGGATGCAAGGACTGACCATCCATGATACAAAAATTATAGTTTTAACCATGTTTGAGGCTGTACAGTGTTTGCTTACAATTACATTGTTTACAAACAATGGAGTAAAACAGGCTTATATTTTGGATTCTGATGGGGTACAACAGTTGAACTAAGCTCATGATTCTTGTAGAATCTATGGGTGTATTTCATTCATTTAATAGTGCAAAACAATGGATGTACCAAAGGAAGATTGCCCCTTTACGGAACAATGGAATGGAATTCTAAATATACGGAGTGAACGGAAAACATAACAGAGCCACTTGTTAACACTGTGATCCGGTTGGCGGAGTTGGATCCCTTTTCTACTGGTTTCTATGGTTACCCATTCTGTATTTTGAAAAGTCATAAACCAGACCAGAGACTGCATCTCTAGTGTATCTACAGACTGCAGGTCCCTCCCACAGTATGGCACAGTGTGTAAAAACAGCAGAGATGTCCCGGGGACAATTGGTAGCTGTGAAAGAACAAGAGGGGAACACAGTGAAAGCTGCCGGGGTAAACTAAAGACTCACTCGTCAGAGTCCTTTTTGCTTTCCTCAATGTAGGCGATGGATTCCGAACGCAGCCGGTTGGTGACCTCGTACGTACGCAGCGTGACACCGAAGATATCCTCGTGATAGCGGTTTTCATCCTGTGAGGAGAGAAGATAAGGTGTGTGTGTAATTAAATGGGCACAGGATTACGCCATAGATGAAGTGAGGTTAGATTAATACAGGAAGATCAAATAGATAGTGTGATCGGTGGGGACAGAGAGGAAAGACGATACAGTGGGATCGATGGGGACAGAGAGGAAAGACGGATACAGTAGAGTGCAATGTACAGTACGGTACAGCATTGTCTTGAAACATGTTTTCAATACCCAGGGCTTGGATAAAACCGTTTCTTAGTTGATCATTATCATTTAGAAATGAGTTTGATTATATACACCTCTTCTGTTTAGTCAATGGTGATCCAGCCACTTTTCTCATGTGGATCTTCGATTCCAGTCTTTCATGTACAGTATTGATAGTCTGTACAGTTGGTTGTCTGGTGGTCTTTACCCATTTTGCTCATTTCAAATCTTTGAAAACGTGTGTTTTTGGTTTCTCTTTCTTTGAGTCGGTAATGTAACAACCTTATTTGAATCCCACCAAACAAATCCTGAACGTGTCTGAATATGTCTGTCATATTCTGAAAACCATCCATATGACAGTGTATGGAGTGTAGTCGTCTCAAAATGGGAGAATCTGCCAATGTCCAAATCTAAATCACATGACTTACATTTACTCTGTACTGTATGTTACAATCAGTCAGTCAGCTAGTCGGTCAGTCAGTCGTTCAGTCAGTCAGCTAGGTTAGTTTGTTAGTTTAGTGTTCAGGATAGCGAAGCCTATTGTCCTTACTCTGAGTTTGCTGATGTAGAACCCAGCGTCCTCCAGCGTCATGTTTCCCTGCAGTTTGATAATCTGCTGGACGGTCTTGAGGACGTCCCCGGCCATACCCACGTCCCCACACACGTAGATGTGTCCTCCTTCTTCCTTCAGGCACTGGTACACAGTCTCTGACAGCTGCTCACAAAGCACATCCTGCACATATGTCTGTATCAGAGAGCGACAGGAGAAAGAGGGATTTAATCAATCAGATGGAGAGACCTACAGGGTCAAAGAGAGTGGAAGGCAACAAACAGATTGTAGCGATGGAGCATCGGATTTGTTTAGAATCCTACATACATATGGTGGCCTGTGTGAGGACAGTATTTTACAACAGGAAGAATGTAACAGTGGGAGTCAAGCACAGGAGGTTGGTGGCACCTTAATTGGGGAGAACGGGCTCGTGGTAATGACTGCAGCGGAATAGGTGGAATGGTATCAAATACATCAACCACATGGTTTCCAGGTGTTTTATGCCATTCCATTTACTCCGTTCCGGACATTATTATGAGCCCCTCAGCAGTCTCATGTGACGTCAAGGGATAAGACAAAACACAGGGATAGAGATATCCATACGTTTTATTTAGAAATCCACTTTCTTATCTCCCACATGGCCTCTGTCTATGTTTCTGTGTCTTTACTGCCAAAGACACATTGTCATGTTTAAACTCAAATGGACTAAACCAAGTCTTTAAAAGTGAACAGTACCTTAGGTCTGCCAGGCTCTCTGGAGTAGGCTGTGTACAGTTCTTTGAACACATCCTTGTTCTTAGCCTGGATCGTCTCCTCTTTGTAGATATGGTCTATCTGGGACTGACGGCATCCAAATACCAGGATCATAGGGCAGGATTTGATCCCTACGGAAGCAAACACCACATTACTTCACCTTTCACTGAACTATAAATGTTTTAGAATAATCTAAAGACTACAGTGTTTATTTATGAAGTTATGTCTAATGTTGAATAAGCACAAGTGGTACTGGCAGCACAGTGTGTAGTTTATTTAACATTTTTATTAAGTCATTATTGAATAATTCCCACATGCAAGAATTAGGATCAAGTGTGTGAATGCTTTTACTATTTTGTACACAAACCCTTGTGTTCGTAGTCAAAAAGTTTCTGTTCCCAGAAGCTTCTGAAGGGGGCGATCCCAGTGCCTGGACCGACTAGGATACACGGAGCTCTGTGGTCCTTTGGCAATCGGAACGTAGGCGCACTAGAATCCGACATTGATCAAGATATTTTTAATTAAGAGCATTAGATTCAAAGCATGTTTTGAACCACCATAACGTCTATGAATCAAGACATTTTAAGATGGTTAGAATCAAAGCACATCTTAAAATGTCTTGATTCGTAGACGTTATGGTGCATTCTACAATCATTTGGTACATTTATTTAAAACATTTTAATGTTATGCCTTCAATTGTAATTTCTGATAAAGAAAAATGCTTGGATTCTAGTTATCAGAAACGAAAATGTAACAGAAGAAACAACCATTTTAGTCAATGATTGTAGAGTACATCATATATGAGTTAATGTTGTATATGAATCATGTGGTATAATCGTGCAGTGTTGTGAACTGCACTGACATAGAGCTGAGTAGGCACATATGAATACACACCATATAACAATCAATGTTGACGTTTGTTAAGTCCAAACCACGACTTACAATCATAGAAAATGACATGTATTAATTCCATAAGAGTAAAGCAATCATGCAACAATAACACACAAACACAAGAAGAAGTACAATGTTATACCCTCTGACAAAACAGGGGACCATTTCTTCTGCCTCTATTCTGTTGAGCCATGATGAACATACTCCATGATGGATCGGGCCCTCTCCATCTGAAAAGAGACAATTACCCATCATCCACTTCACCTGCGTACCTCCTCCTCTCCAAACTAACACTCAAGATGAAGACACATAATGCAGTTCCCAAGGCTAAGGGCATTTGTCTCCAGTTTAGAGAAGTTACTGTAATTTAACCATCATGCTCAGCTTCACACACATCACATCACATCATATTGCGCACATACAATGCATCTCTGCGAAATCATAACCTTTACCATAGGTAGGGGAAATAATCTCAGATCAGTGTCTAAGGCTAACTTTACCCTTGTTAACACCAAGTAGCCTAGCGACAGCCCTTACCTCTAGTGTCGTAGAGCCTCATGCCATAACCACGCTGAAAATACTATCCTAAGGAACATTTGAAACTGACTAGATCAGTGTCTATGAGGGAACTTCATCCTGCTACCGTAAACCCAACACAGTCTAGCGTCCAGCCCTTACCCCTGGTTTTGTATGACACTACGGCCACGGTGAGGTGAATCTCCCCTGGGTGGACGTCTGGTGAGGAGCTGATAGAATAGTATCTGGGCTGGAGCAGGGGTAGCTGGGTTAACAGCAGGGTAGAGGGCATTTGGATGGAGGGAAACTCATCCAGCACCTCCACCATGGTCGGGTTGTTGTACCACTTCCACTTCTCATACTCCTGCAAGCCCTGAGAGGAGTAGGAAAGGAGAGCGGTGGAGGAGAGGAGTAGGAAAGGAGGAGAGAGGTGGAGGAGAGGAGTAGGAAAGGAGAGGAGAGTAGAGAGGTGGAGGAGAGTAAAGAGGTGGAGGAGGAGTAGGAAAGGAGAGGAGGCGGAGAGGAGAGAAGTAGGAAAGGAGAGAGGTGAAGGAGAAGAGGTATGTTAATGTAATGTGCATTCAATATATCCTAGTGTAAGGAGCCATGCTAAAAAAAAATTATTGCTTCAGAGACAATGTGTTATTATGGTTGTTTCTCCAACTCCACACACCCGGTGGAGAAGATAAGAGGTGAGACACATATTCCAGTCAGCCATCTCCTGATGTGATTATGACATTATGTGTGATTGACTTTTGACATATTTTTGGCTTTCTGGCTTCAGTCATAATCTAAACTTCAAGTCAAATGAAATGTTATTTGTCACATGCGCTGAATACAACAGGTGTAGACCTTACAGTGGAATGCTTACTGACAAGCCCATAACCAACAATGCAGGTTGAAGAACAGCCGGAGCCTGAGTACCTTGTGTAAGCCACAGACACTGGGAGCCACGCAGGTCAACTGGGACGAAGAACAATGACAAGGATAGCCGGTAGCTGAAGATCCCACTGTGGCTTGATGTCTGTTTTTTTATTCCAACGTAAAAAAAAAAAATCCTCTTGTTTTTTTTTAGAATGAGTTGAACCACAAAGAGTGAGGCACTCACTCTCCTGGCCTGACCAACATAACGTTTTAAGACATTCACCAAAATTGACATTTTTGAACTGTGGGAGTCTCTGTACGGGGAGAAAATGTGTCTGAGGGTTACCGGGCGCGGGGCTTAAATTCTATGGCATCTGTGCAAGCTAAAACTTCTCTACTCTAAGGTTATTTTCAACAAGCGCAAAGTGCTTCAAAATGGTTTTCAATCACGTAGAGGAAGGCATTCATGTTTCTTTTGTGGTAAACATACTGAATACACGGGTCAATTGTGCTTTGAGCACAGGGTGCCTCCGCTTTGCGATAAAGTGGAAATTTACAGCTACAGTACTGACAAGAAGAACACATTCAACAGGGAAGCATTCAAAAGGTTTACATTTTGGGGTTGAACAATTCCCATGATAAGAAAGTAATACGTAAAAGCCAAGATTATGCTTTTATTTCCACCTTCCCAACAAGTATTTGTACCTCTGTTTAGTGTGCACTGTCTGTGACAAAAGGCATAATGAAAACGCTTGAAGAATCTAGTGAATGCTAATCAAATGAATTACCTTAAACAGTCCTTTGTGGCTCAGTTGGTTAAAGCATAGTGCTAGCAACACCACAGTCATGGGTTGGTTAAAGCATAGTGCTAGCAACACCACAGTCATGGGTTGGTTAAAGCACAGTGCTAGCAACACCACAGTTATGGGTTGGTTAAAGCACAGTGCTAGCAACACCACAGTTATGGGTTGGTTAAAGCA
This sequence comes from Brachymystax lenok tsinlingensis, assembly GCA_030435695.1. Lineage (NCBI taxonomy): Eukaryota > Metazoa > Chordata > Actinopteri > Salmoniformes > Salmonidae > Brachymystax > Brachymystax lenok. The sequence continues at coordinate 11,219,166 of CM059807.1, read as the reverse complement.
CAGTGCTAGCAACACCACAGTCATGGGTTGGTTAAAGCACAGTGCTAGCAACACCACAGTCATGGGTTGGTTAAAGCATAGTGCTAGCAACACCACAGTCATGGGTTGGTTAAAGCATAGTGCTAGCAATACCACAGTCATGGGTTGGTTAAAGCACAGTGCTAGCAACACCACAGTCATGGGTTGGTTAAAGCATAGTGCTAGCAACACCACAGTCATGGGTTGGTTAAAGCATAGTGCTAGCAACACCACAGTCATGGGTTGGTTAAAGCATAGTGCTAGCAACACCACAGTCATGGGTTGGTTAAAGTATAGTGCTAGCAATACCAAAGTTGTGGGTTCAATTCCCACTGGGGTCACACATAGTGAAACACTGTATATGCACTCACTGTACTGTAAGTCACTTCGGGTTAAAAGTGTCTGCTACTTCGAATATAAATATGTTGTGTTATTCCATCCTGTGGAATCTATGCATTATTAAACATAAAATCACAATGGACCTACAAAAATGCAATGTACCAGTGTCTTCCTAGCACTGAATTCCTTCAGATAAAACTGTACTGAACTGTCTAATTTGACCAGTTTCCCACAGCAGGAAAATCTACACACAAGCTATTCCATAATGACAAAGCAATAACAGGTTTAAAAAAAACTAAAATATAACATTTACATAAGTATTCAGACCCTTTACTCAGTACTTTGTTGAAGCACCTTGGCAGCAATTACAGCCTTGAGTCTTCTTGGGTGTGATGCTACAAGCTTGGCACACCTGTATTTAGGGAGTTTCTCCATTTCTTCTCTGCAGATCCTCTCAAGCTCTGTCAGGATGGATGGGGAGCGTTGCTGCACAGCTATTTTCAGGTCTCTCCAGAGATGTTCAAGTCCGGGCTCTGGCTGGGCCACTCGAGGACATTCAGAGACTTGTCCCAAAGCCACTCCTGCGTTGTCTTGGCTGTGTGCTTAGGATCGCTGTCCTGTTGGAAGGTGAACCTTCGCCCCAGTCTGAGGTCCTGAGTGCTCTGGAGCAGGTTTTCATCAAGGATCTCTCTGTACTTTGCTCCGTTCATCTTTCCCTCGATCCTGACTAGTCTCCCAGCTCCTGAAAAACATCCCCGCAGCATGAATCTGCCACCACCATGCTTCACCGTAGGGATGGTGCCAGGTTTCCTCCAGACGTTACGCTTGGCATTCAGGCCAAAGAGTTCAATCTTGGTTTCATCAGACCAGAGAATCTTGTTTCTCATGGTCTGAGAGTTTTTAGGTGCCTTTTGGCAAACTCCAAGCAGGCTGTCATGTGCCTTTTACTGAGGAGTGGCTTCCATCTGGCCACTCTACCATAAAGGCCTGATTGGTGGAGTGCTGCAGAGATGGTTGTCCATCTGGAAGGTTTCCACTGTTCTTGGGGACCTTCAATGCTGCATACATTTTTTAGTACCTTTCCCCAGATCTGTGCCTCGACGCAATCCTGTCTCAGAGCTCTACAGACAATTCCTTCAACCTCATGGCTTGTTTTTTTGCTCTGACATGCACTATCAACGGTGGGACCTTATGTAGAAAGGTGTGTGCCTTTCCAAATCATGTCCAATCAATTGAATTTACCACAGGTGGACTCCAATCAAGTTGTAGAAACGTCTCATGGATGGTCAATGGAAGCTGCACCTGAGCTCAATTTCGAGTCTCATAGCAAAGTGTCTGAATACTTATGTGAATAAGGTATTTCTGGTTTAGATATTTAATACATTTGCAAAATTTTCCAAAAACATGTTTTTGCTTTGTCATTATGGGTATTGTGAGTAGATTGCTGAGAAACAAATAAATATATAATCAATTTCAGAATAAGGCTGTAACGTAGCAAAATGCAGAAAAAGTCAACAGGTCTGAATTCTTTCCGAAGGCACTGTATACCCATTGATTCTTGAAGAATATAACTTATAAATTCCTCATGAGCTTAGTTCAACTGTCTTACCACTTCAGAACCCAACATATAAGCTTGTTTATTCCAATGTTTGTAACAGTGTAAACATAAATAAACACAGTACAGCCTCAAATCATTGGGCTCTATTCAATCCGTATATAGGAAATTCAGCTTTCCAGCGTGATTGAAGTTTAAAGGTAATGTTCCCGGCTCAATAGGAAATGACCTTAACATTTCTAACTCTTCAGCAATACAGATTGAATATAGCCCATGGTTAAAACTATGATTTTGATATCATAGATGGTCAGTCCTCGCATCCATAGCTGTCTCTATGAATTTTAGAGTGATTACATTTCTTCAGGCCCTCTCTCAGATTTTTACCAAAACAGAAGCAAGGTGTTAATTCTAAATTCTTAATTCTTTTCAGCATATTTTAGCATACCTCTTGAGCTGTCTGTATCCTCCTGACTGATGGTTCTTTTTTTAAAGGAACTAAATATGCTTCTCTGCATCTCTGCTAAAATCTGGGTAAAATATTGAAAGGAATGTGAGTCTTATTCAGTACATTTAGTTATTGCTTGCTTTTCTATAGTCTACTAATGTTGCCAGCAGGCATGCCAGCTAAGATAATTAGACAAGCTAGCTACTCTTGCTAGCTAGTTATAAGGTTAGGAGATTGGGAACCTATCTGGGCTAGCTAAAGCCAACTTTATAACATTTCTACGTAGCTCGTAGTATTACAGATTTGTTATTTATTTTTTAAACAGGACAAATATGAGGGGGCACGTGCCCCTGTGCCCCCTATGGGCATGATGTCTCTGATTACAAACTTTAGGAGCCTTTTAAAGCATTTTCTGCTGTACAGGAAAATTCTCTGCGATAACAGAGGGGTCAAATTAACGTAGCAGATCTGTATGAGTACATTGTAAAGGAGACCCCTTGGCTCTGGAGGGTCGACTGGTGGGCCTTTTAACATACTGAGTAACACTCAAGGATATAAGGTACATAGGCTCTTAATTGGACCACTCTTTTATGTCTGCGCTTTGTGATTTATATAAATTCACTGAAAACCCACAAAAACACACAGTTATATTAACAGTATTGCACTTTTCATCTAGTCTACTTTTAGCCAGCTAATAGCCTAACCACCGATCAAACAACATATTATGGACTAGACATTAAAATCCTGTTGCTAATGGATTATTTTGCTGTGACAATATGGGTCAAATTTAGATCCTACATCTGTATATATGGTGAAACATACAGACTATATGGTTAAAACCTTTCATTACCTTACTGAGGGTCTCTAGCTTCTTCCTATGCTTATCGTTAGTGGCCAGGGAAGCAAACTGCTGTAGTAGGACTGGGCTGGGGGGCGTGGTGATATCCAGGAAGTGCTGGAAGGCCTGGTAGATGGTGCAGGGGGGGATCCGAGGCTCCTCCAGCCAGTTACTGATCACACCTTCAGATGGAGAAAAAAAGCACAAAAGTACATTTGACGGACATTCTTATCAAGAGTGACTTACAGGAGCAATTATGCTTAAGTGCCTTGCTCAAGAGCATATCAACTGTTGTTTTTTTCTTCACCTAGTTGGCTCTGGGATTCAAACCAGTGACGTTTCAGTTACTGGCCTAACGCTCTTAACCGCTAGTCTACCTGCCGCCCCCTTAGAACAAGTTCCGTATTTATTATTATTATAATATAACACTACAATAGCATGTGAATGCCAGTGTAAAATGTTAAGCACTGCTTAAAATAATTTAAGTATTTGAGCATTAAATAATCAAGTATACTGTACACTGTGCATAACCACCCTAAATCCTCCTAATCAGACCTGCATATCCTAATAAGACCTGCATATTCAATATAAAACTCTGTTTGTTCTTTATTGTCTAATATTGAATGAGGAGCATGGAGGGCTTCCTAAAAACAGGTTATATACATAACATAGAGTTATACTAACCCAGTGCTGTGTTCCTCTCTTCCAGGAACTCCACCTTAACGATTTGATTGACAGGTGGAGCGTCCTCTAGTTTCTCTATGAGGGCCGTAACCAGGTCTTCGTGGTTTCCAGGGGAAGATGCCCAGATGGTCGCCGGGCTGGTACGCCAGGCTGTCCTCGTTATTTGTGTGGAGTTTAACAAATATGGTGGAGCGACTGCTAGGGGATTCAGAACTGTGGTTACAGTTTGTGGTTACAGTTGCGGTTAGAGTTTGTGGCTAGAGTTTGGGGTTAGAGTTTGGGGTTAGAGTTTGTGGCTAGAGCTTGTGGCTAGAGTTTGGGGTTATAGTTTGGGGTTAGAGTTTGGGGTTAGAGTTTGTAGTTACAGTTTCTGGCTAGAGTTTGGGGTTGGAATTTGTAGTTACAGTTAGTGGCCAGAGTCTGTGGTTAGAATTTGTGGTTGCAGTTGTGGTTAGAGTTTGTGGCTAGAGTTTGTAAACATTGAACAATTTGTGGTTAGAGTTTGGGGTTAGAGTTTGTAGTTACAGTTCGTGGCTAGTGTTTGGAGTTACAATTTGTGGCTAGAGTTTGGGGTTAGAGTTTGTAGTTACAGTTTGGGGTTAGCTTCTTAGGGAGAGGCAGCTGAGGTGTCAGTTTTGGAGAGTCTGGCATGCCCAAAGTAAAAGGCTTGCCACTCAGGCCCAGAAACTAGGATATGCACATAATTAGTACTATTGGATAGGAAACACTCTGACACTCTCAAATATTGTCTGTGAGTATAACAGAACTGATATAACAGGCGAAAACCAGAGGAATTTCTGTCCTGGAAAAAGTGTTTTTGACACATTGCCTCATTTTGAACCCCTCCCTATTGAAAACAGCTATATATGGGAGTAAGATTGCAGTACCTATTGCTTCCACTGGATGTCAACAGTCTCTAGACAGTGTTTGGTGATGTTAGGTTGCTCTGGATGGTAATAGAAGAAGAATTTCGAACTAGTCACCAGATGTAAACAGAAGAGGATACGCGGTCATGGGCTCGCGCGCGCTGTGGTTTTTTCCTTTCCTATCGTCCAGTTTATAATCCGGTTGAAATATTATAGTAAATATACATAAAAGTGTTCCTAAGGATACATTATCAATGATGTTTGATTGTTCTTGGACATGTGTATAGGTATAATGTGAACGCGTTCTCTTCATGGTTCAATGGGCGACTCAACGGTGGATCATAACGCGCCAACCAAACGGAGATTTATGGATATAATAAATGACTTTTTCTAACAAAAGAAGCATGGATTGTCTTCGTTGGACACTTGGGAAGCCCTCAGCAGAAGTTCTTCGAAAGGTAAGGTATTTTATATTAGCGATTTTATGCGTTTTTTGAGACCCGTGTTGGGTTATGGATTTATGCTAATGCATAAATATTAGAGGTGCTACCCTCAAACAATCAAATGTGCTTTCGCCGTAAAGCCTTTTTAAAATCTGACAACGCTGTGATATTGCCAAGAATCAGAGCTTTTGATGACTATGCAACACTTGTATATTGATGAATGTTTAATAATTCATCTTTTGGATTTTGAATTTGGCGCCTCACATTTCACCGGGGAGTGTCGGCGCCCCCACCACTCCGTAAGTAGTTAGAGCTTGTAGTTACAGTTTGGGGTTAGAGTTTGTAGTTACAGTTTGGGGTTAGAGTTTGGTGTTAGAGTTTGGGGTTAGAGTTCGTGGCTATAGTTTGGGGTTAGAGTTCGTGGCTATAGTTATGAGTTAGAGTTTGGGGTTATAGTTTGTGGCTATAGTTTGGGGTTAGAGTTTGGGTTTAGATTTTGTAGTTACAGTTCGTGGCTAGAGTTTGGGGTTAGAGTTTGTAGTTACAGTTTGTGGCTAGAATTTGGAGTTAGAGTTTGTAGTTACAGTTTGTAAACATTGTACAGTTTGGGGTTATAGCATCTCATACCAAGCAAGTCTAGAGTAAAATCATAAAACATACTTATTGAGCTAGCCATACAATACTGCGAGAACAAAATCTACCCACTTGGATGTAGAACTCTGGAGGTTTTCACTCTGTAAGATCTTGGCTCCATATACCTTTTTCTTGTGGATGCTGTATAATGCTGTTAAAGGACACATTCACAAAGGTTCATCAATGAAAGCGTTTGAGCTATTCTTTACAATACTGTAACAAATTCACTTTGATCAGATACATAGACTCCTTTTCCCACCCTTTACATATCATGACACTTGCTTATGAATGATTTATGCAGTAGCTATATAGGCCTTATAAAGGGTTTATAAAGGCTTCATGAGATTATATATATTTTTTTTATCTATGTTTTCTTTAAAGTGAGACAGAGTTTTCAATGAAACCCTTTATACCTTGTGTTAGGGCAGGGGCCTCAGCTGTGTATGTGAGGCGGAACCTGCTCTTCTTCCAGCTACGATCGTTACTGATCAATGAATCGTGTGCCTTCTCGATGTTCACATCACCAATGCAGAACACATCACAGGCAGCCTTGACAAACAGACACAACCACGGATGTTTATAAGGACAGGTATTCAAAGCTTTGCTTGTTTAACAGCACAATTTAAACCACATTCAGAGCTCTATCTTTCACAGCTTATAGGCTTTTTAGAGATGCCTTTTGAGAGATTTATATATATGAATAATGCACAAAATGCAGAAATGAACCTCTTGGTCTGCACATAAGCATATGATCATCATCCCACTGTCAAGGTCTGGCTGCCTGAAGCATTAGCTCAACAAAGAACACATGAATCAACAGGCTGTCAGAGTGTGGGGGGTTGTTCCTAATTTACTACTGAATTCTCTGACGCAAATACTGTTCTGTGTAGTCCATTATTAAGACCATTTCTGTGTGTGCATGCCTGTGTGCACACGGACGTGTAGGCCTTCATGCATGTGAGTGTGTTCAGTGCCCCACAAGGACTCCCCCAGTCACCCCACCTTGAAACCCTTCTTGGCCCAGGACTCCCCAGTCACCCCACCTTGAAACCCTTCTTGGCCCAGGACTCCCCAGTCACCCCACCTTGAAAAACGTCTTGGCCCAGGACTCCCCAGTCACCCCACCTTGAAAAACTAATTGGCCCAGGACTCCCCCAGTCACCCCACCTTGAAAAACGTCTTGGCCCAGGACTCCCCCAGTCACCCCACCTTGAAAAACTAATTGGCCCAGGACTCCCCAGTCACCCCACCTTGAAAAACTAATTGGCCCAGGACTCCCCCAGTCACCCCACCTTGAAAAACTTCTTGGCCCAGGACTCCCCAGTCACCCCAACTTGAAAACTTTCTTGGTCCAGGACTCCTCAGTCACCCCAACTTGAAAACCTTCTTGGCCCAGGACTCCCCAGTCACCCCACCTTGAAAACTTTCTTGGTCCAGGACTCCTCAGTCACCCCAACTTGAAAACCTTCTTGGCCCAGGACTCCGCAATCGCCCCACCTTGAAAACCTTCTTGGCCCAGGACTCCCCAGTCACCCCACCTTGAAAAACTTCTTGGCCCAGGACTCCCCAGTCACCCCACCTTGAAAAACTTCTTGGCCCAGGACTCCCCCAGTCACCCCACCTTGAAAAACCTCTTGGCCCAGGACTCCCCAGTCACCCCACCTTGAAAGCTTTCTTGACCCAGGACTCCCCAGTCACCCCACCTTGAAACCCTTCTTGGCCCAGGACTCCCCCAGTCACCCCACCTTGAAAACCTTCTTGGCCCAGTTTCTGAAGGACTCCTCCTGGCCACACAGCTCATCTCCCTCCCCCATGCGTAGGATGCGCTCCCCCCCCAGCTCCTCGAACAGCGTGTCCACAGCGTGGGCGAAAGCACAGAAGTGTGGGTAGGCCCTGGAGCCAAGGCCAAACACTGAGAACCTGGAAAGAGAGAGAGAGAGAGAGAGAGAGAGAGAGAGAGAGAGAGAGAGAGAGAGAGAGAGAGAGAGAGAGAGAGAGAGAGAGAGAGAGAGAGAGAGATGCACACATATGCAGGCACACACACACACAAACACACACACAGAGTTTAAATTAATTTGATTCAGACAACCATACAAGGGAATTGCTCAAAAGAGCTTATTTCTTCCTCCCTCTGTCCTCTCAGAACTCTATACAGACAGGCAGTATAAAGGGATGAATTATCACTTCGTCTGATGTTTTCTGTGTTATCTTGCACCAGATGGCCCCTGTCTGTGTTAGTAAAAAGGAGACATTTCCACCCCCGTGCAGCCATCAAAACACAGGTTTAATAAGCAGTCCAAGACGTCTTTGGGTTCTTTTCAGACAGACAGAGGGCTTTGTCTCCCTGTCGTAGCTTGGCTATAATCTATGCTCACAAGTCTGTCGTTTTTGTTAACCTATTCAACTCTTTTCAAGCAACATGCAAAAAATATATTTGAATTTAGCCATACAAATATTTTTTGACAATCAGATTGCACTTCAATCCACATTGGCCAATTATAAAGTCGGATTGGGCTTTCTTACTGTACCTGACGTTGGCGAGGGGTCCGGTGCTCTCGAAGTTGACCGTGGGCTCGGGTTCGTCGCTGGAGGATTTGCGGGTGTCTGAGTAGGACGACACGCTGTTGAAACGGACCTTGTAACTCCTGACAGAGAGGCAGACACAGGGATAGCATGTACACTCAGTATAGAATACTACTTCACTAGTCCATTGCAGAGACAGAAATATTTTCTTCTGCTGTCCTCCCAACGACTTCAGACATATCCAGACAAGACACAACACATCAGTTTGGGAGGAGAATAAGACCAGCCACAGTGCAGAACCCGCGGAGCAATTTTAGGGGTTAAGAATCTTACTCAAGGGCATAAGGACAGGAGATAGTACACTCCCTCCCCCAAAAAACATCTCAGTTAAGTGTTGAGTAATGCTGTCCATCTGTATGAGGATGTCTGTGACCTTTACTGTAGCCATGAATACATCCCAAATGGCTCCCTATTCCCTATATAGTACACTACCCACTCTATGGAACCCTGGTCAAAAGTAGTGCACTATATAGGGAATAGGGTGCCATTTGGGATGTGTACCAAGTCAACATTCTCTGGTTGAATGGGCCCAGATGGTTGAACTCACTTTCTGTCCTCTGTGTTGGATGTAGGATGTCTCATTTCCATCAAGGCAGCTCCGAATTTCTACACAAACAGGGAGACAGTCAATAGTCAATCGCCTGCAGGTTAAACAACATGTACATGGTACACGCTGCACATTGCTGTGGGAATCAAACACACACACGCAGGTAAACACACAAGCACACACTCAACTGCACGCATGCACACACGTGCAGGTACACGCACGCGTGCGCACACACACAAACTAACACACTGTACTGGCCAATCATACCTCTCCATTTTCGGGTGGATCTCCGTTGCCAAATGTACTGGTCACGGCCAACACCAGTGTTTCATGCTCCAGGTCCACCATGTCGTACTCATCCATTGACATCACCTGTAGTAGTGGAACATGTGTCAAAGCTGTCCACATTTCATACATTCACTTAATGTGTGTGAACCAGAGACATTTTGAAATGAAGTGAAAACGCATTATATTATCAGCAAACAAAAGAGTGATAGCAAAAAAAGTATTCAGACCCCTTGACTCTTCCCCCAAAAAATTGTTACAGCATTATTTTAAAAATGTTTAAATAAATAAAAATCCTCAACAATCTACACACCATACCCCATAATGACAAAGTGAAAACAGTATCTTATTTACATACAGTACCAATCAAAGGTTTTAGAACACCTACTCATTCAAGGGTTCTTCTTTATTTTTATTATTTTCTACATTGTAGAATAATATTGAAGACATCAAAACTATGAAATAACACCTATGGAATAATGTTCACTATTATTCTACAATGTAGAAAATAGTAAAAATAAAGAAAAACTCTTGAATGAGTAGGTGTTCTACCCAATGTCACTCTGACAGAGTTCAAGAGTTCCTCTGTGGAGATGGGAGAACCTTCCAGAAGGACAACCATCTCTGCAGCACTCCACCAATCAGGCCTTTATGGTAGAGTGATCAGACGGAAGCCACTCCTCAGTAAAAGGCACATGACAGCCCGCTTGGAGTTTGCTAAAAGGCCCCTAAAGGACTCTCAGAATATTAGAAACAAGATTCTCTGTTCTGATGAAACCAAGATTGAACTCTTAGGCCTGAATGCCAAGCGTAATGTCTGGAGGAAACCTGGCATCATCCCTACTATGAAGCATGGTGGTGGAAGCATCATGCTGTGGGATTGTTTTTCCGCAGCAGGGACTGGGAGACTAGTCAGGATCGACGGAAAGATGCACTGTTTTAAGGACTACAGGAAGCCTTTCTAACCCCTTCTCCCCGCCCCTCCTCTGACTAAGACCATGAGGAAGAAACACGGTCATGAGTCGAGAGAACATAGGGCAGCAGTGAGGTATCAAATGAACACTACGTCCTTGTCTTAACGAGCTGATAATGTGCTGCGATACAATTAACACCCAGACATCCAACTCTCTCTCTCTGACTCCAGCAGCCTTAGTTCCTACAGGCCATCGTTCTGAGAGAAAGAAAGAATGAGAGAATGGACGAGATGACAGAGAAGAGGAAGATAAGAAACGCCCGGTCATCCATCCGCTCTGCCTCTGCCTGTCTGAATCAACCACAACAAGATTGTCCCTCTCGTCTGATTGATTACTTTTAGTAGGAAGCATTAAAAACAGATGTCATGTCCTGGAGGGAGACACTAGATGATTGAGAGCAGTAGAGACGCATTTTTTTCTATTTTGACAAACACATTTACACAGCCTGCGGTATTTTAAGATTTTATCTTAAACTACAGCTTAACGCTTGGCTGGCTTGATTCTTCCGCTGTGGCTCCTGGCGCTTTGCTGCATGAGAGGGAATCGGAATGTGACAAAATACACATTTCCGTGTAACCTCGCCTTGTTGGTGTGAAACTGTCTCCTCGCTTTTTCAAATCTGCGGGGCCTCAGCTTTGTCAGTGAGGGGGGATTGTTTTTTTAAAGTATTTTCTTTCATTCACAATAACATCCAAAAAAAGACATGACGCATGAAGTCCTATTCAAGTTGTGTGGTTTCTTGAAAATCTCACACAGGGTTAAGGGGGATGTTTTTGAAGTAGGCTTTTTTATGTTCCAATCAAGATAACATCAAAAATAGACATGGCACATCAATTCATATTCAACTTGTGTGGTAGCTATATAAAGGTTACCTTTGCATCAAAGGCATGCTTGAAAATCTCACACAGCGTTCTTGCATAGTCTTGAGACTTTCCGGTCTCGGTGGCGAATAGTATAGTGGCTTTGACCCTCTTAGCCATGGCTTGGCCCATTAGCTTGGCTGAGAACTTCACAGCCCTGCACACACACACAGACAGATAGAGAGGACATGTATAATTCAAAACATAATAAAACGTCTATATATAAACATTTAAAATGGTTAATTCATGAAAGCTTTTATATAGTGTAACCAAAAAAAAGGATAAATCACAGGCACCAGTGTTCAAAAACACAGCAGACCTTGTCACAACCCGAACCCTTTACCCTAGACCCCTTAGCCTTTACCCCTTCCTCCTTCCCTCTTCCCCCCTTACCCCTTTCCCCTTTCTCTCTTCCCCCTCACCCCTTCCCTCTTCCCCCTCACCCTATCCCTCATCCCCTCACCCTATCCCTCTTCCCCCTCACCCCTTCCCTCTTCCCCCTCACCCTATCCCTCTTCCCCCTCACCCCTTCCCTCTTCCCCCTCACCCCTTTCTCTCTTCCCTCACCCCTTCCCTCTTCCCCTCACCCTATCCCTCTTCCCCCTCACCCTATCCCTCTTCCCTCACCCCTTCCCTCTTCCCCTCACCCCTTCCCTCTTCCCCTCACCCTATCCCTCTTCCCCTCACCCTATCCCTCTTCCCCCTCACCCTTCCCTCTTCCCCTCACCCTATCCCTCTTCCCCTCACCCCTTCCCTCTTCCCCTCACCCTATCCCTCTTCCCCTCACCCTTCCCTCTTCCCCTCACCCTATCCCTCTTCCCCTCACCCTATCCCTCTTCCCTCACCCTATCCCTCTTCCCCTCACCCCTTCCCTCTTCCCTCACCCTATCCCTCTTCCCTCACCCTATCCCTCTTCCCCTCACCCCTTCCCTCTTCCCTCACCCTTCCCTCTTCCCCTCACCCTTTCTCTCTTCCCCTCACCCTTCCCTCTTCCCTCACCCTATCCCTCTTCCCCTCACCCTATCCCTCTTCCCCCTCACCCCTTCCCTCTTCCCCTCACCCCTTCCCTCTTCCCCTCACCCTATCCCTCTTCCCCCTCACCCTATCCCTCTTCCCCTCACCCCTTCCCTCTTCCCCCTCACCCTATCCCTCTTCCCTCACCTTCCCTCTTCCCCTCACCCTATCCCTCTTCCCCCTCACCCCTTCCCTCTTCCCCTCACCCTATCCCTCTTCCCTCACCCTATCCCTCTTCCCCCTCACCCTATCCCTCTTCCCCCTCACCCTATCCCTCTTCCCCCTCACCCTATCCCTCTTCCCCTCACCCTATCCCTCTTCCCTCACCCCTTCCCTCTTCCCCCTCACCCTATCCCTCTTCCCCTCACCCCTTCCCTCTTCCCCCTCACCCTATCCCTCTTCCCCTCACCCTATCCCTCTTCCCCCTCACCCATTCCTCTTACCTCTTCGCCTTCCCCCTTCTCTCTTCCCCTTCCCACTTCTCTCTTCTCTCTTCCCCCCTTTACCCTTTAACCCTTCCCTCTTCCCTCTTTCCCACTTACCCCTTTCAACCTTCTCTCTTCCCCCTCACCCCTTCCCTCTTCCCCCTCACCCCTTCCTCTTACCTCTTTCCCTTCCCCCTTCTCTCTTTCCCTTCCCCCTTCTCTCTTTCCCTTCTCTCTTCCCTCTTCCCTCTCTCTAAAGTCTTCTAAACTCAGATGCCTACTGTAGTTTACTACCTTTCCCTCCACGCTCGGGTAGTTTGCAGTGCTGCACGTCATAACTAAACAGCAGATGGCAATCATGATGACCTAGCTTGTCGTATCATCATGATGACCTAGCTTGTCGTATCATCATGATGACCTAGCTTGTCGTATCATCATGATGACCTAGCTTGTCGTATCATCATGATGACCTAGCTTGTCGTATCCTCATGATGAACTAGCTTATCGTATCCTCATGATGGCCTAGCTTATCGTATCCTCATGATGGCCTAGCTTGTCACATCCTCATGACCTAGCTTGTCGTATCCTTATGATGACCTAGCTTGTCACATCCTCATGACCTAGCTTGTCATATCCTCGTGATGACATAGCTTGTCATATCCTCGTGATGACATAGCTTGTCATATCCTCGTGATGACCTAGCTTGTCATATCCTCGTGATGACATAGCTTGTCATATCCTCGTGATGACCTAGCTTGTCATATCCTCGTGATGACCTAGCTTGTCATATCCTCGTGATGACATAGCTTGTCATATCCTCGTGATGACATAGCTTGTCATATCCTCGTGATGACATAGCTTGTCATATCCTCGTGATGACATGAGTAGATGAGCTCCCTCCCTGTCTGCACCACTACCTCATCTCATCCCATTCATGGAGACACAACAAAGAAGAAGAAGAGCAAACGGAGGATAAATGCACATGATGCGACCAGCAGGCCGCCCTATAATCTAATTAACACGCTGTATTTACTAGCAGTTCTATAATATCATTAACAAACTGTACTTAGTAGCAGTTCTATTATATCATTAACACGCTGTATTTACTAGCAGTTCAATAATATCATTAACACGCTGTATTTACTAGCAGTTCTATAATATCATTAACACGCTGTATTTACTAGCAGTTCTATTATATCATTAACACGCTGTATTTACTAGCAGTTCTATAATATCATTAACACGCTGTATTTACTAGCAGTTCTATAATATCATTAACACGCTGTATTTACTAGCAGTTCTTTAATATCATTAACACAATGTATTTAGTAGCAGTTCTATAATATCATTAACACACTGTACTTAGTAGCAGTTCTATAACATCATTAACACGCTGTATTTACTAACATTTCTATTATATCATTAACACGCTGTATTTACTAGCAGTTCTATAATATCATTAACACACTGTACTTAGTAGCAGTTCTATTACAGTGGGGCAAAAAAGTATTTAGTCAGCCACCAATTGTGCAAGTTCTCTCACTTAAAAAGATGAGAGAGGCCTGTAATTTTCATCATAGGTACACTTCAACTATGACAGACAAAATGAGGAAAGAAAATCCAGAAAATCACATTGTAGGATTTTTTATGAATTTATTTGCAAATTATGGTGGAAAATAAGTATTTGGTCACATACAAACAAGCAAGATTTCTGGCTCTCACAGACCTGTAACTTCTTCTTTAAGAGGCTCCTCTGTCCTCCACTCGTTAACTGTATTAATGGCACCTGTTTGAACTTGTTATCAGTATAAAAGACACCTGTCCACAACCTCAAACAGTCACACTCCAAACTCCACTATGGCCAAGACCAAAGAGCTGTCAAAGGACACCAGAAACAAAATTGTAGACCTGCACCAGGTTGGGAAGACTGAATCTGCAATAGGTAAGCAGCTTGGTTTGAAGAAATCAACTGTGGGAGCAATTATTAGGAAATGGAAGACATACAAGACCACTGATAATCTTCCTCGATCTGGGGCTCCACGCAAGATCTCACCCCGTGGGGTCAAAATTATCCCAAGAACGGTGAGCAAAAATCCCAGAACCACACGGGGGGACCTAGTGAATGACCTGCAGAGAGCTGGGACCAAAGTAACAAAGCCTACCATCAGTAACACACTACGCTGCCAGGGACTCAAATCCTGCAGTGCCAGACGTGTACCCCTGCTTAAGCCAGTACATGTTCAGGCCCGTCTGAAGTTTGCTAGAGAGCATTTGGATGATCCAGATGAGGATTGGGAGAATGTCATATGGTCAGATGAAACCAAAATAGAACTTTTTGGTAAAAACTCAACTCGTCGTGTTTGGAGGACAAAGAATGCTGAGTTGCATCCAAAGAACACCATACCTACTGTGAAGCATGGGGGTGGAAACATCATGCTTTGGGGCTGTTTTTCTGCAAAGGGACCAGGGACGACTGATCCGTGTAAAGGAAAGAATGAATGGGGCCATATATCGTGAGATTTTGAGTGAAAACCTCCTTCCATCAGCAAGGGCATTGAAGATTAAACGTGGCTGGGTCTTTCAGCATGACAATGATCCCAAACACCCCGCCGAACCTTGAAGGAGTGGCTTCGTAAGAAGCATTTCAAGGTCCTGGAGTGGCTCTAGCCAGTCTCCAGATCTCAACCCTATAGAAAATCTTTGGAGGGAGTTGAAAGTCCGTGTTGCCCAGCGACAGCCCCAAAACATCACTGCTCTAGAGGAGATCTGCATGGAGGAATGGGCCAAAATATCAGCAAAAGTGTGTGAAAACCTTGTGAAGACTTACAGAAAACGTTTGACCTCTGTCATTTGCCAACAAAGGGTATATAACAAAGTATTGAGATAAACTTTTGTTATTGACCAAATACTTATTTTCCACCATAATTTGCAAATAAATAAATTAAAAATCCTACAATGTGATTTTCTGGATTTCTTTTTCTCATTTCGTCTGTCATAGTTGAAGTGTACCTATGATGAAAATTACAGGCCTCTCTCATCTTTTTAAGTTGGAGAACTTGCACAATTGGTGGCTGACTAAATATTTTTTTGCCCCACTGTATATCATTAACACACTGTATTTACTAGCAGTTCTATAATATCATTAACACGCTGTATTTACTAGCAGTTCTATAATATCATTAACACGCTGTATTTACTAGCAGTTCTATAATATCATTAACACAATGTATTTACTAGCAGTTCCATAATTTTATTAACGCGCTGTATTTACTAGCAGTTCTATAATATCATTAACACTCTGTATTTACTAGCAGTTCTATAATATCATTAACACAATGTATTTACTAGCAGTTCTATAATATCATTAACACGCTGTATTTACTAGCAGTTCTTTAATAGTGCCAAATGGAGGATTATGAAACAAGTGTGCACTTAAAGTGTGTACTTCAGTATACATAAACAGCAAACAGGACTGCAATGGAGACCTCTAACACCAATCTAGGTGAAGCACGATGTTGCCCTAAGGCCTAATGAAAGGACCTCTCTATCACCGTACTCACTTGGCCAGTTTCTTGAAGCCGATGGCTCTTTTCTTGGTGGGTGTCCCATTGTTGACTTTCCACACGTGGTGATTCCATGGGTCAGCCTATAGTGGTGAGAGATGCACATCACATTAGGCTCAACATACAGGTCAGTGGATGATGTTACTGTACATTTAAAGGAGATACATACTGTACATACTGTTATGATTTGACTTAATTTTACCGGGCAAACTAAATGAAGCGCAACTCAAGTATTTGAAAGAATTTGACTTTGACAACACAAACTCTCTTTTTTCTGCGAACCACCGCATTTAACCCCGGTTGGGTGACTGGGAACATAAGTCAATCAAAGAGACAAAAAGACATTACAAGGACAAAATGGAGTCGCTATTCAACGGCTCAGACACAAGACGCAGACAGTCACGGATTATAAAGGGAAAACCAGCTACGTCGCGGACACTCACTCCCAGACAAAATAAACACATTTTTTCGCCCCCTTCGAGGAAAACCACACGGAGCCGTTGTAGTGGGCCCCCGCCGCTCACATGAATTGTGGGCTCCATATCTCTGTAGCCGGCATGAGTAGTACTTTCAAACTTGTTAACCCTCGCAAGGCTGCTGTCCAAGACAGCATACCAAGAGCATGCGTAGACCAGTTGGCTGTAGTGTTTACGGACATATTCAACCACTCCCTATCGTAGTCTGTTGTCCCCACTTGGCTGAAGAAGTCCACCATTGTCTCTGTACCCAAGCAAGATAAGGTAACAGAACTAAATTACTCACCTCTGTCATCATGAAGTGCATTGAGAGAATAGTCAAGGACCATATCACCACGGGGGCCTGAACTCCCTGGAACAACTGGGTCCTAGACTTCCTGGCAGGCCGATCCCAGGTGGGTGAGGGTAGGCAACAACACGTCCGCTATGCTGATCTTCAATACTGACACATGCTCACCCTAATATATACTGTATTCCCCTGTTAATTGGACTCGTTCTGTCATATCCTGATTTCTTGTTTAGATTTTTGATTATTTGTGTATTTGTATTGTATTTGCAAGACATTCTACTGCCCTGCTGGAGCTAGTAACACAAGACATTCTACTGCCCTCCTATAGCTAGTAACACGAGACATTCTACTGCCCTGCTGGAGCTAGTAACACAAGACATTCTACTGCCCTGCTGGAGCTAGTAACACAAGACATTCTACTGCCCTGCTGGAGCTAGCAACACGAGACATTCTACTGCCCTGCTGGAGCTAGTAACACAAGACATTCTACTGCCCTGCTGGAGCTAGTAACACAAGACATTCTACTGCCCTGCTGGAGCTAGTAACACAAGACATTCTACTGCCCTGCTGGAGCTAGTAACACAAGACATTCTACTGCCCTCCTATAGCTAGTAACACAAGACATTCTACTGCCCTGCTGGAGCTAGTAACATAAGCATTTCACTGCACCTGCTATAACACCTGCAAATCTGTATATGCGACCAATAAACTTAGATTTTATTTAATTTACCTGGTACTCAAAGGATGGCGTGAGGCGATAGTTGAGCATCTCCTGGTGGAACACGGGGGTGATGCTTCCAGACATGGGGGGTACAATCCAGACCCAGTCCCCCGGGCAGCCCCCCCGCACCCTTATCTCATTCTCCATGTGCTTCATAAAAGACTCTGTGGCAGAGTGGTGATCCACTATAGTTACCTTAGATGACTGGGAACAGATAACAGGACGCAAATCATGAAGGGGAATTCAGTTATTTCATTTAGTTCATTCACCTTAGTTATTTCAGGATTATATTTTGTTTATCAAGGTATTAATTAAGTCATTCTCAAGCACCCATAAGCAAGGACCATTCTAGAAAATCATTCAATATGCACTACATGACCAAAAGTATATGGACACGTGCTCGTCAAACATTAATATGGAGTTGGTCCTCCACTTTGCTGCTATAACCGCTTCCACTCTTCTATGAAGGCTTTCAACTAGATGTTGGAACATTGCTGCGGGGGACTTGCTTTCATTCAGACACAAGAGCATTAGTGAGGTTGGGAACTGATGTTGGGCGATTAAGCCTGGCTCGCAGTTGGCGTTCCAATTATTGCCAAAGGTGTTCGATGGGGTTGAGGTCAGGACTCAGGCCAGTCAAGTTCTTCCACACTGATCTCAACAAATAATTTCTGTATGAACCTCACTTTGTCATGCTGAAACAGGAAAGGGCCTTCCCCAAACTGATGCCACAAAGTTGGAAGCACATAATTATCTATAATAGCATTGTATGCTGTAGAGTTACAGCACTTACAGTTGACCAGGGCAGAAATTTGACGAACTGACTCGTTGGAAAGGTGGCATCCTATGACGGTGCCACATTGAAAGTCACTGAGCTCTTCAATAAGGCCATTCCACTGCCAATGTTTGTCTATGGAGATTGCATGGCTGTGTGCTCAATTTCATACACCTGTCAGCAATGGGTGTGGCTGAAATAGCCGAATCCACTAATTTGAAGGCGTGTCCACATACTTTTGTATATATAGTGTATAAAATGCAAGCCCTGTAAATAATCAATTCCAGCACCCCAGAAACCTTTAGATATTTACATGGCCAGCAGATAAACCCACACCTGGAAACTATAGAGGACTGCTATGTTGATCTCCACCAGTGCCTTGTCCTTCCATAGAGAAGAGGTCTTCCTGGTGTCCAGGGCCATCAGATTGGCCACTTCCTATTGGACAGTAACATACCATGCTTTAATAACAATACCTGTTGTGTATAAAGATACATTGAAGATAAACAATTATGGTAACATTTTACTCTTCCTATCTTATTGCTACTATATTACCTGCTACATAAGAGATAAACATTTATCTTTATCATTAGAGTAACCTTGTGATAAGAGTACGTGTCAGCTAAGTGCTGTTGTTCGTAAAGCTAAATAGGCGACAGGTAGCCTAGTGGTTAAGAGCATTGGACCAGTAACCCGAGCTGACTAGGTGAAACATCTGTGGATGTGCCCTTGAGCAAGGTACTTAAATCAGTGGTTCCCAAACTGAGGGGTTGGCAAACTGTCCTGTGAGTGACAAACTATTCTGTGAGTGACAGAGTGACAGGTTGCAGTCAGTATAAAACCACAGGTGATTGGTTGCAGTCAGTATGAAACCACAAGTGATTGGTTTCACTCAGTATAAAACCACAGGTGATTGGTTGCAGTCAGTATAAAACCACAGGCGATTGGTTGCAGTCAGTATAAAACCACAGGCGATTGGTTGCAGTCAGTATAAAACCACAGGCGATTGGTTGCAGTCAGTATAAAACCACAGGCGATTGGTTGCAGTCAGTATAAAACCACAGGCGATTGATTGCAGTCAGTATAAAACCACAGGCGATTGGTTGCAGTCAGTATAAAACCACAGGCGATTGGTTGCAGTCAGTATAAAACCACAGGCGATTGGTTGCAGTCAGTATAAAACCACAGGCGATTGGTTGCAGTCAGTATAAAACCACAGGCGATTGGTTGCAGTCAGTATAAAACCACAGGCGATTGGTTGCAGTCAGTATAAAACCACAGGCGATTGGTTGCAGTCAATATAAAACCACAGGTGATTGGTTGCAGTCAGTATAAAACCACAGGTGATTAGTTGCAGTCAGTATAAAACCACAGGTGATTGGTTGCAGTCAGTATAAAACCACAGGTGATTGGTTGCAGTCAGTATAAAACCACAGGTGATTAGTTGCAGTCAGTATAAAATGGCCGAAACACATAATGGAGACATTTTAAACAATAAAAAACAACCGTTTTAGAAGTGCCTTTTGTTCTGCAATAAAATAAGAAAATGTCACATAACATCTATCATAACAATTATGTTTACGGGTAAAGCTGCATTTAGCAGCAGGGTGCATGGTGCTTGAGATGGGAATACAAGATGAGGGGAAATGACTGAGAAGACAACTAAAGTGACTTTCTAAGCATGGGAACTCTTTGAAAACATAACACCATATCATCATTACCGTAATGGCTATGCTAATACATTAGCTGAAGGAAAACAGCACAACCAGAGACATACTTATTATATCTACAGCATCTAAGCTTGACATGTTCTAGGCATCATGATGCTACTGTTTGTGACATAAAACGCATTAATCATTCATCACCATAGCTACAGCAAAAAAGCAAGATCCTCTTCATCTGACCAGCAGTACAGATGTAGGATCTTAATTTGATCACCCTGTTTCAGGACAGTTTAAACCTGTAGTGTATTTGAGGTTTTAAAAGACTTCTGAAGTTTGTAATTTGCACTTTGACATTTCAGACTTGATCTTCCCTTACAAAAAATGTATCAACCCCTACAGAAATGTCCAATAAATATAATTCACATAATAATTCACATTTCCTGTTGCTGCAGGATCATTTTCCTGCTGTAGAAAAAACTGGCTCAAATTAAGATTCTACGTCATCAAAATAGATGTTCAAACATCAAAATAGATTGTTTTCCTGGAAACAGCAAGTCAAATTCAAATCAAATTTTAAATATGTGTATGCAATCAATAATGTTTGATTTGATTTGATTTTGACTTGCTGTTTTTTTATGCTTAATTTTTTTTTAAACATATATTTTGATGTGTTATGGAAACCTATGAATGTTGAGAATTTAAGTGATGAATGTTAGCCTGTATGCATGTTGTCATGAGTGCAGACTAATCTGCCACACTGTTAGAATAAGGGCCAAAACGACAAATGCAGACGTAATGGTTTTATCAGAAAGTTGGCTAAAGAAATCTGTGTCAAATAACTGGATTTCTATTCATGGGTACACCGTTTTTAGAACGGATCGGATGAGTAAAGGAGGAGGGGTTGCAATTTATGTGAAATCCGAGTTTAACGACCTCTGAAATTCTTTCGATTACCAAAGCCAAACATTTTGAATTGCTAGCGGTTAAAGTGAACGTATATAAGGACTCCCACATCACTGTAGTCGGCTGCTACAGACCGCCCTCGGCTTCAAGAGACGCACTTATCTCTATTTCTGATGTTCTGCACAAGCTAAATGACTCTGAATTCATTATGTTAAGAAATTTGAACTGGGACATGCTTACATCTGTATCGGACTCTTTTAAAGAACTGTGTGACTCTCTGAATCTCCCCCCAATTAATTAATGTGCCTACAAGACCGAATCCCAGAGCACCTAACAAAATAAATCTATTGGACATTATTCTAACGAATACCTCTTACAAATACACATCAACTGGGATATTCTGTAATGATGTCAGTGATCACTGTGCAATTGCTTGTGGTAGAAATACAAAAAGGACCAAAGCCAAACCCTGTTATATTTTTAAAAGACATTTTAGACAGTTTGATGAGCAAGTGTTCTTACATGATCTGTACCATAATATTGACAAAATAAGTCTGATTCCCGATGTTGACACTGTCTGGGACTATTTTTATATGAAATTTGTGTCGATTTGTGATAAGCATGCCCCTGTGAAGAAATTTTGAATCAATTGGAAGGAACAATCCCTGGTTTTCAGATAACTTGGCAGAATTAACTACAAAGAGAAATATCTCTTAGACATACAAATTCTCCTGTTGACTGGGCCTCCTTCAGAGCGCTAAGAAACAAATGCACAGGATTGATCAGGAGGTCCAAATTGGATTACTATTTAAATGCAGTCACAGAGAACCTAAACAGCCCTACTAAGTTCTAGAATCTAATCAAATCAGTGTCAGGTTCTAATGTAACCTCTGGCCTTCCTGACCATTTAATGATGGATTCTAATGAAGTGAAGAATAAAGCCGACATTGTAGGGATTTTTAACAAGCCCTTCATATCTGCTGGTTCAGTTTTTGATAATGGTGGGGCCCAGGCCTCTAATGTAAGCTCTGTTACAGTCAACTTTGATATAGGCCCTCATGTGAACCATTTTAACTTTGAGCCTGTTTCTTATGCTGAGGTCCATAAAGCACTAAAGGCTATTGACACTAAAAAGTCTGCAGGTCCAGACAACCTGGACCCCTACCTCTTAAAGATAGCAGCTGGTATTATTACTGAACCTGTGGCTCACATTTTCAACTTGAGTCTCTTGACCAATTCCATAGCCAACATTTGGAAATCAGCTTATGTCCTCCCACTGCTAAAGGGTGGAGATCCCTCAGATCCTAATAACTATTGTCCTATCTCCAAACTCCCTATACTGGCCAAAGTCTATGAATCCCTAGTGAACTCACAGTTAAAAAATGTCTTAATTGAAAAGAACATACTGAGCGGGGTTCAGTCTGGCTTTAGATCAGGGCACAGCACCACAACTGCAGCTATGGCAGTGGCAAATGACATCATTAATGCACTTGATAAAAAGCAACATTGTGCTGCTCTGTTTGTGGATTTATCAAAGGCCTTTAATTCAGTTGAACATGATTTGTTGCTAGCTAGACTCAGAAACATTGGTCTCAGTGAAGGAGCACTAAATTGGTTTAGGAACTATCTTTCTGACAGAACACAACATGTATATACTGACAATCACAAGTCTAGCTTTCTTGAGATTAATAGAGGTGTGCCCCAGGGTTCAATTTTAGCTCCTGTGTTGTTCTCAATTTGTATTAATGATTTGGGAAATGGGATGCAACCAGCAAAGTTGCATCTATATGCAAATGATAGAGTAATATATTAATGTGCTCATTCTCTGGTTCAGGCTGTTGAAGAGCTCCAGACTGCTTTTCAGTCACTGCAGGCCTCCCTTTATGCTCTCAAACTGGTCTTGAATGTACAAAAAACTAAATTCATGACCTTTACCAGAGCCTAATCACATCTGGTGGCTTATCCATTAAAAAACTGTCATACTACAAATACCTATGTATTTGTTTGGATGACAAGTTGTCCTTTAATGTTCATGTGGATAATCTTATGACAAAGCTTAAATTGAAATGTTGTTTTTATTTTCGTAATAAGGCTTGCTTCCCTCTTGTGGCTAGAAAGAAGCTTGTTCAGGCCACTTTTCTCTCTGTAATTGATTATGGTGACTTGCAAATGCATGCAACCTCCTCTGTCTTACAGAGACTGGAATCTGTTTATCATGCATCCTTGCGCTTTATACAAATGCCAAGTCACTCACCCACCATTGCACATTGTACCAAATGGTAGGTTGGACCTCACTTTATATGCGCAGAAAGATACATTTGTATGTTTTCATCTACAAAGCCCTTTCGGGTAAACTCCCTCTTTACCGCTGTAGTCTGGTCTCCTTCACCACCAGCAGTTACCATACCCGGTCTGCTAGGTGGTTGCTACTTAAAGTCCCCAGGACATTCACAGTATTAGGCAAGACTACCTTCTCTTCTTGTGCACCAGAGGCATGGAATAGTCTACAAAATGCTTCATCTAGATATGTTAGTGCCACTGAATGAATTTAAAATATATTGATTGTTGCTGCATTTTTGGCCAGGTCTCTCTTGAAAAGGAGACTCTGGGTCTCAATGGGCTTTTCCTGGTTAAATAAAGGTTAAATAAAAAATAAAAAAGTATTAAAGGCGTATCGTATAAAAAGCCCCACCAGATTATACTAAAGCACATGATAGATTCTAGTAAATATCATAGTAAAAGGTTATAGAAAAACATATGATAGATTCTAGTAAATATTATAGTAAAAGGTTATAGTAAAACATATGATAGATTCTAGTAAATATCATAGTAAACGTTATTAGTAAAACATATGATAGATTATAATAAATATCATAGTAAAAGGTTATAGTAAAACATATGATAGATTCTAGTAAATATCATAGTAAAAGTTATTAGTAAAACATATGATAGATTCTAGTAAATATCATAGTAAAAGGTTATAGTAAAACATATGATAGATTCTAGTAAATATCATAGTAAAAGGTTATAGTAAAGTATATGATAGATTCTAGTAAATATGATAGTAAAAGTTATTAGTAAAACATATGATAGATTCTAGTAAATATCATAGTAAAAGATTATAGTAAAGCATATGATAGATTCTAGTAAATATCATAGTAAAAGGTTATAGTAAAACATATGATAGATTCTAGTAAATATCATAGTAAACGTTATTACTAAAACATATGATAGATTCTAGTAAATATCATAGTAAAAGATTATAGTAAAGCATATGATAGATTCTAGTAAATATCATAGTAAAAGGTTATAGTAAAACATATGATAGATTCTAGTAAATATCATAGTAAAAGGTTGTAGTAAAGCATATGATAGATTCTAGTAAATATCATAGTAAACGTTATTAGTAAAACATATGATAGATTCTAGTAAATATCATAGTAAAAGGTTATAGTAAAGCATATGATAGATTCTAGTAAATATCATAGTAAAAGGTTATAGTAAAACATATGATAGATTCTAGTAAATATCATAGTAAAAGGTTATAGTAAAGCATATGATAGATTCTAGTAAATATCATAGTAAAATGTTATAGTAAAACATATGATAGATTCTAGTAAATATGATAGTAAGTTATTAGTAAAACATATGATAGATTCTAGTAAATATCATAGTAAGTTATTAGTAAAACATATGATAGATTCTAGTAAATATCATAGTAAAAGGTTATAGTAAAACATATGATAGATTCTAGTAAATATCATAGTAAAATGTTATAGTAAAGTATATGATAGATTCTAGTAAATATCATAGTAAAAGTTATTAGTAAAACATATGATAGATTCTAGTAAATATCATAGTAAAAGTTATTACTAAAACATATGATAGATTCTAGTAAATATGATAGTAAAAGTTATTACTAAAACATATGATAGATTCTAGTAAATATCATAGTAAAAGGTTATAGTAAAACATATGATAGATTCTAGTAAATATCATAGTAAAATGTTATAGTAAAGCATATGATAGATTCTAGTAAATATCATAGTAAATTGTTGTAGTAAAGCATATGATAGATTCTAGTAAATATCATAGTAAAAGGTTATAGTAAAGCATATGATAGATTCTAGTAAATATCATAGTAAAATGTTATAGTAAAACATATGATAGATTCTAGTAAATATGATAGTAAGTTATTAGTAAAACATATGATAGATTCTAGTAAATATCATAGTAAGTTATTAGTAAAACATATGATAGATTCTAGTAAATATCATAGTAAAAGGTTATAGTAAAACATATGATAGATTCTAGTAAATATCATAGTAAAATGTTATAGTAAAAGATATGATAGATTCTAGTAAATATCGTAGTGAGTTATTAGTAAAACATATGATAGATTCTAGTAAATATCATAGTAAAAGGTTATAGTAAAATATATTATAGATTCTAGTAAATATCATAGTAAAAGGTTATAGTAAAACATATGATAGATTCTAGTAAATATCATAGTAAAATGTTATAGTAAAACATATGATAGATTCTAGTAAATATCATAGTAAAAGGTTATAGTAAAGCATATGATAGATTCTATTAAATATCATTGTAAAAGTTATTACTAAAACATATGATAGATTCTAGTAAATATCATAGTAAAAGTTATTAGTAAAACATATGATAGATTCTAGTAAATATCATAGTAAAAGTTATTACTAAAACATATGATAGATTCTAGTAAATATCATAGTAAAAGATTATAGTAAAGCATATGATAGATTCTAGTAAATATCATAGTAAAAGGTTATAGTAAAACATATGATAGATTCTAGTAAATATCATAGTAAAAGGTTATAGTAAAGCATATGATAGATTCTAGTAAATATTATAGTAAAATGTTATAGTAAAACATATGATAGATTCTAGTAAATATTATAGTAAAATGTTGTTAGTAAAACATATGATAGATTCTAGTAAATATCATAGTAAAAGTTATAACTAAAACATATGATAGATTCTAGTAAATATCATAGTAAAAGTTATTACTAAAACATATGATAGATTCTAGTAAATATCATAGTAAAAGATTATAGTAAAGCATATGATAGATTCTAGTAAATATCATAGTAAAAGGTTATAGTAAAACATATGATAGATTCTAGTAAATATCATAGTAAAAGGTTATAGTAAAGCATATGATAGATTCTAGTAAATATTATAGTAAAATGTTATAGTAAAACATATGATAGATTCTAGTAAATATTATAGTAAAATGTTATTAGTAAAACATATGATAGATTCTAGTAAATATCATAGTAAAAGTTATTAGTAAAACATATGATAGATTCTAGTAAATATCATAGTAAAAGGTTATAGTAAAACATATGATAGATTCTAGTAAATATCATAGTAAAAGGTTATAGTAAAGTATATGATAGATTCTAGTAAATATGATAATAAAAGTTATTAGTAAAACATATGATAGATTCTAGTAAATATCATAGTAAAAGATTATAGTAAAGCATATGATAGATTCTAGTAAATATCATAGTAAAAGTTATTACTAAAACATATGATAGATTCTAGTAAATATCATAGTAAAAGATTATAGTAAAGCATATGATAGATTCTAGTAAATATTATAGTAAAAGGTTATACTAAAAGATATGATAGATTCTAGTAAATATCATAGTAAAAGGTTATAGTAAAGCATATGATAGATTCTAGTAAATATCATAGTAAGTTATTAGTAAAACATATGATAGATTCTAGTAAATATCATAGTAAAAGGTTATAGTAAAGCATATGATAGATTCTAGTAAATATCATAGTAAAAGGTTATAGTAAAGCATATGATAGATTCTAGTAAATATTATAGTAAAATGTTATAGTAAAACATATGATAGATTCTAGTAAATATCATAGTAAGTTATTAGTAAAACATATGATAGATTCTAGTAAATATCATAGTAAAAGATTATAGTAAAGCATATGATAGATTCTAGTAAATATCATAGTAAAAGGCTATAGTAAAGCATATGATAGATTCTAATAAATATCATAGTAAAATGTTATAGTAAAGCATATGATAGATTCTAGTAAATATCATAGTAAAAGGTTATAGTAAAGCATATGATAGATTCTAGTAAATATCATAGTAAAATGTTATAGTAAAACATATGATAGATTCTAGTAAATATCATAGTAAAATGTTATAGTAAAACATATGATAGATTCTAGTAAATATAGTAAAATGTTATAGTAAAGCATATGATATATTCTAGTAAATATCATTGTAAAATGTTATAGTAAAGCATATGTTAGATTCTAGTAAATATCATAGTAAAATGTTATAGTAAAACATATGATAGATTCTAGTAAATATGATAGTAAGTTATTAGTAAAACATATGATAGATTCTAGTAAATATCATAGTAAGTTATTAGTAAAAGATATGATAGATTCTAGTAAATATCATAGTGAGTTATTAGTAAAACATATGATAGATTCTAGTAAATATCATAGTAAAAGGTTATAGTAAAGCATATGATAGATTCTAGTAAATATCATAGTAAAAGGTTATAATAAAATATATTATAGATTCTAGTAAATATCATAGTAAAAGGTTATAGTAAAACATATGATAGATTCTAGTAAATATCATAGTAAAATGTTATAGTAAAACATATGATAGATTCTAGTAAATATCATAGTAAAAGGTTATAGTAAAGCATATGATAGATTCTATTAAATATCATAGTAAAAGTTATTACTAAAACATATGATAGATTCTAGTAAATATCATAGTAAAAGTTATTAGTAAAACATATGATAGATTCTAGTAAATATCATAGTAAAAGTTATTACTAAAACATATGATAGATTCTAGTAAATATCATAGTAAAAGTTATTACTAAAACATATGATAGATTCTAGTAAATATCATAGTAAAAGGTTATAGTAAAAGATATGATAGATTCTAGTAAATATCATAGTAAAAGGTTATAGTAAAGCATATGATAGATTCTAGTAAATATCATAGTAAGTTATTAGTAAAACATATGATAGATTCTATTAAATATCATAGTAAAAGGTTATAGTAAAACATATGATAGATTCTAGTAAATATCATAGTAAAAGGTTATAGTACAGCATATGATAGATTCTAGTAAATATCATAGTAAAATGTTATAGTAAAGCATATGATAGATTCTAGTAAATATCATAGTAAAAGGTTATAGTACAGCATATGATAGATTCTAGTAAATATCATAGTAAAAGGTTATAGTAAAGCATATGATAGATTCTAGTAAATATTATAGTAAAATGTTATAGTAAAACATATGATAGATTCTAGTAAATATCATAGTAAGTTATTAGTAAAACATATGATAGATTCTAGTAAATATCATAGTAAAAGATTATAGTAAAGCATATGATAGATTCTAGTAAATATCATAGTAAAAGGCTATAGTAAAGCATATGATAGATTCTAATGAATATCATAGTAAAAGGTTATAGTAAAGCATATGATAGATTCTAGTAAATATCATAGTAAAAGGTTATAGTAAAGCATATGATAGATTCTAGTAAATATCATAGTAAAAGATTATAGTACAGCATATGATAGATTCTAGTAAATATCATAGTAAAATGTTATAGTAAAGCATATGATAGATTCTAGTAAATATCATAGTAAAATGTTATAGTAAAGCATATGTTAGATTCTAGTAAATATCATAGTAAAATGTTATAGTAAAACATCCACTCACAACTGCTGTGTGCATTCCCCTTACAAACCCCACACATAACACAGGTAACACCACTGTATACCTCATGGTCTCATTAGAATATGTCCAAATAGTGCATTTAACCATTGCAGCGAGAGCTGTCACAGAGGTCCCTGACGCCGATCTCGTTGCCCATGTAACAGCCACCGAGGCGGTGCTTATAAATGTTTAGAAATGCTTATGAATGCTTTATAAATTATCATAACACCTCCAGGATGTTGTAGCGAGAGCTGTCACAGAAGTCCCTGACGCCAATCTCGGTGCCCATGTACCAGCCACTGAAGGGACAAGCAGTGAATTCCAGTCCCCCCACCTCTAGCAGCATGCTAGACACAGCAGGCAGACTGTACCACTTCAGATTCAAGTCCTTGAACCAATCATACCTGCAAGAACAGGGGAACAAAGACATTGATTCAAATTATTAGCATTCAAGGTATGGAGGAAAGATGGAGAATGTGACTTATAGCTTGACTTATTGATTCAAATTAACAAGCTAGCATTCAAGGTTTGTTGAGATGGTTAAGAGGATATATTATACATAGCTTTAACTGTAGCTGACTGCTGCTGTTGTTTACATTCTGAATCAATGTAAAAGCGCACATTCTTATCTTGGTGAAAAGCCATTGGAAGAGACTAGTGGCAAGCTTATATTGTGATACTGACATTTGTATAGTACGTCATGGAAAGAAAATACTGTTTGTAGGTACAAAGAAATTAAGGATTTCTCCAAGAGATGTTAGATGTTAGAATTCTTCTGTGATGGCAAATCTGCCCACTGTGATGACACATCTGCCCACTGTGATGACATATCTGCCCCCTGTGATGACATATCTGCCCACTGTGATGACATATCTGCCCACTGTGATGGTATATCTTCCCACTGTGGTGACATATCTGCCCACTGTGATGGTATATCTTCCCACTGTGATGACATATCTGCCCACTGTGATGGCATATCTGCCCACTGTGATGACATATCTGCCCACTGTGATGACAAATCTGCCCACTGTGATGACAGATCTACCCACTGTGATGACAAATCTGCCCACTGTGATGACATGGTGTGTATTGTTTTACACTATAGAGGAGTAGACAGCCAAGAAGAACAGGAGCGCAGACAAAAATGAACATTATCCCATTATCACAGCACAAACACTTGCAAGCAATTCAGAGGCCCCGAAATGACTGGCCCTACATCCAAAAAAGGCTCTGCGTGGCCCCTGGGGGCCAGCTACCTATCTGTTTGGCCGCAGTAGCACAGAGCCATCATAGCTTCATGTAATGATGAGATGAGGGTGGTGACAGTAGCAGGAGCCAAACTGGCAGCAGAGAAGAGCTGAGGCTAAAGAGCTGAGGCTAACTCTCGGGGCTTGGTTGGCAGAGGATGTCATGTGCCCGGGATGAAACTCCCTCTGTGCCTAAAGTGTGGGGTGTGATTGTGTCTGTGTGAAAACATGGCCTGTGCATTGCTTCAGTCTAAATTGTTTGCTAGTGTGGCAATTGGAACACAGCCCAATCCAGCCTCTGTTAGTGTGTCACTCTGTTATGTCACTTGGGACGTGTGTGTGTTGTCTCACTCACTTGGGGTGTGTGTTTTGTGGGTGTGTGTGCATGTGTGTGTGTGCGCACGTGTGTGTTGTCTCACTCACTTGGGGTGTGTGATCTGCACCTCTAGAATGAGGTCTTGAGGTATCTCAAACAGCTCGGGGTCATTTCCGTTGGATTGCAGCAGGAGAGGCAGCACGTCGAAACGGCCCTTGGGAGGCTTCCAGCCCTGCTGGATGCAGATCTAGAGACCCAAGCCAACACATTTCATCACATTTTAACATGGATTCACTCAAGTAGACTCATAAATCCTGTTTAGTGGTTTCCACTCCAGAATCTGTTTTAGTCCGAGTTTTAGCCTTGCTCAGAGGCATGCTATATAAAGACATTGAACACTTTCAGGTTTCGTTATCTACTTTCGGACTTGTCTCCGTGTTGTTTGTTGCTGTTTGTTGTGCTTTTTGTCGTGCTGTTTGTTGTGCTGTTTGTTGTGCTGTTTTGTTGTTTCTGTTTGTTGTGCTGTTTGTTGTGCTGTTTGTTGTTGCTGTTTGTTGTGCTGTTTGTTGTGCTGTTTGTTGTGCTGTTTGTTGTTATGTTTGTTGTGCTGTTTGTTGTTATGTTTGTTGTGCTGTTTGTTGTGCTGTTTGTTGTGCTGTTTGTTGTGCTGTTTGTTGTGCTGTTTGTTGTGCTGTTTTGTTGTTGCTGTTTGTTGTGCTGTTTCTTGTTATGTTTGTTGTGCTGTTTGTTGCTATTTGTTGTGCTGTTTGTTGTGCTGTTTGTCGGTACTTGGATATCTGCCAAACCTGTATTTTTATTTTATTTTAATACATTGACCAACGACTTTGTTTTTTCCTCATTCTACTTTTTTCAATCAACTTTTTCACAATGGAAGCTTTATTTGGACATGGTTCTACAGGACCTCGACCAGCCAAAAAAAGCTAAGTAGTAACATTAACACTATGCCATCTAATTGCAGTCGCTGTACTCATAATATACAGGAGAACTTTCACCTTATGGTGAGGATAGCTGTACTGCAAGCCCAGCTTCAGATGCAATTGTTAGGCAAGGACAATTTAAGTTTAGGAAAGGAGGAAACAGCGTCTGTGCCACCAGAAGTACAGATAGTAGTATAAATCCCCCCCGCAAAATCGCCGCAGCCGGACAATTTTCTCAAGGCTTTTGGATAGAAATGCTGTCACCATGCTCAACCGGTGTCGCTCATTCAGCCAACAGAAACTTTCAACCGGTTCTCCCCATTAAGCAACGAGTCGGAGTCAGAGGCCGAGCCTTCTCAGGTCTCTCCTTCACCCGTTACGGGGTCTGAGCCACCATTAGCTCTGACAAATTGAAAACCCTAGTCATTCACGACTCCATTACCCCAATATTAGACCTAAAAACAATCATCCAGCGATCATACACTGTTTACGAGGGTGAAGGGCTACTGACATAAAGGCTAATCTGAAGATGGTGCTGGCTAAGGCTAAAACTGGAGAGTGTAGAGAGTATAGGGACATTGTTATCCACGTCGGCACCAACGATGTTAGGATGAAACAGTCAGAGGTAACCAAGCGCAACATAGCTTCAGCGTGTAAATCAGCTAGAAAGATGTGTCGGCATTGACTAATTGTCTCTGGGACCATCCCAGTTAAGGGGCATGATGAGCTCTACAGCAAAGTCTCACAACTCAATCGCTGGTTGAAAACCCTCCCAAAATATAGAATATGTAGATAATGGGCCCTCTATCTGGGACTCACCCACAAACAGGACCAAGCCTGGCCTGCTGAGGAGTGACAACTCCATCCTAGCTGGAAGGGTGCTCTCATCTTATCTATGAACATAGACAGTGCTCTAACTCCTCTAGCTCCACAATGAGATAGGGTGCAGGCCAGGCAGCAGGCTGTTAGCCAGCATGCCAGCTTAGTGGAGTCTGCCTCTAGCACAGTCAGTGTAGTCAGCTCAGCTATCCCCATTAAGACCGTGTCTGTGCATCGATCTAGGTTGAGCAAAACAAAACATGGTTGTTCGCCTTTGCAATCTCACTGGACCTCCTCCATTCCTGTCATTATTGAACTAGATTGTGATATCTCACCTCAAAATAGGGTTACTTAATGTTAGATACCTCACTTCCAAGGCAGTTATATTCAAATTAAATATACCTTCCGGTAACCCGCCTCACGCAATGTGATACGGATCCGCTATTTTTAGACCTTTTAGCCGGAACCTCCATCAGAAGCTAACCAGCTAATTAGCCACTAGCTATTTAGTCATTGTCAGCCACTGCTAGCGGCCTTTACCTTCGGCATAGACTCCAGCCGCTTTCAGCCTGGATAACACTTGCCAGCCTGCCAGTATCAGACTGCTTTCTCCGCTACAACGCCGGATTCCTGCCGTAAGCCTTGGGCCATTACTCCTGACCATCACAGCTAGCTAGCTGCCACGAGTGGCCCAGCCACGAAACTAGCTATGAGCCAGGCCCACCTCCCGGCCCACTCAGTAATAACTCGGCTACACAGCTGATGCCTCCCGGACTCTTCCTCAACACGGCTAGAATTCCACTACTCCACCGGATCCTTGCCGTAAGCTCTGGACCTTTGCATCGGATCATCGCTGCTAGCTAGCTGCTACCGAGTGGCTATAGTGGCTAACGCCCCTGTCCCGAAGCTAGCACCAGTTAGCCGCGAGCCAGGCGCATCTTCCGGCTAGCAAACAAAATTACTACAACCACAATACCTCTCTCACCAACTGGCCTGGACCCTTTTGTCGACACGAAGCTCCGCCGTTCCACCACGACTTGTCTGCCGATGTAACTCCATCCGCTGTGCCCCCAACCGGCCTTTGCCGGACATTGGAGCAGGCGCTTCTACTAGCCCCGGCCTGCTAACTTTAAACGCTGTGTCTCCCGCTTGCTAGGCAGTAACGACTACACAGCGGCTTCCCTATTTCATCTATTGCTGTTCACTGGACCCTATGATCACTTGGCTACATAGCTACATAGCTGATGCCTGCTGGACTGTTGATTAATCACGGTACTCCATAATCACGGTACTCCAGCCTCAAACTCAGGCCTGTGTGTAGTTAACTGACCCTCTCTGCCCATTCATCGCCATTTTACCTGTTGTTGTTGTCTTAGCTGTTTAGCTGTTGTTGTCTTACCCGTTGTTGTCTTAGCTAGCTCTCCCAATCAATACCTGCGATTGATTTATGCCTCGCTTTATGTCTCTCTCAAATGTCAATATGCCTTGTATATTGTTGTTTAGGATAGTTACAGTGGGGCAAAAAGGTATTTAGTCAGCCACCAATTGTGCAAGTTCTCCAACTTAAAAAGATGACAGAGGCCTGTAATTTTCATCATAGGTACACTTCAACTATGACAGACGAAATGAGAAAAAGAAATCCAGAAAATCACATTGTAGGATTTTTAATTTATTTATTTGCAAATTATGGTGGAAAATAAGTATTTGGTCAATAACAAAAGTTTATCTCAATACTTTGTTATATACCCTTTGTTGGCAATGACAGAGGTCAAACGTTTTCTGTAAGTCTTCACAAGGTTTTCACACACTGTTGCTGGTATTTTGGCCCATTCCTACATGCAGATCTCCTCTAGAGCAGTGATGTTTTGGGGCTGTCGCTGGGCAACACGGACTTTCGACTCCCTCCAAAGATTTTCTATGGGGTTGAGATCTGGAGACTGGCTAGGCCACTCCAGGACCTTGAAATGCTTCTTCTGAAGCCACTCCTTCGTTGCCCGAGGCGGTGTGTTTGGGATCATTGTCATGCTGAAAGACCCAGCCACGTTTCATCTTCAATGCCCTTGCTGATGGAAGGAGGTTTTCACTCAAAATCTCACGATACATGGCCCCATTCATTCTTTCCTTTACACGGATCAGTCGTCCTGGTCCCTTTGCAGAAAAACAGCCCCAAAGCATGATGTTTCCACCCCCATGCTTCACAGTAGGTATGGTGTTCTTTGGATGCAACTCAGCATTCTTTGTCCTCCAAACACGACGAGTTGAGTTTTTACCAAAAAGTTCTATTTTGGTTTCATCTGACCATATGACATTCTCCCAATCCTCATTTGGATCATCCAAATGCTCTCTAGCAAACTTCAGACGGGCCTGAACATGTACTGGCTTAAGCAGGGGGACACGTCTGGCACTGCAGGATTTGAGTCCTGGCGGCGTAGTGTGTTACTGATGGTAGGCTTTGTTACTTTGGTCCCAGCTCTCTGCAGGTCATTCACTAGGTCCCCCCGTGTGGTTCTGGGATTTTTGCTCACCGTTCTTGTGATCATTTTGACCCCACGGGGTGAGATCTTGCGTGGAGCCCCAGATCGAGGAAGATTATCAGTGGTCTTGTATGTCTTCCATTTCCTAATAATTGCTCCCACAGTTGATTTCTTCAAACCAAGCTGCTTACCTATTGCAGATTCAGTCTTCCCAACCTGGTGCAGGTCTACAATTTTGTTTTATACTGATAACAAGTTCAAACAGGTGCCATTAATACAGGTAACGAGTGGAGGACAGAGGAGCCTCTTAAAGAAGAAGTTACAGGTCTGTGAGAGCCAGAAATCTTGCCTGTTTGTATGTGACCAAATACTTATTTTCCACCATAATTTGCAAATAAATTCATTAAAAATCCTACAATGTGATTTTCGGGATTTTCTTTCCTCATTTTGTCTGTCATAGTTGAAGTGTACCTATGATGAAAATTACAGGCCTCTCTCATCTTTTTAAGTGAGAGAACTTGCACAATTGGTGGCTGACTAAATACTTTTTTGCCCCACTGTAAATATTATCCTGACCAACTTGCCCTCCAAATACACCTCTGCTGTTTTCAATCAGGATCTCAGCGATCACTGCCTCATTGCCTGCATCCGTAATGGGTCTGCGGTCAAACGACCACCCCTCATCACTGTCAAACACTACCTAAAACACTTTTCCCCTCGACCTGGCTTGGGTATCCTGGAAGGATATTGACCTCATCCTGTCAGTCGAGGATGCCTGGTCGTTCTTTAAAAGTAATTTCCTCACCATCTTAAATAAGCATGCCCCTTTCAAAAAATGTAGAACTAAGAACAGATATAGTCCTTGGTTCACTCCAGACCTGACTGCCATCGACCAGCACAAAAACATCCTGTAGCGGACTGCAATAGCATCGAAAAGAACCCCGCGAAATGCAACTGTTCAGGGAAGTCAGGAACCAATACAAGCAGTCAGTCAGGAAAGCAAAGGCTAGCTTTTTCAAAGAGAAATTTGCATCCTGTAGCTCTAACTCCAAAACGTTTTGGGACACTGTAAAGTCCATGGAGAACAAGTGCACCTCCTCCCAGCTGCCCACTGCACTGAGGCTAGGTAACACTGTCACCACCTATAAATCCACGATAATCGAGAATTTCAAGAAGTATTTCTCTACGGCTGGCCATGCTTTCCTCCTGGCTACCCCAACCCCGGCCAACAGCTCCGCACCCCCCGCAGCTACTTGCCTAAGCCTCCCCAGCTTCTCCTTTACCCAAATCCAGATAGCAGATGTTCTGGAAGAGCTGCAAAACCTGGACCCGTACAAATCAGCTGGGCTAGGCAATCTTTCTAAAATCATCCACCGCCATTGTTGCAACCCCTATTACCAGTCTGTTCAACCTCTCTTTTGTATCGTCCGAGATCCCTAAAGATTGGAAAGCTGACGCGGTCATCCCCCTCTTCAAAGGGGGTGAAACTCTAGACCCAAACTGTTATTGACTTATATCCATCCTGCCCTGCCTTTCTAAAGTCTTTGAAAGCCAAGTTAATAAACAGATCACTGACCATTTCGAATCCCACTGTACCTTCTCCGCTGTGCAATCTGGTTTCCGAGCTGGTCGTGGGTGCACCTCAGCCACGTTCAAGGTACTAAACAATATCATAACCGCCATCGATAAAAGACTGTACTGTGCAGCCATCTTCATCGACCTGGCCAAGGCTTTCGACTCTGTCAATCACCGTATTCTTATCGGCAGACGCAACAGCCTTGGTTTCTCAAATGACTGCCTCGCCTGGTTCACCAACTACTTCTCAGACAGAGTTCAGTGTGTCAAATCGGAGGGCCTCTTGTCCGGACCTCTGGCAGTCTCTATGGGGGTGCCACAGGGTTCAATTCTCGGGCCGACTCTCTTCTCTGTATATATCAATGATGTTGCTCTTGCTGCGGGTGATTCCCTGATCCCGCCCACCCGACTAGCATCACTACTCTGGATGGTTCTGACTTAGAATATGTGGACAACTACAAATACCTAGGTGTCTGGCTAGACTGTAAACTCTCATTCCAGACTCATATAAACTTCTCCAA
Source organism: Brachymystax lenok tsinlingensis (assembly GCA_030435695.1). Classification (NCBI taxonomy): domain Eukaryota; kingdom Metazoa; phylum Chordata; class Actinopteri; order Salmoniformes; family Salmonidae; genus Brachymystax; species Brachymystax lenok. Next base: position 11,182,610 of record CM059807.1, on the reverse strand, counting down.
TCCAAAAATGTATCTAGAATAGGCTTTCTATTTTGCAACAAAGCCTTATTCACTCACGTCGCCAACATACCCTAGTAAAACGGACTATCCTACCGATCCTCGACTTCAGCGATGTAATTTACAAAATAGCCTCCAACACTCTACTCAGCAAACTGGATGCAGTCTATCACAGTGCCATCCGTTTTGTCACAAAAGCCCCATATACCACCCACCACTGCGACCTGTATGCTCTAATCGGCTTGCCCTCGCTACGTATTCTCTGCCAGAACCACTGGCTCCAGGTCATCTATAAGTCTATGCTAGGTAAAGCTTCGCCTTATCCCAGCTCACTGGTCACGATAACAACACCCACCCGTAGCACGCGCTCCAGCAGGTTTATCTCACTGGTCATCCCCAAAGCCAACACCTCCTTTGGCCGCCTTTCCTTCCAGTTCTCTGCTGCCAATGACTGGAACGAATTGCAAAATTCGCTGAAGCTGGAGACTTATATTTCCCTTACCAACTTTAAACATCAGCTATCCAAGCAGCTAACCGATCGCTGCAGTTGTAATAGCCCATCTGTAAATATCCCATCCAATCTACCTACCTCATTCCCATATTGTTTTCATTTACTTTTCTGCTCTTTTGCACACCAGTATTTCTACTTGCACATCATCATCTGCACATCTATCACTCCAGTGTTCATGTGCTAAATTGTAATTACTTGCTACTATGGCCTATTTATTGCCTTACCTCCTCACGCCATTTGCACACACTGTATATAGACTTTCGTTTTTTCTATTGTATTATTGACTGTACACTTGTTTATTCCATGTGTAACTCTGTGTTGTTGTTTGTGTCGCACTGTTTGCTTTATCTTGGCCAGGTCGCAGTTGTAAATGAGAACTTGATCTCAACTAGCCTACCTGGTTAAATAAAATAAAAAATCAAATAAAATGAACTAATCACTGATCATAATCTTAATGTGATTGGCCTGACTGAAACATGGCTTAAGCCTGATGAATTTACTGTGTTAAATGAGGCCTCTTATCCTGGTTACACTAGTGACCATATCCCTGCCCATCCCGCAAAGGCGAAGGTGTTGCTAACATTTATGACAGCAAATTTATATTTACAAAAACAAAAATTACTGTGTTTTTTGAGCTTCTAGTCATGAAATCTATGCAGCCTACTCAATCACATTTTATAGCTACTGTATACTGGCCTCCTGGGCCATATACAGCATTCCTCACTGAGTTCCTATCGGACATTGTAGTCAAGGCAGATCATATTCAAATATTTGGTGACTTTAATATTCACATGGAAAAGTCCACAGTCCCACTCCAAAAGGCTTTTGCAGCCATCATCTACTCAATGGGTTTTGTCCAACATGTCTCCGGACCTACTCATTGCCACAGTCATACCCTGGATATAGTTTTGTCCCGTGGAATAAATATTGTGGATCTAAATATTTTTCCTCATAATTCTGGACTATCGGACCATCATCTTATTACGTTTGCAATCGCAACCAAGGATCATCAAAAGCCATGCTATAAATTCTCAGAACACCCAAAGATTCCTAGATGCCCTTCCAGACTCCCTCCACCTACCCAAGGACATCAGAGTACAAAAATTGGTTAACCACCTAACTGAGGATCTAAATTTAACCTTGCGTAATACCCTAGATGCAGTCGTACCCCTAAAACCAAAAAACATTTGTCACAAGAAATTTGCTCTCTGGTATACAGAAAATGTCCGAACCCTGAAGCAAGCTTCCAGAAAATTAGAATGGAAATGGTGCTCCACCAAACTGGAAGTCTTCCTACTAGCTTGGAAAGATAATACTGTGCAATATCGAAAAGCCCTCACTGCTGTTCAATCATCCTATTTTTCCAACCTAATTGAGGAGAATAAGAACAATCCAAAATGTATTTTTGATACTGTCGCAAAGCTAACTAAAAAGCAGCATTCAAACAAGAGAGGATAGCTTTCACTTTAGCTGTGATAAATTCATGAACGTCTTCGATGAAAAGATCATGATCATTAGAAAGCAAATTACGGACTCCTCTTTGTATCTGCGTATTTCTCCAAAGCTCAGATGTCCTGAGTCTGCCAGGACCTAGGATCAATGGAGACACTCAAGTTTTTAAATCCTGTATCTCTTGACACATTCATGAAAATAGTAATGGCCTCTAAAACTTCAAGCTGCATACTGGACCCAACTAAACAACTGAAAGAGCTACTTTGTGTGTTTGGTCCTCCTATGTTGAACATAATAAATGTCTCCCTATCCACCAGATGTGTACCAAACTCACAAAAAATGGCAGTAATAAAGCCTCTCTTGAAAAAGCCAAACCTTGACCTGTAAAATGTAAAAAACTATTGGCCTATATCGAATCTCCCATTCCTATCAAAATGTTTAGAAAAAGCTATTGCACAGGAAGTCACTGCCTTCCTGAAGACAAATAATGTATACAAAACGCTTCAGTCTGGTTTTAGACCCCATCATAGCACTGAGACTGCACTCGTGAAGGTGGTAAATGACCTTCTAATGGCGTTAGACCAAGGCTCTACATCTGTCCTTGTTCTCCTAGACCCCAGTGCTGCTTTTGACACCTTCGATCACCACATTCTTTTGGAGAGATTAGAAACCCTAATTGGTCTACATGGACAAGTTCTTGCCTGGTTTAGATCTTATCTGTCAGAAAGATATCAATTCTTCTCTCTGGATGGCTTGTCCTGACAAATCAATTGTAAGTTTAGTTGTTCCTCAAGGTTCCGTTTAGGACCACCATTGTTTTCACTAAATATCCTACCTCTTGGTGATGTCATTCGGAAACACAATGTCAACTTTCACTGCTATGTGGATGACACACAGCTGTACATTTCGATGAAATTGCCTAGCCTGGAAGGCTGTTTCAGACATAAGGAAGTGGATGGCGGCAAATGTTTACTTTTAAACTCGGACAAAACAAAGATGATAGTTCTGGTCCCAAGAAACAAAGAGATCTGCTGTTGGATCTAACAATTAATATTGATGGTTGTACAGTCGTCTCAAATAAAACTGTGAAGAACCTCGGCGTTACTCTGGACCCTGATCTCTCTTTTGATGAACATATCAAGAATATTTCAAGGACAGCTTTTTTCCATCTTCGTAACATTTCAAAAATCTGAAACTTTTTGCCCAAATTGATGCAGAAAAACGAATCCATGCTTTTGCCACTTCAGTTAGTGCTAAACACGGCTGCTAGAATCTTGACTAGAACCCCAAAAAATATCATATTACTCCAGTGCTAGCCTCTACATTGGCTTCCTGTTAAGGCTGTGGCTGATGTCTGCTAACCTACAGGTTTTACTGCTAACCTACAAAGCATTACATGGGCTTGCTCCTACCTATCTCTCTGATTTGGTCCTTCCGTACATACCTGCACATACGCTACGGTCACAAGACACAGACCTCCAGCTGGAGGCAAGGCTTTCTCCTATAGAGCTAAATTTTTATGGAATGGTCTGCCTATCCATGTGAGAGACGTAGACTCGGTCTTGATTACTGAAGACTCATCTCTTCAGCAGGTCCTATGATTGAGTGTAGTCTGGCCCAGGGGTGTGTAGTCAGCCCCTTATTACGGGGGCTGATTCACTGGCTTACTGGTGCTCTTCCATGCCGTCCCTAGGAGTGGTGCGTCACTTGAGTGAGTTGAATCACAGACGTGCTCTTCCTGTCCGGTTTTGCGCCCCCCCCGCCTCGTGTGGTGGAGGAGATCTTCGTAGGCTATACTCAGCCTTGTCTCAGGGTCGTAAGTTGGTGGTCTGTTGATATCCCTGTAGTGGTGTGGGGGCTGTGCTTTGGCAAAGTGGAAGGGGTTATATCCTGCCTGGTTGGCCCTGTCCGGGGGTATCGTCGACCCACCCATCTCAGTATCTATGCTGCAATAGTCTATGTGCCAGGGGGCTAGGGTCAGTCTGTCATATCTGTTGTAATTTTCCTGTCTCCCCTGGTGACCCTAACCTGTTCACCGGACATGCTACCTTGTGCCGGACCTGCTTTTTTTCTCTCTCTCTCTCTCTCTCTCTCTCTCTCTCTCTCTCTCTCTCTCTCTCTCTCTCTCTCTCTCTCTCTCTCTCTCTCTCTCTCTCTCTCTCTCTCTCTCTCTCTCTCTCTCTCTCTCTCTCTCTCTCTCTCTCTCTCTCTCTCTCTCTCTCTCTCTCTCTCTCTCTCTCTCTCTCTCTCTCTCTCTCTCTCTCTCTCTCTCCCTCCCTCCCTCCCTCCCTCCCTCCCTCCCTCCCTCCCTCCCTCCCGCACCTGCTGTCTTGACCTCTGAATGCTCGGCTATGAAAAGCCATCTGACCTTTACTCCTAAGGTACTGATCTGTTGCACCCTCTACAACCACCAATTATTATTTGACTCTGCTGGTCATCTATGAACGTAAGAACAATCTGGCCTTAAATCGTCATATACTCTTATAATCTCCACCCGGCACAGCCAGATGAGGACTGGCCAGCCCTCAGAGCCTGGTTCCTCTCTAGGTTTCTTCCTAGGTTCCTGCCTTTCTAGGGAGTTTTTCCTAGCCACTGTGCTTCTACATTTGCATTGCTTACTGTTTCTGGGTTTCTGTATAGCACTGTATAGGGTTTCTGTATAGCACTTTGTGACATCTGCTGATGTAAAAAGGGTTTTATAAATACATTTGATTGATTCATACTGTAAGTGGTTCAGTGGGTTGAAGCTGACAAGACAAAGTTTGTGGTTTCATTTCCTATGAGGGATACATATTCCATGCTCTTACGAACTATAATTCACCTTGAATAACAGTTACCACAATGTCATATAACTGTACCTCAGTGAATTCCACGTTGGCTGGGTCTCCCAGAATCTGACCGTCGGGTTGCTTGTAACCGGCATAGCGAATCAGCTGTGTGTTCCACACCCGGAAGTCATGTTTGCCATCTGTCCTCTGAGGAAATATGGTAATGGCAGATCTGGAAAGAAATTGAAATAACCAGGTGTGAAAGTAGATTTAATGTATTCCCTGTACGGTAGCGCCTTGGGCCTGAACATAGAATTACATATAGTATCCCTATTCATTGAATAGGATCTCTCTGGGTCTAATAGCAAAAACTATGCACCCGTCATTTGAAGAATGGAAAGAGACATCGCCAACAAAACCCTAAGAAGTGCAATGAATGACATTCGGCCTAACCTGAGTTGTGTCGACTGTCCGCAACGTGTCTCGGTCTTCACCTCTCGTATCTGCCTTCACCTCTCGTATCTGCCTTTCACTGTTATTGTCAAACCACCCCTCATTTTTGGAGCGCATTCCACATGTTTTTAAGTCCATTTGCTGTGTTTTCATTAGGGTGACATGCGTAATGATAGATAATAGTGTAGTAGCCTACAGTAGTAATTATTGTGATAGGCTCATGTTGAACCAGTACGGCATAACCCCACTATTTATTATTATTTATTTTTATTTTATTTTATTGAACCTTTATTTAACTAGGCAAGTCAGTTAAGAACAATTTCTTATTTACAATGACGGCCTACCCCGGCCAAACCCGGACGACGCTGGGCCGCCCTATTTTGGCGATACTCTGCTTACTTTCACCCCTGGAAAAAAGCCACCCTCCCCCAGAGAGAGAGAGAGATTTGAATGATGAGAGTTTAAAGACTGTATCTATGGATTAACGATGCAACAAATGAATGTCTACTCACATAGTGTCTGAAGGTCTAGCACAGTTTAACTCAGCAGGCTGTGGTATAAGGAAGGCTGGAAAGTCTGACAAGGCTAAAGCTCGGTTACTTTTAGTCCGTCCCTGCTGAACCACTGAACCCATCCTGTTGGGTTACGCTAAAGCCATGACAGGGCAAAAGTGTTGATTCTACTAATCTGTCTGTAAATCTCTGACGCCCAGCGGAACAGTGAGAGGAGAGCAGCTGGTATGATCTGGGGCAGTGGGTTAGATACAGCATCTGGGCACCAGTCTCTCTACTACGCTCTGTTTACAGACCAGAAACTGGTGGTTATGTGTGGCTCAGTTGGTAAGAGAATGGTGCTGGTAATGGTAAGGTCCATGGTCAATACAAACCCCCAAAAATTGTAGGGAATAGACAATATTTTTGGAGTCTGAATCAGAAGCAGTCTGCAGATCAGTACAGGATGTGATACTCATTTTATGTCATGCTATACAAAAACCCGACAGAGGACATGGCTAAATCACAAACTGATCTGCTATCAGGCTTCTGCTACATGCTGACAGTGGCTGAATATTTTTTTATTTATGATATCAAGGACTATCAGCTGTCTTTGGGAATATGAGGTGAGGCGAGGTGACTTTAACTCAGCGCAGGGATGAGTCAGACTGATACAGTTTGCCATTAATTCATTTGGGAGTATAGACGTGGTTTGATTAGGCAGAGCTGTATTGGACTGATAAAGGACTGAGTCTAGCTGTGAGAAAAGTCTAGCAGACTAGAAAGATGCAGTTGAAGAGACACAGACAGACAGGGAACAGATAGAAATAGTGAGAGATCTACACAGATAGAAGAGATGGAGAGAGGGAGAGATGAAGAGAATGAGAAAGGGAGAGAGGGAGAGATGAAGAGTGAGGGAGGGAGAGATGAAGAGAAAGAGATGGAGAGGGAGAGGAAGAGATGGAGAGGGAGAGTGAGAGAGGAAGAGATTAACTGAGATTCAAGGTGACAGAAAAAGAAAGGGAGGGAGGGAAATAGAAAACAGACAGATATACATATGGAGAAAGTGAACTAAAGGGAAGTGAGTGACAGTCCAGCAGAACATAGAGAGGAGAGGAGACAGAAAAGAGAAAAAAAACAACACTGAGAAAAGGGACAGGGAAATGGACAAACACGATTTGACAAAATGAACTGCAACTTTTAAAGGAACAGGTGGACTTTCTTTTAGCTAGCTAGGTCTTTTTTATTTGTCTAAATTTGCACTACCGACTCACCTAAGGTTTCCTTTGTTAGTGGCATACTTGATGTGGTTGCAGATGTAATTGTACATTCCGTGAGCCGTTGTGCAGTCCCTGGCATCGAATACCTGTTATAAAAACATGTAATCAAAGAATGTTACTCAAACATTTTGAACGCTACCAGTTTTATTGAGTGCAATCTTTCATCCTGAATTTCTTCGTCACATCACTCATAAAACAACTCAAATTCAACACATATAGAAGAATACAAGTACCTTAGCGAAAGCATGTTGTCACTTCTTATTAACAATATATGGTCAGTGCCTTACTCAATAGGGTTATGTATCTTCATTCCAGTTGAATTTAGAAGTTTCTTCATAATTGGTGTCATATTTATCCAACTAGGCAAGTCAGTTAAGAAGAAATTCTTATTTTCAATGTCAGCCAAGGAACAGGGGGTTAACTGTCTTGTTCAGGAGCAGAACGACATATTTTTACCTTGTCAGCTCGGGGAGTCAATCTTGCAACCTTTCGGTTACAAGTCTAACACTCTAACCACTAGGCTACCTGAGATTTGCTTTTATCATTGAGCATTGAGTTTCTGACCTGTAGTTTGGACCACTGGATGCATCCTACACAGTGTTGTTACTGACCTGTAGTTTGGACCACTGGATGTGTCCTACACAGTGTTGTTACTGACCTGTAGTTCAACCCCTGGATGTGTCCTACACAGTGTTGTTACTGACCTGTAGTTCAACCCCTGGATGTGTCCTACACAGTGTTGTTACTGACCTGTAGTTCAACCCCTGGATGTGTCCTACACAGTGTTGTTACTGACCTGTAGTTCAACCCCTGGATGTGTCCTACACAGTGTTGTTACTGACGTGTAGTTTGGACCACTGGATGTGTCCTACACAGTGTTGTTACTGACCTGTAGTTTGGACCACTGGATGTGTCCTACACAGTGTTGTTACTGACCTGTAGTTTGGACCACTGGATGTGTCCTACACAGTGTTGTTACTGACCTGTAGTTTGGACCACTGGATGTGTCCTACACAGTGTTGTTACTGACCTGTAGTTTGGACCACTGGATGTGTCCTACACAGTGTTGTTACTGACCTGTAGTTTGGACCACTGGATGTGTCCTACACAGTGTTGTTACTGACCTGTAGTTCAACCCCTGGATGTGTCCTACACAGTGTTGTTACTGACCTGTAGTTTGGACCACTGGATGCGTCCTACACAGCGGGAAGCGTTCCTCCAGGCGTGCTTGGCTCCGTAGATCAGCTCTGTGTCCTTCAGCTGGTACGTTCCAGAACCCTCAATCTCCTTAGTCGCCTCCTCCAGCCGGTCAAGGTGGGCCTTCGAGCCAAACCTGTTACAGTATACACAGGCAGGAGGACAGAGCAAGGGGTAACACAAGGGTCATGTCAGAACAATTGCATTTAGAGTACATTTTGCATCAGGAAAACATTCTCTAAACCTCTTTGGGCTATTCCTAGTTGCTGGGCTGCTCTGTCCCCTGGCCCCGGGGGTCCACTGTCCTGTGGATTGTCACTCTGGCCCTGGCCTAGTACACCCGAAGCCAGTAAAGAATGTTTCACAAAGTTCCTGAAACATGGGTGTGTGTTGGGTTGGGCTGCTGCAGGGCGGCGGACCCCTGGGGCTGGGGTGACCAAGCTACAGTATTTTGTGTGCAAGTAAAAAGAGCTATACATTATTATTGTGAAAGGAATTCTATGGAGGCTGTGCTCTTCCTGAATGTATAGGAATGTATATGTAGAGGTATAAGTGAGACACAGGAGGCTGGTGGTACCTTAATGGGGGAGGATGGGCTCGTGGTAACGACTGGAGCGGAATGTGGAATGGTATCATGTGTTTCCATGTGTTTGATGCCATTCCATTGGCTCCGTTCTGGACATTATTATGAGCCGTTTCCAAACCTTTCCCCAAAACCTTTCCCTCAATAAAATACATTTTATTTGTGACTGGGATATGAATGAAATTGTAATATCTTTCCTGCTAAAATTAAATATTATTATTTAAAAAAAACGTGCACCAAGGCATGAGTGTCACAGAGAAAGAGGTACTTTAAAGTAACACATATTTAGAGTACTATTTACATCATATGTATATATGAGGACAAACAAATGGCATTTGTACTACTGGTGGGGATGCTGGCAATGAGGGATGCAGGCAAGTACATCCAAAGGTATGTAAATATCTGAAGTACAGGGTCAGTGTAGTGCAACTCTCCTGCCTTTTGATGGAGGTGTAGTACTGGTCTATGAAGTCAGTAGCCAGCGGCAGCAGCTCTTCTTTGGTCCGAGACTCATCTGGCTTGCGGCTCCCCTGACTTGGTGTCATGATAGACCCGAAACACACACGCTCAGTGCAGATCGGCAACTGAAAGGCAATGTGGATGACATCACATCACACAAGGATCTGATCACATGTAATTTCCTTGTAGAACAAAAGCCATTGAGGAATCACATGGTTTCATCTACAGAAATCACAGTTCTGATCACACATCACAGCCCCCAGGGGACTTCTGATCACATAGCACAGCCTCCAGGGGAGAAGTATATGTGTTCTTTGTCTCGTGCAGCTGCATTCTCTCTCTCTCCCTCTCTCTCTCCCTCTCTTTCTCTCTCTCCCTCTGTCTCTGACCCTCTGTCTCTCTCTCTTCCCCTCCCCTCTCTCTCTCTCTGGCCCTCTCTCTCTCTCTCTGGCCCTCTGTCTCTCTGACCCTATCTCTGTTTCTCTTTTTCTCCTACAGACATGTTTGACATGCCCCCTCCTGTCTGAAATAACAGCCCAAAATGCTTGACCTATGTACAAATTAAGCTCACACATTTAAAATTCCATTCCATTGTTCCTTAAAGGGGCACTCTTCCATTGGTACCTTAATTTTTTTACTTTTAAATTATCGATGTATCCAATGATTCTCAAATAATATAACTGATAAATGCCTCAAGAGCTTAGTTCAACTGTCATGCCGCATTAGAACCCCAAAATTAAGCGTGTTTTACTCTAATGTTTGTAAACAATGTACAGTTGAAGTCGGAAGTTTACATACACCTTACCCAAATATACATTAAAATACATTTAAACTCAGTTTTTTACCATTTCTGACATTTCATCCGAGTCACAATTCCCGGGTAGGATCACCACTTTATTTTAAGAATGTGAAATTTCAGAATAATAGTAGAGAGAACGATTTATTTCAGCTTTATTTCTTTCATCACATTCCCAGTGGGTCAGACGTTTACATACACTCAATTTGTATTTGGTAGCATTGCCTTTAAATTGTTTAACTTGGGTCAAACGTTTCGGGTACCCTTCCACAAGCTTCCCACAATACGTTGGGTGAATTTTGGCCCATTCCTCCTGACAGAGCTGGTGTAACTGAGTCAGGTGTGTAGGCCTCCATGCTCACACACTCTTTTTCAGTTCTGCCCACAAATTTTCTATAGGATTGAGGTCAAATCAAATCAAATTTTATTTGTCACATACACATGGTTATCAGATGTTAAGGCGAGTGTAGCGAAATGCTTGTGCTTCTAGTTCCGACCATGCAGTAGTATCTAACAAGTAATCTAACAAATTCTCAACAACTACCTTATACACAAAAGAGTAAAGGAATGAATACGAGTAAGTACATATAAATATATAGATGAGTGATGGCTGACCGGCATAGGCAAGATGCAGTAGATGGTATAGTACAGTATATACATATGAGATGAGTAATGTAGGATATGTAAACATTATATAAATGGCATCGTTTAATGTGGCTAGTGATACATTTATTTAATCACATTTTTTATTATTAAAGTGGCTAGAGATTTGAGTCGATGGCCGAACGGCAAGATTCAGGAGATGGTATAGAGTACAGTGTATACATTTGATATGAGTAATGTCGGATATGTAAACATTATATACAAAATTGTTTAAAGTGGCTAGTGATTTAAGTCAGTATGTTGGCAGCAGCCACTCAATGTTAGTGATGGCTGTTTAGCAGTCTGACGGCCTTGAGATAGAAGCTGTTTTTCAGTCTCTCAGTCCCAGCTTTGATGCACCTGTACTGACCTCGCCTTCTGGATGATAGCGGGGTGAACAGGCAGTGGCTTGGGTGGTTGTTGTCCTTGATGATCATTTTGGCCTTCCTGTGACATCGGGTGGTGTAGGTGTCCTGGAGGGCAGGTAGTTTACCCACGGTGATGCGTTGTGCAGTCCTCACTACCCTCTGGAGAGCCTTACGGTTGTGGGCGGAGCAGTTGCCGTACTAGGCGGTGATACAGCCCGACAGGATGCTCTCGATTGTGCATCTGTAGAAGTTTGTGAGTGTTTTCTTCAGCGCTGTTGCGCCTTCTTCACCACGCTGTCTGTGTGGGTGGACCATTTCAGTTTGTCCGTGATGTGTACGCCGAGGAACTTAAAACTTTCCATCTTCTCCACTACTGTCCCGTCGATGTGGATAGGGGGGTGCTCTCTCTGCTGTTTCCTGAAGTCCACGATCATCTCCTTAGTTTTGTTGATGTTGAGTGAGAGGTTATTTTCCTGACACCACGCTCCGAGGGCCCTCACCTCCTCCCTGTAGGCTGTCTCGTCGTTGTTGGTAATCAAGCCTACCACTGTAGTGTCGTCAGCAAACTTGATGATTGAGTTGGAGGCGTGCTTGGCCACGCAGTCATGGGTGAACAGGCAGTACAGGACATTGCTGAGAACGCACCCTTGTGGGGCCCCAGTGTTGAGGATCAGCGGGGTGGAGATGTTGTTTCCTACCCTCACCACCTGGGGCCGGCCCGTCAGGAAGTCCAGGACCCAGTTGCACAGGGCTGGGTCGAGACCCAGGGTCTCGAGCTTAATGACGAGCTTGGAGGGTACTATGGTGTTAAATGCTGAGCTGTAGTCAATGAACAGCATTCTTACATAGGTATTTCTCTTGTCCAGATGGGTTATGGCAGTATACAGTGTGATTGCGATTGCGTCGTCTGTGGACCTATTGGGACGGTAAGCAAATTGGAGTGGGTCTAAGGTGTCTGGTAGGATGGAGGTGATATGATCCTTGACTAGTCTCCCAAAGCACTTCATGATGACGGAAGTGAGTGCTACCGTAGCTCAGTTACCTTAGCTTTCTTGGGAACAGGAACAATGGTGGCCCTCTTGAAGCATGTGGGAACAGCAGACTGGGATAAGGATTGATTGAATATGTCCGTAAACACACCAGCCAGCTGGTCTGCGCATGCTCTGAGGACACGGCCAGGGATGCCATCTGGGCCGGCAGCCTTGCGAGGGTTAACACATTTAAATGTTTTACTCATGTTGGCTGCGGTGAAGGTGAGCCCGCAGGTTTTGGTAGCGGGCCGTTTCGGTGGCACTGTATTGTCAAAGCGAGCAAAGAAGTTGTTCAGTTTGTCTGGGAGCAGGACATCGTGGTCCGCGACGGGTCTGGTTTTCTTTTTGTAGTCCGTGATTGACTGTAGACCCTGCCACATTCCTCTTGTGTCTGAGCCGTTGAATTGTGACTCTACTTTGTCTCTATATTGACGCTTAGCTGGTTTGATTGCCTTGCGGAGGGAATAGCTACACTGTTTGTATTCAGGTCAGTGCTTTGAAATGGCCACTCCAATACCTTGACTTTGTTGTCCTAAGCCATTTTGCCACAACTTTGGAAGTATGCTTGGAGTCATTGTTCATTTGGAAGACCCATTTGCGACCAATCTTTAACTTCCTGACTGATGTCTTGAGATGTTGCTTCAATATATCCACATAATTTTCCTCCCTCATGATGCCATCTATTTTGTGAAGTGCACCAGTCCCTCCTACAGCAAAGCACCCCCACAACATGATGCTGCCACCCCCGTGCTTCACGATTGGGATGGTGTTATTCGGCTTGCAAGCCTCCCCCTCCAAACATAACAATGGTCATTATGGCCAAACAGTTCTATTTTTGTTTCATCAGACCAGAGGACATTTCTCCAAAAAGTACGATCTTTGTCCCCATGTGCAGTTGCAAACCGTAGTCTGGCTTTTTTATGGTTTGGAGCAGTGGCTTCTCCCTTGCTGAGTGGCCTTTCAGGTTATGTCGATATAGGACTTGTTTTGCTGTGAATATAGATACTTTTGTACCTGTTTCCTTCAGCATCTTCACAAGGTCCCCTGCTATTGTTTTGGGATTGATTTTCACTTTTCGCACCAAAGTATGTTAATTTCTAGGACGTTCATCTCTATTCCTGAGCGGTATGACGGCTGCGTGGTCCCATGATGTTTATACTTGCGTACTATTATCTGTACAGATGAACATGGTACCTTCAGGCATTTGTAAATTCCTCCCAAGGATGAACCAGACTTGTGGAGGTCTACAATTTTTTTTCTGAGGTCTTGGCTGATTTCTTTTGATTTTCCCATGATGTAAAGCAAAGAGGCACTGAGTTTGAAGGTAGGCCTTTAAATACATCCACAGGTACACCTCCAATTGACTCAAATGATGTCAAATGAATTTTCCAAGCTGTTTAAAAGCACAGTCAACTTAGTGTATGTAAACTTCTGACCCACTGGAATTGTGATACAGTGAACAAACAGTCTGTAAACAATTGTTGGAAAAATGACTTGTGTTATGCACAAAGTAGATGTCCTAACCCGACTTGCCAAAACTATAGTTTGTTAACAAGAAATTTGTTGAGTGGTTGAAAACGAGTTTTAATGACTTCAACCTAAGTGTATGTAAACTTCCGACTTCAACTGTACATGTAAGGAAACACTATATAGCCTCAAAACATGGTTCAGACTATCATTTTGATATCATGGATAGTCAGTCCTTACAGTGGATAGTCAGTCCTGGATAGTCAGGCTCTGTCTATGAATTTGAGAGTGGTTACATTTCTCCAGCCCCATCCCTCAGCTCTTTGTTACTGCAGATTGCCCCTTTCAACAGATATGTCCAGAATGACTGCTAGTGACTGAATTCATAGTGGAAGCATTCAATTGAGGAGAGATAGAGATAGAGAGAGAGAGAGAGAGAGAGAGAGAGAGAGAGAGAGAGAGAGAGAGAGAGAGAGAGAGGCTCTTGGGGATTTATTATAAGCTAGAGAAAGGAAGCCCCCAGGGGACCCATCGTTCAAGCTGTGGCATTTCTGTTTTACAGAGAGAGAGACACTCAAGGAATTCTTTATTTAGTGAAAAGGAAACATTTCTAAATGTAATGCAGCAAAAACAGCCAACTAACTATATCCAAATAGGATTTTAGTAACCACATGGTAGACCTGTTACAATACATCAATCATGAAGGATTTGACAAATATCCACTTTGTTATAACAAATTTGTTGAACGTGTGCCAATCCAGCGACTTTCTTCTATCCCCCACAGCCTGCGTTCCATTGACCTCTTTACCGCATCTACGCATTCGCCAAATTAGACAAGAGAGAAAGAAAAAGGCAGAAAATGTTTGACCGAGACCGAGACAGAGACAGAGACAGAGACAGAGACAGAGACAGAGACAGAGACAGAGACAGAGAGAGAGAGAGAGAGAGAGAGAGAGGAAAAGGATATACAGTGTATATATACAGTATATTTACATATATATATACACACACACACACACACACTACATGACCAAAGGTATGTGGACACCTGCTCGTCGAACATCTCATTACAAAATCATGGGCTTTAATATGGAGTTGGTCCCCCTTTGCTGCTATAACAGCCTCCACTCTTCTGAGAAGGCTTTCCACTAGAAGTTGGAACATTGCTGCTGGGACTGGCTTCCATTCAGCCACAAGAGCATTAGTGAGGTCGGCACTGATGTTGGGCGATTAGGCCTGACTCGCAGTCGGCATTCCGATTAATCTCAAAGGTGTTTGATGGGGTTGAGTTTAGGGCTCTGTGCAGGCCAGTTAAGTTCTTCCACACCGATCTCGACAAACCATTTCTGTATGGACCTCACATTGTGCACGGGGGGCATTGTCATGGTGTCTTAGGCTTGTGTGCATCTGCTCGGCCTTGGAAACCCATTTCATGAAGCTCCTGACAAATAGTTATTGTGCTGACGTTGTTTCCAGAGGCAGTTTGGAACTCAGTAGTGAGTGTTGCAACTGAGGACAAAAAAAATGACGAGCTACGTGCTTCAGCACTCGGCAGTCCAGTTCTGTGAGCTTGTGGGGCCTACAATTTTGCGGCTGAGCTTTTGTTGCTCCTAGACATTTCCAATTCACAATAACAGCACTTTGACAGATCTAGCAGGGCAGCTCTAGCAGGGCAGACATTTGACAAACTGACTTGTTGGAAAGGTGGCCTCCTATGATGATGCCACGTTGAAAGTCACTGAGCTCTTCAGTAAGGCCATTCTACTACCAATGTTTGTTTATGGAGATTGCATGGCTGTGTGATCGATTTTATACAACTATCAGCAACAGGTGTGGCTGAAATAGCCGAATCCATTAATTTGACGGGTGTCCACATACTTCTGTATATATAGTGTATATACAGTGCATTCGGAAAGTATCCCTTCCTTTTATCCACATTTTGTTACGTTACAGCCTTATTCTAAAATGGATTAAATAAAAAACAATCCTCATTAATCTACACACAATACCCCAGGTTTTTACAATTGCTATGAGACTCGAAATTGAGCTCAGGTGAAATTCTGTTTCCATTGATAATCCTTGAGATGTTTCTGCAACTTGACTGGAGTCAACCTGTGGTAAATTCTATTAATTGGACATTATTTGGAAAGGCACAAACCTGTCTATATAAGGCCCCACAGTTGACAGTGCATGTCAGAGCAAAAAACAAGTCATGAGGTCAAAGGAATTGTCCGTAGAGCTCCGAGACAGGATTGTGTCGAGGCACAGATCTGGGGAAGGGTACCAAAAACATTCTGCAGCATTAAAGGTCCCCAAGAACACAGTGGCCTCCATCATTCTTAAATGGAAGGAGTTTGTAACCACCAAGACTCTTCCTAGAGCTAGCCGCCCGGCCAAACTGAGCAATCGGGGGAGAAGGGCCTTGGTCATGGAGGTGACAAAGAACCCGATGGTCACTCTGACAGACCTCCAGAGTTCCTCTGTGGAGATGGGAGAACCTTCCAGAAGGACAACCATCTCTGCAGCACTCCACCAATCAGGCCTTTATGGTAGAGTGGCCAGATGGAAGCCACTCCTCAGTAAAAGGCATATGACAGCCCGCTTGGAGTTTGAAAAAGGCACCTAAAGACTCTCAGAACATGAGAAACAAGATCTGATGAAACCAAGATTGAACTCTTGGCCTGAATGCCAAGCGTCACCCTACGGTCACCCTACGGTGAAGCATGGTGGTGGCAGCATCAGCAGCAGGGACTGGGACACTAGTCAGGATCGAGGGAAAGATGAACGGAGCAAAGTACAGAGAGATCCAAGATGAAAACCTGCTCCAGAGTACTCAGGACCTCAGACTGGGGTGAAGGTTCACCTTATAACAGGGCAACGACCCTAAGCACACAGCCAATAAAACGCAGCAGTGGCTTTGACACAAGTCTCTGAATGTCCTTAAATGGCACAACCAGAGCCCAGACATCTCTGTAGAGACCTGAAAATAGCTGTGCAGCGACGCTCCCCATCCAACCTAACAGAGCTTGAGAGGATCAGCAGAGAAGAATGGGAGAAACTCCCTAAATACAGGTGTGCCAAGCTTGTAGCTTCAAACCCAAGACTTGAGGCTGTAATCGCTGCCAAAGGTACATCAACAAATTATTGAGTAAAGGGTCTGAATACTTATGTAAATATAATATTTCTGTTTTTTATTTTTAATAAATTAGCAAACATTTCTAAAAACATGTTTTTGCTTTGTCATTATCGGGTATTGTGTTTAGATATCTGAGAAAAAAAAAGATTCAATCAATTTTATATTAAGTCTTTCCGAAGATACAGTGAGCGCCTAAAGCTTTGGGACAGTGACCATTTTGTTGTTGTTTTGGCTCTGTACTCCAGCACTTTGTATTTAAATTATACAATGACTATTAACTTAAAGTGCAGACTGTCCATCTTTATTTGAGGGTATATTCATCCATCGAATGAACCATTCAGAATTTACAGCACTTTTTGTACATAGTCCCCCATTTTGGGGACCAAACGTGTTTGGACTAATTCACTTATATGTATATTAAAATAGTACAAAGTTAAGTATTTAGACTAATTCACTTATATGTGTATTAAAGTAGTACAAAGTTAAATCTTCTTAGGGAGCGGCAGCATAGGTGACAGTTTTGGAGAGTCTGGCATTCCCAAAGTAAAATGCCTGCCACTCAGGCCCAGAAAATAGGATATGCAAATAATTAGTACTATTGGATAGGAAACACTCTGAAGTTTCTAAGAGTGTTAAAATAATGTATGTGAGTATAACAGAACTGATATAGCAGGCGAAAACCCGAGGAAAATCCAACCGGATTTGCCGTTTTTTTTGCAAATGACCGTCTTCTCCATTGTGCCTATTCATTTGTATTTTACCTAGGACTAAGACTGCAGTACCTATGGCTTCCACTAGATGTTAACAATCTTTATACAAAGCCTGGAAGTTCTAGCAGTAAGCAGAACGGATAGGAAGAGGAAGTAGTCAGGGGACCACATTTGTAAACAAGGTTTGACGCGTGCGAGATTGTGAGCGCGCCCCAGTTTATTTTCCTTTCCTATTGTTCACGTTATCGTCCGGTTGAAATAATACAGTAAATATACATAAAAGGAAACCTAAGGATACATTAAAAATGATGTTTGATTTGTTTGTAGAAAGTTTATAGGTATAATTTGAACGTGTTCTCCTCACGGTTCAATGGGCGACTCAACGGTGGATTTTCTGATCATAACGCGCCAACCAAACGGAGATTTATGGATATAATAAATGACTTTTTCTAACAAAAGAACCATTGAATGTCTTCGTTGGACACTTGGGAAGCCCTCAGCAGAAGTTCTTCGAAAGGTAAGGGATATTTTTTAGCTCTGATATGGGTTTTGTGTGACCCGCGCTGGATATGAATTTATGCTAATGCTTAAATATTGGAGGTGCTATCCTCAAACAATCAAATGTTGTGCTTTCGCCGTAAAGCCTTTTTGAAATCTGACAACGCTGTGATATTGCCAAGAAGCAGAGCTTTTGATGACTATGCAACACTTGTATATTGATGAATGTTTAATAATTCAACTTTGGGATTTTGAATTTGGCGCCTTACATTTCACCGGGTAGTGTCGGGAGTGGCCCGCTAGCGCGCCGGTGCTCCCTAAGTAGTTTAAGTATTTAGACTAATTCACTTATATGTGTATTAAAGTAGTACAAAGTTAAGTATTTAGACTAATTCACTTATATGTATATTAAAGTAGTACAAAGTTAAGTATTTGGCAACATTGACAACATCAAGCTTTTGACTTTTCAAATTTGTCGGATGCAAGTGTGATGCACTTTCTCACTCAGGATTATCCGTAATCATGGTAGCATCCACATTAATGTAGATGTGTTAAGAAAAATAATTTCTATTGGGCACAAAATAATCTGAAACATAACTTCAACACACATATAAGTGAATTTGTCCCAATACTTTTGGTCCCTTAAAATGGGGGACTATGTACCAAAAGTGCTGTAATTTCTTAACGATTCACATGATACGGATGAAAATACCTTCAAATTAAAGAGAGAGAGAGAGACAGAGAGAGAGCGAGAGAGATAGACAGAGAGAGAGACAGATAGAGAGAGACAGAGAGACAGAGAGAGAGAGAGAGAGAGAGAGAGAGAGAGAGAGAGAGAGAGAGAGGAAGAAAGGGAGAGGGGAAGAGAGAAAGGAAAAAAGGGTGATGATGAACAGAGTGTTAAAAATAAAACAAAGGATTCACTCTTGCCTCAGTACATCCGCTCGACATAAAGCTCTGGGCATTCATGCCACGCAGCTGTCCTTTATATGCCTGAGAAAAACATAATTCTGTGATTTATTATACATCTGAATATGCGCTATTAGAGGCGAGGCACATTCATTGGGATGCATAGCAGGCTGTCGTCCGATAAGTCGCTGAAATAATTAGCTAGGCTCATGTTAAAAGACCAAGCCGACGGCTGCAGAGCTATCTGTTCAGATGAATGGCTAAATGCTTAAGATGGGCAACTCATCATGAAGGGTCGCAGTGTCTCGCGGTTCTGCATCTCCACATCCATACCCACACATGCAGTCAGAGTCAGCCCCAGGCTTTAGGGGGCCCTAAGTTACATTTTGCCATATGCTGGAGAGAATTGTTTACAGTTTTTAAGATGATATCTAAGTGAGCGTTTTTTATAATAATATATATTTTTTAGGAACTCCGTCTGGGTCTTTTATTATATATCATAATAAAAAATATATATAATCTGCTGTATTTGTAAGAAAATGGTTATATAAGTACACACTAATTGGATTAAATTAATGGTTTGATTGATTAGCTAATTGACTAATCAATTGATTGATGAGAGGAAGCCACTGTTGTACAGATGAGAAGCCACACAGTCCCTTGACTGATTAATTGATTGGCTAATTGGTTAATGATGAACTAATTGACTGATTGATTGATGAGAAGAACCCACTGTCTGCAGACTAGAAATAAAGTCTGTTACGTACCTTACTAGAGCTGTGGTGTAGAGTGTCATTGTACGTGACTCCAGTCTCCACATTCTTGATCTTCATGAAGCGATGGCATTTGGATGGGCTGCCGTTCTGGAGAGCCTTGTTAGGGGAGATCCTCCCCTGGGCTGAAGGCTGGGGGGAAGAAGCAGATGTTTAGGAGAATTCATACACTTTAGTCAATAGACTAGCCCATAATGCATCTACCAAGATGACCTTCGAGCACACCTGACAGTGGCGGTTGGATACAAGAACTTTAGGTAGAGAGGGAAAAGGAGAGAGACAGAGACAGTCACAGAGAAAGATAGAGAGACAGTCACAGAGAGACAGAGATAGAGACAGTCACAGAGAGAGCTAGAGACAGTCACAGAGAGAGCTAGAGAGACAGTCACAATGACAGAGATAGAGACAGTCACAGTGAGAGAGACATAGAGACAGTCACAGAGAAAGAGATAGTCACAGTGAGAGAGATAGAGACAGTAACAAAGAGAAAGATAGACAGTCACAATGACAGAGATCAAGACAGTCACAGAGACAGTCACCGTGAGAGCGATAGACAGTCACAGTGAGAGAGATAGTGAGAGTCACAGCGATAGACAGTCACAGAGATAGAGATAGTCACAGAGTCAGAGACAGAGACAGTCACAGACAATTACAGAGAGAGAAAGAGAGAGAGACAGTCATCACCTACAGAGAGATGAACCTGGAGCAGGCTGGTTCTGAGACTGTTCACAAACACAAATAGAGCCCCAGGACAGCAACATAATTAGACCCAACCAAATCATGAGAAAAACAGAAATATAATTACTTGACACATTGGAAAGAATTAACAAATAAACAGAGCAAACTGGAATGGTATTTGGCCCTAAACAGAGAGTATACAGTGGCCTGACCACTGTGACTGACCCCAAATTAAGGAAAGCTTTGACTATGTACAGACTCAGTGAGCACAGCCTTGCTATTGAGAAAGGCAGCCGTAGGCAGACCTGGCTCTCAAGAGAAGACAGGCTATGTGCACACTGCCGACAAAATGAGGTGGAAACTGAATTGCGCTTCCTAACCTCCTGCCAAATCTATGAACATATTAGAGACACATATTTCCCTCAGATTCCACAGACCCACAGAAAAATTGTGTGTCATCACAGCAGCAAGATTTGTGACCTGTTGCCACAAGAAAAGGGCAACCAGCGAAGACCAACAACCCATATTTATGTTTATGTCACAACGTCGGCTCCTCTCCTCGCGGCGTTCAGCGGTTGACGTCACCAGTCTTCTAATCATCACCAATCTACTTTTCATTATCCATTTGTCTTGTCTTGTTTTTCACACACCTGGTTTGCATTCCCCATCATTATCTGTTGTGTATTTAACCCTCTGTTTTCCCCCATGTCCTTGTGTGTGTTTGTTTATTGTGAAGACGTTTTTTCCGGCTGGTGCATTTATTATTATGCCTCGCCTGTGTTGCGTATGGCATGTGTCTTTGTATTTACGCGTTTAGCATTTTTGCATGTTTATTTGTTTGAGTAAAGTTTTTTGCTCACTCAGTACTGTTCTCCTGCGCCTGACTTTATGCACCAGCTACACACGAGCCTAACAGTTTATTTATTTTCCCTTTTGTACTTAAACTATTTGTACATCGTTACAACACTGTATATATACATAATATGACATTTTAAATGTCTCCATTCCTTTGGAACTTTGTTTACTAATGTTTACTGTTAATTTTTTATTGTTTATTTCACTTTTGTTTATTATCTATTTCACTTGCTTTGGCAATGTAAATATATGTTTCCCATGCCAATAAAGCCCTTTGAATTTAATTGAATTGTTGGAGACAGTCACAGTGAGAGAGATAGAGACAGTCACAGAGACAGAGATAGAGACAGTGATATAGGCAGTCACAGAGACAGAGATAGAGATAGTCACAGATAGAGACAGTCACAGAGACAGAGATAGAGACATTCACAAAGACAGAGATATAGACAGTCACAGAGACAGAGACAGTCACAGAGACAGTCACAGAGACAGAGATAGAGACAGTCACGGAGACAGAGATAGAGACAGTCACAGAGACAGAGATAGAGACAGTCACAGAGACAGAGAGTAGCATTATTCAGTATTTGCATAGCCTCCTACAGTGCCATCTGAATGACAATGAGATACAACAGACACCCCCCATCAGGTACAAAGGAAATCAGCATCATGAAACACTATTATTATTGACTGCTAATTGTCAGCTATCTCAGTTTGTCTACTAAGGCTCAGTTTAGACAGCCCAATTCTGATATTTGATTCACTAATTGATCTTTTGACCAATCAGATCAGCTATGAAAAATATCTGATGTGATTGGTCAAAAGACCAATTAGTGGAAATCAGATAAGAATTGGGCTGTCTGTGTAAACGCAGCCTACGATGTGGTTATTGACTGGTAATTGCTTGAATTAATGTAATTTAGCACCAGAGTTTGATTGTTGTATTGAATTGATTCCATTTTTTTTAAGTACTCAGACCTCTCCATGTGACTGAACCTCTAATCAATTCTCCACGCAACGAAGGTGCCTCAAACAACAGGCAGAATTGTAGTGCTCGCTGACAGAATGAAAGCAAAGGGGCTAAAAGTCAATCTATTGATATTTTAGAGAATAGGAGGGTGGACCTGTTTTAATCTATTTGATTTCTCACAGAGAGAAGAGTAATTCTGTGTCCATAAGAAATGCTCACCCAGCTAGCCAGCCAGCCATCCAGCCAGTCAGCCAACCCCCCAACCAGCCAGACTGCCAGCCAGCCACTCACCCAGCCAGCCAGCCTGCCAGCCACCAAGCCACCCACACAACCAGCCAGCAACACAGCCAGACACAGCCAGCCAGCCACCCAGCCAGCCAGCATACAAACAGTCGATCAATACCGAAAGCCTATTGTGCAGCGAAGGCCACATAAAGAGAGCCTATTACCCCTATAGTCAAACAGCCAGAGGAATCAAGATGAGGAAAATTAACACCTTAAAGTGGGAGAGAGAGAGAGAGAGAGAGAGAGAGAGAGAGAGAGAGAGAGAGAGAGAGAGAGAGAGAGAGAGAGAGAGAGAGAGAGAGAGAGAGAGAGAGAGAGAGAGAGAGAGAGAGAGAGAGAGAGAGAAAGAAAGAAAGAAAGAAAGAGAACAATAACGAGAGGTGAAGAGAAATGCAACAATATGAATGAGGGGAATAAAGACAATTTACTGGTCGAACTTGGAATCTATTCAATAATATTATACAGAATCACGCAGGATCTAAGAGAACTCCTGGCACTGGGGTATAGCTTGCTTCTGCCTCAAAGGAGAGCCCTATCTCCTGAACCTGCCTCAAATGAGAGCCCTACCTCCTGAAACTGCCTCAAAGGAGAGCCCTACCTCCTGAACCTACCTCGAAGGAGAACCCTACCTCCTGAACCTGCCTCGAAGGAGAGCCCTACCTCCTGAACCTGCCTCGAAGGAGAGCCCTACCTCCTGAACCTGCCTCGAAGGAGAGCCCCACCTCCTGAACCTGCCTCGAAGGAGAGCCCTACGTCCTGAACCTGCCTCGAAGGAGAGCCCTACCTCCTGAACCTGCCTCGAAGGAGAGCCCTACCTCCTGAACCTGCCTCGAAGGAGAGCCCTACCTACTGAACCTGCCTCGAAGGAGAGCCCTACCTCCTGAACCTGCCTCGAAGGAGAGCCCTACCTCCTGAACCTGTTGGCTGTGTTGTGACAGAACATTTAAAACACAGAGAATAATCCAAAATATAAAATAAGTCAGTTAAATACAACTCCCAATAACAGCCAGATGTGATGCAGCCTGGATTGAAACCAGGTACTGCAGTGACCCCTCTTGCACTGAGATGTACTGAGATGTAGTGAGATGTAGTGTCTCAGACCGCTGCGCCACTCGGGATTATACAGTAGACGCTTTGGATCTATTCAATAACATTTGCTCAGCTGGCCAGCCAGAGTCCAGGACAATTCTCCCCTATTGTCATCAAGCCCTCTCCGTCTTAATGAATTAAGAATTTCAACTATACCAACTTCTTATTTGGCAGTACTGTATGTACTGTATTTGGCAGTCCTGTCGCTCCTCATCCCACTTGGGATGGAGAATGGCGTATTGCAGAAGTCCCCAACAGGTGGACGTCCTGCTTCAGCATTCAATTATCAAGGAAATATTAATAAATGGATAGAGGAATCAAATGTAATTTGTTAGAATAATAATACATTTGTCTCATAGACTTTTTACATGATGTTAGTCATACACCTCTGGGCTCTCCTATGAGTCAGACTCAGGAGTCAGGGCAAACACATACACCCACCTCTGGGCCTTCCGGAAACACAGCTTTGCATTTACCTACAATGGCGCCAGTACGCCCCTACACACATACACATACACACACACTATGCCCCCGTTATACACACTACCCCCATCCCCACTGCACACACACACATCCCTGCAGACCTCAAAAGGCCTTAATGATTTGGAGAGGGCCACATTAGAGGAGAAAAATGTATCATCTCCCTCTGCGACCACAGCTGCCCTCATTCATTAGGGTCTCTTGGATGGTTTCTCTCCATCCGGCCTCATTCACTAAGAAAGCATTCACTCAGCCCAGCCCATCCTATCCCAGCACATCCTATCCCAGTCCATCCTAACCCAGCCCAGCCCATCCTAACCCAGCCCAGCCCATCCTAACTCAGCCCAGCCCATCCTAACTCAGCCTTGCCCAGCCCATCCTATCCCAGCCCATCCTAACCCAGTCCAGCTCATCCTAACCCAGCCCATCCCAGCTCATCCTATCCCAGCCCATCCTAACTCAGCCCATCCTAACCCAGCAGCCCATCCTAACCCAGCCCAGCCTATCCTAACCCAGTCCAGCCCATTCTAACCCAGCCCATCCTAACCCAGCCTATCCTTATCCAGCCCAACCCATCCAAACACAGCCCATCCTAACCCAGCCCATCCTAACCCAGCCCATCCTAACACAGCCTATCCTAACACAGCCTGTCCTAACACAGCCTGTCCTAACACAGCCCAGCCCATCATAACACAGCCCAGTCCATCCTAACCCAGTCCATCCTAATCCAGTCCATCCTAACCCAGTCCATCCTAACCCAGTCCATCCTAATCCAGTCCATCCTAACCCAGTCCATCCTAACCCAGTCCATCCTAACCCAGTCCATCCTAACCCAGTCCATCCTAACACAGCACCAGCCCTCATCACAAGTGGGTGGATCATCATAGGGCCACATGCGGATTAGGACACAAATGCGTGCATACACACACACATACACATGCAAGCGCGCACACGCACACATGGGTGGCAGGGAGCCTAGAGGTTAGAGCGTTGGGCCTGTAACCGAAAGGTTGATAGTTGGAATCCTGGAGCAAAGTAGTTAACCCTAATTGCTCCGGGGTCGCCATTAATAATGGCTGGACCCTGGCCATAACCCCACTCTCTGAGCGTGTCTCAGTGGTAGCTGGGATATGCCCCTATAAAAAAACTAACAAATGCCTATTTCACACATATAATACACACTTGTACAAAAGAAACACCCATCAAACGATATTATACACCCAGACCCCTGGCTCTCTCTCCACTCCAGTCACAACCACACTCTCCATATGAGAAGTGTAAGCAGGATTTTATGCTCCAGAAGTTATCAGCCGAAAGGATCTAATTCCCCGGTGATGAGTTCCTGAGCGGGGAGCCTTGTTCTTGTTCTCATGATGCACATGGATGCGCATCACAGTCACAAGAATCTCTAAGAGTTCCAAGAATGAGAAAGGAACAAGGAACACGCAAATGAATGTGTAGATTGGAGGATTCTAGAAGCACACGTCATGTGTGACTCTAGGAGATAACCATGGGCAAGCATACAGTACTAACACACTCACTCACATATGGGAGGATAAGCTTACACAAGTGGATTCACTCGAAAGGCATGCAAGACAAGTACACACTCATAAACACCTGCAACCACACACACACACACACACACACATTTATTGGAATTTTTACCTTGTCTGTCTCAGAGTAAGGGTTGTGGACCACCGTCTGCATGTTGTTGTCCTTCCTCCACAGGTCTTCACACACTCTGTCCTTATCAGACACCAGCTGGGGTGAAATACTGTTTCCCATACCAAGGTCCCTGAATGGCAGGCACACATCGTTAGTTCTCTTTAACCCCCACCAACACGTCAATCTAATTAACATAATAAAATAATCCACATCAAAATCCATCTGTTTAAGCTAGAGCTATGTATATATTCTTTTGCACGGGCTGAGGCTCAATCCACCACATCCACCGATGTCAGCGTTCCACATCTGTGGTGGAAAGTGGCAGAGCTACAGTGCTGCTTTTGTATAATAATTTTTTTCAGGGGGTATATCAGCTTTAATATTGCAGATAGATTGTAGCTTCCATCAATGTAATTGTCTGCATCATTTCCAATCCCCCATATACGTAGCTGCAGTGCTGTTTTTCAGACCAGGAGACATCCCAAAGATCGCTCATCTCGTGACAACGTCTGTAGTGTCCGAACAGGTTTGGGCAAGCTAATATGACCCCTCTATGGAACAATGAGACTCTCATGAACACGATGGTGTTCTCCGTTTTGAACACGATGGTGTTCTCCGTTTTGAACACGACGGTGTTCTCCGTTTTGAACACGATGGTGTTCTCCGTTTTGAACACGATGGTGTTCTCCGTTTTGCTCTATGACCCCCACAAGTTTCACGGGACATGTCTGAAGGTAAAACGATAACTGGCCGAAACATGAATGGAAGAGACTAGGGAATTCTCATGTCCAAGGTATATGGGTCATTCCACTGTAAAAAATATATATACATATATTATATCTCTCAGATATAGGACAAACACTTCAAAACATACTTCCTTTTCAAATCAAATCAAATTTTATTTGTCACATACACATGGTTAGCAGATGTTAATGCGAGTGTAGCGAAATGCTTGTGCTTCTAGTTCCGACCATGCAGTAGTATCTAACAAGTAATCTAACAAATTCACAACAACTACCTTATACACACAAGAGTAAAGGAATGAATACGAGTATGTACATATAAATATATGGATGAGCGATGGCTGATCGGCGTAGGCAAGATGCAGTAGATGGTATAGAGTACAGTATATACATATGAGATGAGTAATGTAGGATATGTAAACATTATATAAATGCATTGTTTAAAGTGGCTAGTGATACATTTATTTCATCCAATTATAATTATTAAAGTGGCTAGAGATTTGAGTCGATGGCCGAACGGCATAGGCAAGATTCAGTAGATGGTTTAGAGTACAGTGTATACATTTGATATGAGTAATGTCGGATATGTAAACATTATATACATTATATACAAAATTGTTTAAAGTGGTTAGTGATCGATTTTTTAGGACTATCTCTTTTTCCATGTATGAATGTGATTTTTATATTCTCTGGGCTAATAACAGTAAGGCCAAATTTAATCTTTCATCAAATAATTCTGTCATATATTCTTTTTTTTTTTTTTAATTTCAGGGGTCCTGAAATTAAAAAATAATGGCTAAAATGATCCTTGGTATGACCATATGTTAGCTTAGTAGAAACCCAGCCCCGGGTTCGACTTTAGGTTAAAGAGCATGTGTGTCGTTTACAGCCAAGCAGAACTACACGTAACTAACATCTATGTCTAGACAGAGATACAGTCAGACCATGTGTGAGGCTGAATCCCAATGAGATGCGAGTAAATACAGCCTCAGATTTCAGTTGTTGCGTTCCTTCGATCGTTAAACACCCACACACATATCTCCTCTCTCTCATGGACGCTTGTCCAAGCTAATGGGGAATCTCTAACACACACACTCACACACACACACTCTTACTCACTGACACTCACACAAACTGCCCCCCTCCACCCACTACATACACCTACTGTAACAGCGCGCACAACCGTCTTTCCGTCACACTGCATACACTTATATCCTCCATTTGTTAAACAACCACATTCATCCTCACCACAATTCTGTAGACGGACTCAGAAACACAGAAATAACAAGAATAGTTATTATAAGTAGTTTCTCTGTCATTGACTCACTCAGTTATTATAAGTAGTTTCTCTGTCATTGACTCTGACTCAATTATTATAAGTAGTTTCTTTGTCATTGACTCTGACTCAGTTATGATAAGTAGTTTCTCTGTCATTGACTCTGACTCAGTTATTATAAGTCGTTTCTCTGTCATTGACTCAGTTATTATAAAGCAGTACAGTTCAGAGTGAAAACTAACTTGATCTAGTTTTGATCTACATAGCTCTTCTAGTTCATGTGCTGTTCTATTTCACCAACCGCTATTTCAGCTTACTAGCAAGATGATAGTGCACAAAAATAGGCCTACTTTGAGTCAGTACCTAATACCGCCATTTAATTTTCTATAATTCTTCACCTCTATTGGCTGCGCTTTGGAAAGCCTCTTTAGCGGGCGAGCTTCGCCATATCTGAACGTCATCGTAGCCCTAACAAGGAAATCTGGTTAGCTAGCTGACTCTTTCCTGTCTCTCAAAAGTCAGCCTGCCGTTCTAAAATACAGGATGCATTTAAAAGCTAATTTGTGGCACTATAGGCCACTTATCAACATGATTATCAACTGCAGTAGCAGTTTGATAGTGCTTTGCTTTGAGGTAGACTTAAAGAGCATGTTACATTGTGTTTTCTAATTTTCCTAGAAAGCTATGATTCATTTGAGGATGACAGGATTAGAGGGAGTCAGCAGAGTAAACAGGGGCTTGACATAGTCAACGTGTGCAATCGATTTTAAGGTAGTGTACCATGCTCTCTCAATACGATTTTGATTGGATACATGTACACAGGAGGTATAAATTGTCACCAGTATCTACAGGACAGTCACCACTGAGTGGGTCTGAACCATACAGTCACTACAACAAAGAGAATAAGCATAAGATGTTAGAGTCAGATGGAAACCTTTTGAACCAACTGCTCCCTGATGTGAAAAACACTATCCCTCATACCCACAAACACTAGCAATGTCAAGATGTATAATAATGAACCTGTAGGAGTATTCTCACTTAGGGTCTAAGCATCTAGTGATTAAGTCGTTGTGGTTTGTGGTGTGTTTTGCTATGTACTACTGTGTATAGATGTACTAACTTCATTTGACCAGTTTCTCTCAGCAGGACAATAATCCTTCAGCAACAGGACATTATTATGCGGATAATAAAGGACATTTTAGTAGGGGTTACATTTTTTGTTAGGGCAAATCAAGTCTGACATTTTAAAGTGGACATTACAAACAGTCGGATACCTTTTTAAAACTTGAATACACTACAATCTGCATTTCCCGATTCACAGGAAAATGATATGCGACAACAGAGTGATCAAATTAAGAGAGTAAATCTGTATGTGCAGTTGTGTATACTATGCATGGTCGGGGTCAACGGGTCACATGTTCGGTGTCAATGGGTCACCTCACCTGTCCACCTGCACCTCAGCGTCCCTGCTCTCTATGGTCCTCTGTCCCTCTCCGTTGATCTCCCTCTTGATCAGCCTCAGCACCGGCTCGATCTCCTTCAGCAGGTCGTTGTTCTCCTCCACCCCGTTCAGGAGTAGGGGGTCCTGGGCAGCAATGAGAGCCTGCACCCCTCCCCTCTGGAGCAGGGACTCTCTGCGGGACGGAGTCACTGAGGGGGATGACAGGTTTGTGATGGCCCTCAGCTGCTGTGGGTCCTTACTTCCCTTCCCTGGACTGAGGGGACTTAATGGACAGCAGCGCTCGTAGGACTTGGAGGTGGGAAAGGCTGGCCGGGTGACCCTGACGGTCCTCTGTCGTCCGTCTCCAGACAGGGTGGTCTCCAGGTGGGTTGTGAAGCCCTCAGGGCCCCTGAGGATGAGGACGGCGTGGTTCTCTGGGGACACATTCTTCAGGGTCTCCAGGGCCCGCTCGTAGCTGAGGTCCACCAGAGGCTTGTTGTTGATGGCCAGGACAATGTCCCCCACCTGGACCAGGCCGCACTCCTCAGCCGCCCCGGCCCGGATCAGATCGGACACGATGACCGGCGGCTTGGAGACGCGCTGCTTGACCAGGAAGCCCAACCCGCCTAACTTCCTCTTGAAGAGACGCACAGAGATGATGTTAGGCTGCAGCTGGAACACAGTAGACTCAGACTCCAGCATGATGTCTGGCGGTGTGTCTGGCGGTGTGTGTGGTGTGTGTGTGTGGTGTGTGTGGTGTGTCCTCAGGGATTTTATGCCTACAGAGCAGGAGGAAAGACAAGAAGAAGAGAGAAGCCCAGTTGTGTTAGGAAAAGAGAACATTAACTTGATTTTGTGATCTGTTTGACAGCGTGTTTACAGATGTAATGTTCTAAGACAAGTGAGTCGACATAGAACTGGATTGAACGCTTTTAAAAGGACATGATATTACAGTGAAATGACTCTCTTTAAGTCATTACAGCTATGGTGTAAGTGCTATAAGCATTTTGTCAAGTAGACAAATCATCATCAAAATTAGCTAATTTAACATCATAAAAAAAATACATATATATATAGTGAGTAAGATAAAGAACTCAACTCAACTCAATATTGACAATATAACATTTATAAGTGACTTGGTAAACCTGAGCTGGAGTCATATACAGCATACACAGCTGGTCCCCAGGCAGGATCACCAGGCAGGATCACCATAGAGAAATACTAGTAGAGACCCTCTAGTATGACCTCCTCTGTGTGTCTCCGTCAAAGTTGGAAACCAAGTCGCATATGGTCGCGTGTGACAGCGCTTGCATAATCCTAACAGAACCTAATGGAAGTTTGGAGGAAACGGGCAAAGCGTGCTAACTACATGCAGGTCCTGGAGTCCTAAAGTCGCAAAAGGAAAACCAGTGTCGCACGGCGCATTGACTGACTCAATGAAACAACTTTAAAAACAAAATACAACGTCAAACACACGTTCCAAATATTTTCTAATGCTTTTTAAATGATATGCGTTAGTGTAACTTGATAAACCAGATACGCATTTGACTATTTCTATCGTGTTCTTATTGTCAATTCAATGGTAGTTATACAGCAGAATTACTAACTACAAGTGATTCACATGATTGCTGTGAGATGCCATATCCATGTGGGTGGGAAAGTATCAACAAAACATGTGCAATACCTTTTATCTTGTCCAGTACCAAGGACAGCTCTATGTAGCACCATAGACAGCGCTCATTACAGCAATGTTTTACAATTTCGTACAGGGCTATCGCTAGCTTGAGGTAAACGATATTCGATTATCCAATATTTTATCCAATATGCTATTGCAATCACAAACATAATACAGATATTTGAGAAAACAATATTTTACATGCACCAATTGAATCGTTATTAAACACAATCGAAAGAGGAATTGGGGATAACTTTTAAAACGGTTTAAGAAGTGTTGAATGTCTCTTGAAGATTAAAATCACTTGCCCCAAAAATGTTAAATAGCTGAGTACACGCAGAAATGTCAAACATTGTCTGTCAGACATAATCACTTAAACAATTTGAAGGAACCAAAATTGTAAGTTTTAGGCTATTGGAATCCTTTGTAGTTTTCTTATTGTCATTTTTGTTCTACCTGCCCAAACCACGGAGCAGGCTCAACTTCTCCGATTTAATTCCCTGTCTTCCTACTTCTTCTCCTCTATTGCGTTCAAAAAATGCTATCTTTATCTCTCTCACCCACACGCATATCAAAATAACCCCAGTCAAATGCTGCTGTGTGCTCACTCGCAAAGAAAACGAATACGATAGGTATAACGTTGATCTGTGGGAAATGTAAAAACACTTAGGCTATAGTTTACAGAAGAGCAAAACTAAAATCACATCAAATTAACAAGAGCATCATAAAAAAAAAGAACAAGCCATTGACAGGAGATACAGGAGCGCGTGTGTTTGTCATGCCATTTTTCAGCTATGAGTGCCACATAACACTACCCTGGCTTGTCTGTTTAAGAATGTCTCAGAGTTTAGGCCCATAGGGTTTTAATTAACCCTACCAGGAGATGTTTCAATTGCAGGGCACAGACATACCTATATGGTGTAAATGATGAGCACCAGAGGGCCTGTAGCCTAATGTTCGTTTGTTCTATGCAACAAGTGCGTCTTCCTAATGCGTTAATTGCGAAACACACATGTATGTTGCCTGATAAAGAATAAAGCTAACAGTGCCAAATCAGATCTTATGTTTAGGACAATAATCATTTGCAGGTTTCATGTATAAATATTGTCCAAGTGTATCCATCTGTCTACATTTTTTTTGGAAAGCCTTTTTCTGACAATAAAATGAACCGCAGTTGTTGTTACATTCGATCCGATAATCAAGTGTATAATGTGTCAAACCTCAACGATAGCGATGCATAATCAACAGCACTAAGCAGCCATGAAATGCGTAATTTTCTGTATGGCACCCAAAGAGAAATCGGTGCTTTTAGGTCTGAATTATCCAAGTGACTCACCTCTGAGAACAACAAGCTCACTGCTTCAACAAACTGTTGCAAATAAAAGTGGCAGATTAACTCCTCTCGTGCGTATTCGTTTTCCTCCTCCGAAGCTGCACACACAGGTTGTTGGCTTCGCTCGAGCTGTGCGCGCTGTCACATTAGAACTTGAAGCATGCCTTTGCGTCTCTGCGCGCCAGGGTGCCGTATAAATATGGACCACGAGGGACACTGTGACGAGCTCAGATCGGGTCGTGCGCGGGCATTTATAAAGTAGTGGTGTAGGGCAGGCTGCTGAATTTTTCTTCTGTCATCACCAAGACTAGTCCCTCCTGAATACTCCTGAATGCCCACCCCGTTACGCAGCCATGGGTGTGGACGGGAGGAGGAGGCGTTGACTGTGGATCTGGAGCCGTCGTTTACAAAATAAAAAACATATACATGAGTCATTCTTAGTAACTGCCAATATTTGTATTTGCCCACTGCTGTTTACTTTATTTCAAAACATGACTTTATAGCAGCAAAGGGGGGACCAACACCATATTAATGCCCCTGATTTTGGAATGAGATGTTCGACGAGCAGGTGTCCACATACTTTTGGTCAAGCAGTGTAGATTGGCTAACCTTACGCAATTCTGCCAATGGTGTGACCCAGGCCCTTGAAATCAATTCGTGAAATTGTGATTGCATATTAAATCAAATTGTATTTGTCACATGCACCGAATACAGCAGGTGTCGACCTTACAGTAACATGTTACTTAACTAGTTAAGAACAAATTCTTATTTTCAATGACGGCTTAGGAACAGTGGGTTAACTGCCTTGTTCAGGGGCAAAACGACAGACTGTTACCTTGTCAGCTCAGGGATTCGATCTTGCAACCTTCCAGTTACTAGTCCAAAGCTCTAACCAGTAGGCTACCTGCCATTACTTACAAGGGCTTAACCTTACCAACATTGCAGTTTTAAGAAAATACCTTAAAAACAAGTAAGCGATAAGAACAACAGATAAATAAAGAGCAGCAGTAAATAACAATAGGCGGGCTATATACAGCGGGCACTGGTACAGAGTCAATGTGCTGGGGC
The DNA here is from genome assembly GCA_030435695.1 of Brachymystax lenok tsinlingensis. NCBI lineage: Eukaryota > Metazoa > Chordata > Actinopteri > Salmoniformes > Salmonidae > Brachymystax > Brachymystax lenok. The sequence continues at coordinate 11,149,534 of CM059807.1, read as the reverse complement.
ACCGCTAATTGGGGTAGTATGTACATGTAGGTAGAGCTATTAAAGTGACTATGCATAGATAATAACAGAGAGTAACAACAGAGTAGAAGGGGATGCAAATAGTCTGGGAGACAATTTTTAGGGCCTTCCTCTGACATGTCCTAGTATAGATGTCCTGGATGGCAGGAAGCTTGGCCCCGGTGATGTACTGGGCCATACACACTACCCTCTGTAGTGCCATGCGGACGGAGGCAGAGCAGTTGCCATACCAGGCAGTAATGCAACCCATCAGGATGCTCTCGATGGTGCAGCTGAGGACCCATGGCAAATCTGAGGATCTGAGGACCCATGGCAAATCTTTTCAGTCTCCTGAGGGGGAATAGGTTTTGTCGTGCCCTCTTTACGACTGTCTTGGTGAGCTTGGACCATGTTAGTTTGTTGGTGATGTGGACGTCAAGGAACTTGAAGCTCTCAACCTGCTCCACAACAGCCCTGTCGATGAGATTGGGGGCGCACTCGGTCGTCCTTTTCCTGTAGTCCACAATCATCTCCTTTGTCTTGATCATGTTGGAGGAGAGGTTGTTGTCCTTGCATCACACAGTCAGGTCTCTCTCGTTGTCGAGGATCAGGCCTACCACTGTTGTGTCATCAGCAAACTTAATGATTGTGTTGGAGTCGTGCCTGGCCGTGCAGTCATGAGTGAACAGGGAGTACAGGAGGGGACTGAGCACACACCCCTGAGTCCCCGTGTTGAGGATCAGCGTGGCGGATGTGTTGTTACCTACCCTTACAACCTGGGGGCGGCCCGTCAGGATGTCCAGGATCCAGTTGCAGAAGGAGATGTTTAGTCCCAGGGTCCTTAGCTTAGTGATGAGCTTTGAGGGCACTATGGTGTCGAACGCTGAGCTGTAGTCAATGAATAGCATTCTCACATAGGTGTTCCTGCCGGGGCGGCAGGTAGCCTAGTGGTTAGAGCGTTGGACTTGTAACCGGAGGGCTGCAAGTTCAAATCCCCGAGCTGACAAGGTAAAAATCTGTCGTTCTGCCCCTGAACAAGGCAGTTAACCCACTGTTCCCCGGGCGCCAAGACGTGGATGTCGATAAAGGCAGCCCCCCGCACCTCTCTGATTCAGAGGGGTTGGGTTAAATGCGGAAGACACATTTCGGTTGAAGGCATTCGGTTGTACAACTGACTAATAATGGTGACTTTGGTGACTTTGACTTTGACTTTTGTCTAGGTGTGAAAGGGCAGTGTGGAGTGCAATAGAGATTGCATCATCTGTGGATCTGTTGGTGTGGTATGCAAATTGGAGTGTGTCTAGGGTTTCTGGGATAAGGGTGTTGATGTGAGCCATGACCAGCCTTTCAAAGCATTTCATGGCTACAGACATGAGTGCTACGGGTCGGTAGTCATTTAGGCAGGTTACCTTAGTGTTTTTGAGCACAAGGACTATGGTGGTCTGCTTGAAACATGCTGCTATTACAGACTCAGACAGGGAGAGGTTGAAAATGTCAGTGAAGACACTTGCCAGTTGGTCAGCGCATGCTCGGAGTACAAGTCCTGGTAATCTGTCTGGCCCTGCGGTCTTGTGAATGTTGACCTGTTTAAAGGTCTTGGCTGCAGAGAGTGTGATCACACAGTCGTCCGGAACAGCTGATGCCCTCATGCATGTTTCAGTGTTACTTGCCTCAAAGCGAGCATAGAAGTTATTTAGCTCGTCTGGTAGGCTTGTGTCACTGGGCAGCTCTCGTCTGTGCTTCCCTTTGTAGTCTGAAATAGTTGGCAAGCCCTGCCACATCGGACGAGTGTCGGTGCTGGTGTAGTAGGATTCGATCTTAGTCCTGTATTGATGCTTTGCCTGTTTGATGTTTCATCGGAGGGCGTAGCTTCCGGGTTTCTTCTAAGCTTCCGGGTTAGAGTCCCGCTCCTTGAAAGCGGCAGCTCTACCCTTTAGCTGAGAGCGAATGATGCCTGTAATCCATGGCTTCTGGTTGGAGTATGTACGTACAGTCACTGTGAGTACAACATCCTCGATGCACATATTGATAAAACCAGTGACTGATGTGGTGTACTCTTCAATGCCATCGGAAGAATCCCGGAGCATACTCCAGTCTGTGCTAGCTAAACAGTCCTGAAGTTTAGCATCTGCTTCATCTGACCACTTTTTTTATAGACTGAGTCACTGGTGCTTCCTGCTTTAATTTTTGCTTGTAAGCAGGAATCAGGAGGATAGAATTATGGTCAGATTTGCCAAATGGAGGGTGAGCTTTGTACGCGTCTCTGTGTGTGGAGTAAAGGCGGTCTAGAATTTTTTCCCCCTCTGGTTGCACATTTAACATGCTTAGGTAAAACTGATTTAAGTTTCCCTGCAAATGTCAGATACCATCTTAAATGATTAATCAGGACTACTGCATTTAATGAATGAATAGCCTAAGTTTACCCAGTGTAGGACACTTGTACACTCTATGTTCATCAAAGTTCTTGGCACAGATAAGTGATCACAGCAAAGTCACACACGCACAGACACCACTCCCTGCTTTTTCATATGACCACTAACTGAACCTATTCCTCCAATAATAGCCCACTGAAGGATCTCCTTGGAATAGGCTAAATAAAGCCCTTGGTCATCAGATGACAGTGGAATAAACTGTTTTCCTGAAAAATAATACCTAGTCAGTTGCACAACTGAAGTGTGTCTTCCGCATTTAATCCAACCTCTCTGAATCAGAGAGCCGTGGGAGGCTGCTTTCATCGACGTCATTGGCGCTCGGGGAGCAGTTGTTGTTTGGGGTTAACTGCCTTTCTCAAGGGCAGAACAGCAGATTTTTACAGCTTGCTGGCTCAGGGCTACCTACTGCCCCTTGAAGGGTCTATTTACAAAAGTCGCTCTGGATAATAGCATATGATAAATGAATACATATATTTGTGTATAAATTGCCTCAAATCTTCAGTGGTTTTGCCTTATCCAATGTTATCTGCCCAGGTGTTTAAAGAAGAGATAATGGCCGATCAATTAAAGGGGCAATCCTGGATTTGAAAAGGGGACGTGGAGGTGCACGACTTGAGGTACATGTTCAGATAATGATACAGACATCACCAGTCATGGAGTTCAAAGGGCACTGAATATAGGGAAAAGGATTCTGTATGCATTACTTCGTACTTCAGAGCCAATCAGCATTGGCCTTTTGACTCAATTTGCACCATGCTTCCTGGCTGTTATGAGTTAACAGTCATAAAACCAAACACAACACAATTCCTGGAAGACTTTGGGGATGTGATTAGCACAGGAGTAGTTATTTTATTGTCCCTTCTATGAAGTTATATCTACTACATCGCTGTGATGCGGTGATAAACATCTCACACCCACACAAACACACACAGGCAGGATAGGGGACTCACCTGGTGAAGATAGCCAGGTGTGGGGGGCTCATGCATGTGCCCATGAAGAGGAGCACACACACACACACACACACACACAAACACACAAACACACACCCTGACACTCAAACACACACCCTGACACACTCGGCCTGCTTCCGTCTCATTATTTCAATCCCTTCCTGCTTGAGTGGTACCATCTGCCCTTTAATACAGCCACGCTGCAAAGCCACTGCTTAACACCGCCAGTCACCCACCCGGACGGCTGCATATCACACCATCAGCCGAGAGTTAAGTCTCACCAACCCACCAACCAGCCAAACTTGAATCTGTTATGTTCTATACTCCTCTCTACTTCCCTGCCACCCTCCATTTTGGAAACCAAGCAGCGGATGTCTTGGGAATTGTGACAAGTGTTGAGTGAGAGAGAAAGATTAAGAGTGTGTGTGTGTGTGTACGCGTGTGTGCGTGTGTGTGTGTGCGTATGTGTGGGTAAGTGTGTGTGTGTGTGTGTGTGCGTACTTGTGGGTGTGTGTGTGTGTGTGCACGCATGTGTGTGTGTGCGTATGTGTGGGTATGTGTGTGTGTGCACGCATGTATGTGTGTGTGTGTGTGCGTACGTGTGTGTGTGTGTGTGTGTGTGCACGCATGTGTGTGTGTGTGTGCGTGAGTGTGTGCGTACGTGTGGGTACGTGTTGGTGTGCATGCATGTATGTGTGTGTGTGTACATGTGGGTATGTGTTGGTGTGCATGAATGTACAATGAGGGAAAAAAGTATTTGATCCCCTGCTGATTTTGTAAGTTTGCCCACTGACAAAGAAATGATCAGTCTATAATTTTAGTGGTAGGTTTATTTGAACAGTAAGAGACAGAATAACAACAAAAAAATCCAGAAAAACACGTGAAAAATGTTATAAATTGATTTGCATTTTAATGAGGGAAATAAGTATTTGACCCCTCTGCAAAACATTACTTAGTACTTGGTGGCAAAACCCTTGGTGGCAATCACAGAGGTCAGACGTTTCTTGTAGTTGGCCACCAGGTTTGCACACATCTCAGGAGGGATTTTGTCCCACTCCTCTTTGCAGATCTTCTCCAAGTCATTAAGGTTTCGAGGCTGACGTTTAGCAACTCGAACCTTCAGCTCCCTCCACAGCTTTTCTATGGGATTAAGGTCTGGAGACTGGCTAGGCCATTCCAGGACCTTAATGTGCTTCTTCTTGAGCCACTCCTTTGTTGCCATGGCCGTGTGTTTTGGGTCATTGTCATGCTGGAATATCCATCCACAACCCATTTTCAATGCCCTGGCTGAGGGAAGGAGGTTCTCACCCAAGATTTGACGGTACATGGCCCCGTCCATCATCCCTTTGATGCGGTGAAGTTGTCCTGTCCTCAAGACATTGTTGCCTGTTACACCTCAAAACATTGTTGCCTGTTACACCTCAAAACATTGTTGCCAGTTACACCTCAAGACATTGTTGCCAGTTACACCTCAAGACATTGTTGCCAGTTACACCTCAAGACATTGTTGCCAGTTAGACCTCAAGACATCGTTGCCAGTTACACCTCAAGACATTGTTGCCAGTTACACCTCAAGACATTGTTGCCAGTTAGACCTCAAGACATTGTTGCCAGTTACACCTCAAGACATTGTTGCCAGTTAGACCTCAAAACATTGTTGTCAGTTAGACCTCAAGACATTGTTGCCAGTTACACCTCAAGACATTGTTGCCAGTTAGACCTCAAAACATTGTTGCCAGTTACACCTCAAGACATTGTTGCCAGTTACACCTCAAGACATTGTTGCCAGTTAGACCTCAAAACATTGTTGTCAGTTACACCTCAATACATTGTTGTCAGTTACACCTCAATACATTGTTTCCAATTATACCTGTCGAAAACAAATTATAGTCCCACTAAGCGCAAACCAGATGGGATGGCGTATCACTACTATAAGGGCACAATGCAAGACCGAGATGCAGACACGGGAGGCAGATTGTTTGAGTCTTTGATATTTATTACATCCAAAAGGGGTAGGCAAGAGAATGGTCGTGGACAGGCAAAAGGTCAAAACCAGTTCAGAGTCCAGGAGGTACAGTGTGGCAGGCAGGCTCGAGGTCAGGGCAGGCAGAATGGTCAGGCAGGCGGGCACAGGGTCCAGAAAACAGTAAAGGGTCAAAACCGGGAGGACTAGCAAAAGAGAATAGAAAAGGCAGGAGCATGGGAAAAACATGCTGGTTGACTTGGAACATACAAGACGAACTGGCACAGAGAGACAGGAAACACAGGGATATATACACCAGGGATAACAAGCGACACCTGGAGGGGGTGGAGACAATAACAAGGACAGGTGAAACTGATCAGCGTGTGACAACTACAGAATGCTGTGGTAGGCATGCTGGTTAAGTGTGTCTTAAATTCTAAATAAATCACAGATAGTGTCACCAGCAAAGCACCCCCACACCATCACACCTCCTCCTCCATGCTTCACAGTGGGAACCACACATGCGGAGATCATCCTTTCACCTACTCTGCGTCTCACAATGACACGGAGGTTGGAACCAAAAATCTCAAATTTGGCCAAAGGTCAGATTTCCACCCGTCTAATGTCCATTGCTTGTGTTTCTTAGCCCAAGCAAGTCTCTTCTTATTATTGGTATTCTTTAGAAGTGGTTTCTTTGCAGCAATTCGACCATGAAGGTCTGATTCACACAGTCTCCTCTGAACAGTTGATTTGCGATCTGTCAGCATTTATTTGGGCTGCAATCTCTGAGGCGTGTAACTCTAATGAACTTATCCTCTGCAGCAGAGGTAACTCTGGGTCTTCCTTTCCTGTGGCAGTCCTCATGAGTGCCAGTTTCATCATAGCACTTAATGGTTTTTGCGAATGCACTTGAAGAAAAGTTCAAGTTTTCCAGATTGACTGACCTTCATGTCTTAAAGTAATGATGGATTGTCATTTGTCTTTGCTTATTTGAGCTGTTCTTGGCATAATATGAACTTGGTCTTTTACCAAATAGCGCTATCTTCTGTATACAACCCCTATCTTGTCACAACACAACAGATTGGCTCAAACGCATTCAAGAAGGAAAGAAATTCCACAAATGTACTTTTAACGAGATACACCTGTTAATTTAAATGCAGAAGCTGGTTGAGAGAATTTCTGACTAGTACTGTACAATACACATTTTAATTCACAACATATCATACGAAATGGGTGATGGACATCCACAAATTGAAACATACCATACGAAACGTATCATATCATACTAAATGGTGTGTCTCAGATTTATGTACAAAATAATACGAAATATCTGAGACCAGGTTGTTTTAACAGTCAGTTTCTTGATGGGTGCATGCTTATCATTAACTGGAAGAAACATTGTCATGAATGCATCAAGTGCAGCGTCTAGATGCTCCTCATTACACACATCATACTAACAAATCTACTTGTATGATCTCTGATACGCAATTTTAGGCTCAGCCTTTGGAACTTTAGTTTTCTAGATGTGGCCACTATATTATGGTCACTACATCCAATGGGTATGGATACAGCTTTAGAGCAGACTTATGAAGCATTAGTAAAGATATGATCAATACACGTGAATGATGTAATGTTTTTAAACACTAGTAGGTTGATTGATAACCTGAGACAGATTACAGGCACTGGTTACAGTTTGAAGCTACCCCTTGAGCGGACAGCTTGATGAAAACCAGCCTATATTCAGGTCACCCAGAAAATAGACCTCTTGGTTACAGTTTTTTACAATCACTTTGGCACTAATTTCAGAACCTTGTGGTCATTTTTCAAAACTCTAGACACAAAACTCAAAACGGTCATCACTTGTAACACAGGCTGTCCAATGTTCAAAACAGTGCGTTGTGCATTCATATCTTTAAATAATATCTTTAAAGAATCCTTGCACTTGCAGAATCATTGGTTCAAATAATTTATCATGAAATACCGTAACATTCATTTAGATCACCCACACACAAGATACCAATAGTTTCACTGTGTAGTTGTTCGTACAATCATTAAATATTGTAGTACAAAATATGTGATACATGTTTCATTATGCTACTACACGTAAATACATCACTCTAAAAGGACTAGTAGAGAGAATACTACAGACACAGTGGAATCACTGAACAAAATGTGACATGTATTGATGAAATACAATAAAATCACAACTTTGATTCTTTGAATCAAAGCAAAAATAATTAGCTACAAAAAAAGAAAAAACAGTTAAAGGTCAGCTGCAGTGTTCCTCACCTGGTTTACTGTAAAAACCAGAACAAAGGGTTGATTACTGTACTTCTATATTCCCATCAACCTGTCTTGTGGATTTGGCCACAGGTTCTCATCCACATCACAATGGATGTTTTCATTAGCCAAACATCTTGGGAAGAATCTTCGGGCAAGGCGAATCCAGGCCTGACACTGGTCTGCCGTGATGTCATTGCATGCATCATCCATGCCCTGGAGAAGGGTGGCTTGAGGGCGCCTGTCATATACCTTCCACCTCTATGTGGAGAAAAAATCCTCAATTGGGTTAAGGAAAGGAGAGTATGGTGGAACCTGACATTATCCCACACAATGACATGGGTCACGCCATCAGCTCTACAGACCTGATTTAGCTCATCAAGGAAGGTTACAAGGATAGCTGCATTATATGATCCAATACGAGGTCTGCGTCCCACCACACTATCTTCCGATATATCCGCACACATGGTGATGTTTCCCCCACGTTGTCCAGGTACTTGGATGGTTGCCCGCTGGCCAATGAAATTCAGACCTCTCCTCCTTGTCTTGGCCAGTTTGAAGCCTACATCATCCAAAAATAGGAATTTGTGATGGTTTTCGTCAGCATCCAGCTCCATCACCCTCTAAAAATACATTTTGGAAAGAGAATTACTGATTACAATGAAGTAGAATTTTGGGGGAATTTTTCACAACAGGCATCTTGAAACTGAACATACCTGAACATACTCAGTCCTCAGTTGCTTCACTCTGTCTGCATTTATTTTAAAAGGCACACGGTATAGCTGTTTTAGAGACACCTGGTGCCTTTTCAGCATGCGTGCAATAGTCGGCAAACTTATGGCTTCCACATTGTTGAACATGTCGTCATTGTCCAAGATGTGCTGCCGAATTTCTGTAAGGCGAATATCATTTCTGGCCCGAACCAAATTGACCACAGCCCGCTCTTGCTGGTCAGTTAGAATTTTGCCTCTGCCTCCCCTATTTGGCCTAGTCTCAATTCTGTTGGGAAAATTACAGTAAGAACACATTTAGTCACGTCACCTACTCTGTGGTACACATTGGCATGCAGTATAGGGTCATTTGACAATTGAGAGTAGCCTAATGTTCAGTGCATGCTGATGACTTACCGGTTCTCATTAAGGAAAGTTCTGATGATTGAGGCCACGGTTGATCTTCTGAGATTTGGTTGAATCATTGTAGCTTGCTCAGTCATTGTCATACCCTGATTTACAACATGGTCTACAACTATTGCTCGGATTTCATTGGACACTCTTTGCTGTTGCTGCTGCTGTCTTGGTCCGTGGCCTTGTCCTCTACCACGTTCCCCCACACCTCTCAAACGAGTCCCACAACCACCTCTCAGAAGGGGTGCTTGTCCCCTGCCATTCTTTTGACCACCACGTCTTCCTCATCTTCCTCCTCCCACTGCTTGACCTCTATTGTGACCTGGATCATCTGCTGGCTCCATGTTATCGCTATGTTGTTGTAGGTGGATACCACTCATTTCACTATATACTCGTACCACAATGTGAAATCAATCATCAGTAACGAGTTGGCAGTATTGGAAAAGCAATTACAATGGCCTGCATACGTACACTCCGGCCACTTTATTAGGTACACCTAGCCTGCTCCTTTGAACAGCAAATCATGTGGCTGCCTGCAACTCAATATATAGAGTATATAGAGTAGAGCTTTAGTTGTTGTTGGACCAAACATTAGAACAGGCAAGATGTGTAACTTTGACAGTGGTATGACTGTTGGTGCCACAAATGGTGGTTCCAGCATCTCAGAAACAGCTGCCCTCTTGGGATTTTCACGCACTACAGTCTCTAGAGTTTACAGAGAATGGTGCAATAAACAAAACGCATTCAGAGAGCGGCAGTTCTGTGGGCAGAAACACTGTGTTAATGAGAGAGGTCAGAGGAGAATGTCCAGACTCATTCAAGCTAACAGAAAGGCCACACATGCTCAAATAACAGCCGTTTAAAACAGTGGTGTACAGAAGGGCATCTCTTAACGTACAACACTGTGAATAATTCAGGCTGTTGTGGAGGCAAAAGGGGGTCCTACCCAGCACTAGATAGGTATACCTAATAAAGTGAGTTTACAGTAATGTCAAATCTGAAAACATGGTCTGGAAAAGTGATAAAGAATGATAATTAAATATTATATCCATAGATAATGTAGTCCAATTGGTTAATGTTCCACGGTAATTGGTGTCAATGGATCTCGTTATCCTGAAACTTTCATAATCTAAACATGGAATATTGTTAGTCAGTTTCCTTAATAAAACTATGCATAGAGTAATGCAGCAGCTACTTATCATTTTGAGCAGTTGTATAAGTTGATAGTTAGATCATTGTAATGAAATGAATAGACAGTCATCTCAGATATAATGTGTGAATTGCATTTTGCAATGGTAATACTTTGATGTTACAGTTTTTTACAGTCGCTAGGACACATTTCTCAATACTTAGGTCACTTTTTCAAAACTCTTCACACAGTGAGCACAACAGAAGTATATGTGGGCTAAACTGTGGATCATTTATCATTGCTTTGGCACAAAATGCATTCAATGACTACATCTTTCAAATTACATTAACTCTTTTCTCACTTCGACACAACAACCGCCAAAACTCTGTGTACCTACAGGCCAATTTGCACATGCTTATATACTGTTTTCAAAACTGTTAAACTTATGTTCAAAACAGTAACATAATACAAAACTGAATAAGACAGCAATTTGCTACATTTCTACAGTAATATTTTAATGAAATATATTTTAAATCTTAAAATTAAATGCTATAAAAACAATTGGACAATTGGACCAACCACAGCTGATTCTCATTGTAGATGAACATCTACACAGGTGTTACTCTTTCAATTTCCTTACAAAAGGAGACAACTGCTGAATAGTTTTGTATTGTGATGTAAACATGGACCCAGCCAGAAATAGAGAAGTGGCTGAAAGAGGAAGAAGAGTGGCTGGGAGGGGCGAGGAATACGTATGCGTGGTGGAAGAAGAATAAGAGGAAGATCAAGAGCTGTAGTCTCAGATGAGATCAGAGCTACTGTAATTGATCATGTAGTAAATCATGGTCTCTCAATGAGAGAAGCTGGTCAGAGAGTGCAGCCAAATTTGCAACGCTCAACAGTGGCATCTATTGTTAGAGTTTTCCGGCAAACCAACAGGTAACTTGTATTCTGCAAGGGCATATGACTGAGTTGCACATTACAGAAGTAAATAGACTTGTGTGTAATTGCTTTTGCATTTCTGCTTAGGACTCAACGGTTACCTCACACAGGTGGGAGAGGAAGGATGCTCACTGATGTGCAGGAAACTGCCATTGTTGATATGGTCATAAGAAACAATGGCATAAAACTCACTGAGATTCGAGACAGAGTCTTGGCAGACAACGTTACTTTTGCAAATATTCACAGTGTAAGCATAACAACTATTTCTAGAGTCCTGAAAAAACATCAGGTCAGGATGAAACAGTTGTACACTGTGCCTTTGAGAGGAACTCTGAACATGTCAAGCAACTCAGGAACCAATATGTCCAGAGTAAGATCACAATAAAATACAGAACTGTTTTTAAACAAAACCAAACACACACAAAGACATATTTTTAGGTAATGTTTACTACTGTAACAGCTTATGTTGCCTTGTGGATTTATTTTAGAGAGTCATGGAGATTGAAGGCAGGCAAACACCCCACATTTTCATCTTTGTGGATGAGGCGGGTTTCAACTTGGCAAAACACGGCGACGAGGAGGAATGTGATTGGGAAGAGAGCCACAGTGGATGTCCCGGGCCAGAGGGGTGCCAACATCACAATGTGCGCAGCAATATCCACTGATGGACTGCTGTTACACAAACCACTAATTGGGCCATACAACACTGAACGCCTCTCATGCGTTCCTGCATGATCTCTATGGAAGGGTTGTGCTAGGTGAGGAAAGGGATGCAGAGAGAAGAAATCAGCCAACATTTATAATTGTATGGGACAATGTGGCATTTCACCACTCCCGTGCAGTCACTGAGTGGTTTGCAGCCCATCCCAGAATGGTGTCACTTTTCCTCCCACCTTACTCTCCATTCCTCAACCCCATAGAGGAATTATTTTCCTCATGGAGGTGGAAGGTTTATGACCACCATCCACATGATCAAATGTCCCTCCTGGATGCAATGAATGCTGGATGCCTGGACATATCAGCAGAAGATTGACAGGGATGGATCAGGCATGCCAGAAGATTCTTTCCTAGGTGTATTGCCCTAGATGACATAAGATGTGATGTGGATGAGAACCTGTGGCCAAATGGAGAAGACCGAATAGATTAGCATTACTATTGTATCTGTATCAGTTGATGGTGTGTATTTTGGAATTACTCACTGCAAAAAATAAAAATAAATAAAAAGACATAAAATATATTGAAGCATTCTGCATCATGTCTGATTCATTCCAGTAACATATATTGCAGTGAATTATAAACAGAGATGTGTCCTTGTTTTACACAAGAAAACATTGTATAATGCTACATGTTGTTAGTGTTTTTTAGGTCATTGTTTTGTGGGTGACAAAGTGTGTTTGTTGGCTGTCAACGTTTGCTAGTGTTGTGGAAGAATGTGTTGATTTGAGACATGTATGAAGTGATTTGGTAGTTTTAGTGCATTTTGAATGTGAAATGAACTGCTGTGCCGAGCTGAAAGTTGGTTAGGAGAACTGTGTGAAGAGTTTTGAAAAAGTGACTTAAGTATTGAGAAATGTGTCCTAGCAACTGTAAAAAACTGTAAGTTGCGTCATTTTGAACAGGTCATTTTAGCTCAATGAACACATGATCTTAGCTTTATGTGTATTGTATCCAAGCAATTGGAAAAAGTGTCCAGAGTTTTGAAAAATGTGCATTTTGATCATTGATTGTCAGTTTTGTGTCTAGAGTTTTGAAAAATGGCATCAAGGTTCTGAAATTAGTGCCAAAGTGATTGTAAAAAACTGTAACATCACACACATTATCAAGCATTTCACCCATATTATCCTGATACTGACTGTTATCACTTGGTGGCCTATTGCAGCACCCCAAAAGAAGAGGCCTTAGATGAGGCAGGTGAACCTGCGACCACAACACTTCAACAACATTTGACATGAGATCCTCTCGAAGTTTACAGGAATATGTCTCTGAATATATGCTGTGTGTGTGTGTGTGTGTGTCTGTGTGTGTGAGTGTGTGTCTGTGTGTGTGTGTGAGAGTGTGTGTGTGTGTGTGTGTGTGTGTGTGTGTGTGTGTGTGTGTGTGTGTGTGTGTGTGTGTGTGTGTGTGTGTGTGCGCGTGTGTGTGATAATGGGTTGCAGCTACTGACCCGGAAGCTTGGCTCTCTCACTCCTCCCAGGCTTTTGGGAGGGAGGGTGAACAATGAGCCTGTCGTAGAGGATGTAAGCAATGTTCCCACGCTCTCTGGCAGCTTTTATAGCTGGGATAAGTTCTTTCCGCCTCTGGCTTACAGCTACAGACAAGTCCTCATTGGGGAAGATGTAGGTTCCTCTTAAGTCTTGGCTCTCTCCAGGGTCCTGAACCTCTTTGGATAAATCGTCAATTCTTTGGTTAGTTGAGTCCACCAGTATTTGGACAAAGCTCTTGAAGCTATTCTCCTGTTGCTGTAACAATTGCTTGTAGACATGTTTTTGTTGATTTCACACATCATTCTATGATGCATTCCTGTCATATGTGACAAAGCTCTCCTACAGTCAACATACATGCGCTAGAGGAAAAGCAATGAAAAAGAAAAAGAAAAGCACACCATCACTTCTTCAGTAGGGGTAAGGGCCTCAAAAGTTTCATGAAATGCACTATAATTCCAAAGGGCAGGCAGTGTGGTGATAACACATAGGGGGGTATTTATGTATGCAAGTGGATACCAGCATCTTCCCATGGTTGTGTAGAAAATAATTTCATTTGAAATGATGCAAAACATGAGGGTTGCATACCATCCGTTTAGCCCGTGGGTGATGCACTATGGGACTGTGGAGGACCAAAGCACCAGAGGACACCACAGCGCCTCACAAACAATGTACAGTTAATCTCACACTTTCAAGATAGAGTTCCTCCCACCCTTCTCTTCTGCATGGCCTTGAGGTTTCCTGAAAAAAATAGATTGTTCTCGTGGAAAATAGTGTAAAATCATATGGAGGACTGGAGACTGCAGAGACAGGCGAAGAGAGAGAGTAGTTTAGCACCCTGGAGGCTGAAGGGTAACGGCATGGTGGGTACAAGGACTTGATCCTGTAAGAGTGTGTCCGTGCATGCGTGCCTGCGTGTGTGTATGTGTGTGTGTGTGTGCGTGAACTGTGCGTGTGCACGTGCGTGTGTGTGTGTGTGTGTGTGAGGAAAGGGCTGTATGGAGGGGGCCTCTTAACAGGCTGTTAGGGAATGATAGTATAATGTGCCTCCCTCCGTCTTGTGTTCTCCTCCCGTTGCCCCAGGGAGCTGGTGGGAGGCCGGGGAGCAAGAACTCCTGGTGTTTACAGAGATGTGAAGTCTATAACCCACCCCCTACCCTGGCATAATTTATTTTAAAACCATAACCCTTAGCCTCAGCCCAGCTGGTTCGGCTTCCAGAAGCTCAATCAGAATGGTGCCTAAAGCCAAACTCATTGTAATATTGACTGAATACTGAGGATCTGAATAAATTGTTCTCTTTTGCTTTTATAAAAAAAAGGAAAGTACAGAAAGTTGATTGAGCATTCATTCTCAAGTACAACAATAGCTTGGAGATGAATTGCAGTGAAGAAGAGCAGGGTTTAATGTGTGGATTGGAAGCTGGGGAGGATCAATGAGTGTGGGATCTTGATAAGGGAAACTGTGATAAACTAAGGATGTAGTACAAGTAATAGACACATTTTCCAGTGCCCCCCATAAGTCCTCTAAGGTCTGGTATAATTTATGGTTAAACTGGCACAGTGTTCAAATAAGAAGCACTCTACACGTTCTAATGAATGAAATAACAGATTTTAGTGTAGTCAAATGATTCCTAATATATTAGAGTCGAAAGGGAAAAACTGATTTCTGGAATTTTTAATTAGTTCAGCCAAACTTCTAATGACCCAGCAACACAGAGTTGTGTAATGTAAGCGGTTTTTGATTATCTCTCTTGATATTTTGATTTGGGTACACGTTTCCGTTCTATGTTCATTCCTGAAAGAAAACAAAAGTGCAAATACTCTGTATAGTGTGAGTCCCTGTACGTTCATGGTGGTGTCAACATCATGCTGCAGGGATGTTTTTCAGCGACAGGGACTGGAAGACTAATCAAGATTGAGGGAAAGATGAACGGAGCAAAGTACAGAGAGATCCTTGATGAAAACCTGCTCCAGAGTGCTCAGGACCACAGACTGGGGTTAAGGTTCACCTTCCAACAGGACAACGACCCTAAGCATACAGCCAAGACAACACAAGAGTGGCTTTGGGAAAGTCTCTGAATGTCTTTGAGTGGCCCAGCCAGAGCCCGGACTCTCTGGAGAGACTTGAAAATAGCTGTGCAGCGAAGCTCCCCATCCAACCTGACAGAGCTTGAGAGTATCTGCAGAGAAGAATGGGAGAAACTCCCCAAATACAGGTGTGCCAAGCTTGTAGTTTCAAACCCAAGAAGACTTGAGGCTGTAATCGCAGCAAAGGTGCTTCAACAAAGTACTGAGGAAAGGGTCTGAATAATTATGTAAATGTGATATTTCCGTAAAAAAATATATAAATAAAAAACAATTTAATTCATTTTAGAATAAGGCTGTAACGTAACAAAATGTGGAAAAAGTCAACAGGTCTGAATACTTTCCGAATGCACTGCACAATTCATGAGGCTAGCTCGGGGCTGTGTGTCTGCGAGTGTTAGAGTATGACTCGTAATGTAATGACAATCACTTTAAAACAAATTTACTCCCAAGCTCTTGAATATTATTAAGCAGCTTTTACCGTAAGCAACAGAGATCATTACAGAGGTTATGATCATCACAGAATGAGCAATGGTCAGAGTGATATAGTGCATGTGTGACTGTGAACTACTGTATATCCCCAGATATTAGTGCTGAGTTACATTTCAGGGAGCCAAGTTACATTTCAGGAGACCGAGTTACATTTCAGAGGAATGAGTTACATTTTCATAATATTAATGCCATGAATCTTCACGGTACTATCTTCACTATAATAGTATTGCAATGAGCTAGCTATGTCAGGCAAGTAAAACTAAACGAAATTCCACTAGTCATCTCTTACTATTGTCTTCAGTGCTGAAAATAATATGAAGCACTTGAGAATAAAGTGAGAGCTGTACAACATGTGCCAGTGTGACATCCATCTCAGTAGGAAGGTGCAGACCTGATTTACACAGGGAGGACTGTGTGGGAGGAGGGTCTTACAGAAATCCTGGTCCTTGCGTCAGACAACGTCATTCAGGGTCAGGGTATTGGGTTCAAGCCTTTGAAAATACTCTCAGTAAGAAATAAATCCATTATGTGTTTCAGTCTGGAGTTAGATATATTGTTTCTTGTCTGTCTCTCTTGTTAGGAAAACGAATGTCCTACATTGATGTATTTGACATGTACCATCTGTGATGTTGAGGAAATTGCAGGGGTTCCCAAACTTTTTCAGAACATTTGGCAGGTTTAAAGGTTATTTCCTGCGATTTTGGCATGGGGGGGGCAGAGAAAATGTTGCAGTTTTAAAGCAAGTTTTAATGCAATTCTATACATTTTGCCATGTCTAATGTGTATTCATTTGATATTTGAGAGACTCAAAAATTACATTTTAATCGATGGGCTATAAAACCTAGCTTACAAAATGTCAGCTGACATGGGCTAGTTGAAGTTATAAATAGCTCTCTAAGGTATGCAATGACTGAAAACGGATTATGCACTACCCAATTCTGAAATCACACCTTGTGCATTCTATTATTACGACTTTCAAGAGTAAGTTGAAAGTCGGACTGAGATCCTTAACAAAAACAAGTTTGGGGAACCACTGCCCAATTAGGTATATAGGATAGGTGACACAATACATGGGAGGAACTTACAGAACTGTATGTTAAATTCAATTACAGAAGCTAATGTGTGTACATTTAGAAAAGTTGTATCATTTTATTTATTTATCTTCTGATTCATTCATTTCCTTTTGATGCCACTGCTGCTCATTGGATACTACGTTCTATAAAGGCCAGTGCACTCTCTTTGACTCTTTGACATCTCATATCACTGTTGGGCTATGAGCTCAGCTGTCGACCAGCTCACTGCCAACCCACACTATAAAAGGTATTAAATACAGGTGGACACTGGACTTCAAATAGGAGTGAATCAGACTCAAACCGCGTCCTCCCATCATAACATGACCAAACTGTTGGTGGCAATGGATTTTGCAGTGCTGGTAAAAGCAAAAGAGACCTTATTCTCGGCGGCAGGTAGCCTAGCGGTCGGAGCATTGGGCCAATAACCCGAAAAGGTTGCTGGTTTGAACACCTGAGCCAACAAGGGTAAAAAATCTGTCAATGTGCCCTTGAGCAACTTAAGCCAAAACATAGCTTCAACACACACAATGAAACACTGGCTCAGGGTTATGTGTTGTGTGTTAACAGAGGAGGAGGGGACTACACATTATCACATATCAGCTATAATAAGAACACTGAGTTTTGGCCCGTTTGACCTGACAGGAGCCGTAGTGATAGTCTATAACTAGACTGTAGTGCTTCTTTGAATCACTGTTCACAGAGTCTAGGTTATTTGGTGGCTTGGTCTCAGAGTCTAGGTGGTTTGGTGGCTTGGTCTCGGAGTCTAGGTGGTTTGGTTGCTTGGTCTCAGAGTCTTGGTGGTTTGGTGGCTTGGTCACAGAGTCTAGGTGATTTGGTGGCTTGGACTCGGAGTCTAGGTGATTTGGTGGCTTGGTCTCGGAGTCTAGGTGATTTGGTGGCTTGGTCTCAGAGTTTAGGTGGCTTGTTCACAGAGTCTAGGTGATTTGGTGGCTTGGTCACAGAGTCTAGGTGATTTGGTGGCTTGGTTTCAGAGTCTAGGTGATTTGGTTGCTTGGTCTCAGAGTCTAGGTGGTTTGGTTGCTTTGTCACAGAGTCTAGGTGATTTGGTGGCTTGGTCATGGAGTCTAGGTGATTTGGTGACTTGGTCTCAGAGTCTAGGTGATTTGGTGGCTTGGCCTCAGAGTCTAGGTGATTTGGTGGCTTGGCCTCAGAGTCTAGGTGGTTTGGTGGCTTGGCCTCAGAGTCTAGGTGGTTTGGTGGCTTGGCCTCAGAGTCTAGGTGGTTTGGTGGCTTGGTCACAGAGTCTAGGTGATTTGGTCGCTTGGTCTCAGAGTCTAGGTGATTTGGTGGCTTGGTCTCAGAGTCTAGGTGATTTGGTTTCTTGGTCTCAGAGTCTAGGTGGTTTGGTGGCTTGGTCACAGAGTCTAGGTGGTTTGGTTGCTTTGTCACAGAGTCTAGGTGATTTGGTGGCTTGGTCATGGAGTCTAGGTGATTTGGTTTCTTGGTCTCAGAGTCTAGGTGGTTTGGTGGCTTGGTCTCAGAGTCTAGGTGGTTTGGTTGCTTTGTCACAGAGTCTAGGTGATTTGGTGGCTTGGTCACAGAGTCTAGGTGGTTTGGTGGCTTGGTCACAGAGTCTAGGTGGTTTGGTGGCTTGGTCTCAGAGTCTAGGTAATTTGGTGGCTTGGTCTCAAAGTCTAGGTGGCTTGGTCTTGGAGTCTAGGTGATTTGGTGGCTTGGTCTCAGAGTCTAGGTGATTTGGTGGTTTGGTCTCGGAGTCTAGGTGGTTTGGTGGCTTGGTCATGGAGTCTAGGTGATTTGGTGACTTGGTCTCGGAGTCTAGGTGATTTGGTGGCTTGGTCTCAGAGTCTAGGTGATTTGGTGGCTTGGCCTCAGAGTCTAGGTGATTTGGTGGCTTGGTCTTGGAGTCTAGGTTATGTGGTGGCTTGGTCTCAGAGTCTAGGTGGTTTGGTGGCTTGGTCTCAGAGTCTAGGTGATTTGGTTGCTTGGTCTCAGAGTCTAGGTGATTTGGTGGCTTGGTCACAGAGTCTAGGTGATTTGGTGGCTTGGTGATGGAGTCTAGGTGATTTGGTCGCTTGGTCTCGGTGTCTAGGTGATTTTGTGGCTTGGTCTCAGAGTCTAGTTGATTTGGTGTCTTGGTCACAGAGTCTAGGTGATTGGGTTGCTTGGTCACAGAGTCTAGGTGGTTTGGTGGCTTGGTCTCAGAGTCTAGGTGGCTTGGTCTTGGAGTCTAGGTGATTTGGTGGCTTGGTCTCAGAGTATAGGTGATTTGGTGGTTTGGTCTCGGAGTCTATGTGATATGGTGTCTTGGTCACAGAGTCTAAGTTATTTGGTTGCTTGGTCTCGAGTCTAGGGGGTTTGGTTTCTTGGTCTCTGAGTCTAGGGGGTTTGGTTTCTTGGTCTCGGAGTCTAGGTGGTTTGGTGGCTTGATCTCGGAGTCTAGGTGGTTTGGTGGCTTGGTCTCAGAGTCTAGGTGGTTTGGTGGCTTGGTCTCAGAGTCTAGGTGATTTGGTGGCTTGGACTCAGAGTCTAGGTGATTTGGTGGCTTGGTCTTGGAGTCTAGGTTATGTGGTGGCTTGGTCTCAGAGTCTAGGTGGTTTGGTAGCTTGGTCTCAGAGTCTAGGTGGCTTGGTCTTGGAGTCTAGGTGATTTGGTGGCTTGGTCTCGGAGTCTAGGTGGTTTGGTGGCTTGGTCATGGAGTCTAGGTGATTTGGTGACTTGGTCTCAGAGTCTAGGTGATTTGGTGGCTTGGTCTCAGAGTCTAGGTGATTTGGTGGCTTGGCCTCAGAGTCTAGGTGGTTTGGTGGCTTGGTCACAGAGTCTAGGTGATTTGGTCGCTTGGTCTCAGAGTCTAGGTGATTTGGTGGCTTGGTCTCAGAGTCTAGGTGATTTGGTTTCTTGGTCTCAGAGTCTAGGTGGTTTGGTGGCTTGGTCACAGAGTCTAGGTGGTTTGGTTGCTTTGTCACAGAGTCTAGGTGATTTGGTGGCTTGGTCATGGAGTCTAGGTGATTTGGTTTCTTGGTCTCAGAGTCTAGGTGATTTGGTGGCTTGGTCTTGGAGTCTAGGTTATGTGGTGGCTTGGTCTCAGAGTCTAGGTGGTTTGGTGGCTTGGTCTCAGAGTCTAGGTGATTTGGTGACTTGGCCTCAGAGTCTATGTGATTTGGTGGCTTGGTCACAGAGTCTAGGTGATTTGGTGGCTTGGTCTTGGTGTCTAGGTGATTTGGTGGCTTGGTCTCAGAGTCTAGGTGATTTAGTGGCATGGTCTCTATAAGTGTGTGACAGAGAAAGTGGATACCATGTGTATATGGCCTTGTTATAGCCAATAATTACAGTCCTTAACTGAAGCCACTACTTCAGTTTTAGGTGGTTTGAATGTATTGTTTTAATGTAATTATGGTTGTTTGTTGTGATGAGTCTTTCCTGGACAGGTCACAGGGTAAAACAAAAAAAGTTGTTCCTGATTAGAAGCCACCAATACCAAATAACCAGTCAGACAGACTCAGGGTACACGTTATAGAGTACCCTGTCTGACAAACTCAGTGTGTCCATTATAGAGTACCCTGTCTGACAGACTCAGAGTATCCATTATAGAGTACCCTTTTAGAGTACCCTGTCTGACAGACTCAGAGTATCCATTATACACCTGTGTAACACTCCATCCACTTCCTCTGACACTCTGAGACTTTGCAACCATAGCCTAACCTCTGGGGACAGAGAGTCAAGGGAACACTACATCAGTCTTGTGGTCCAGAATCAATTTAAACTGCTGCCTGCACACCATGCACACGACACCTTCTCAAAATTGGAAGCATTAACCTGTGAGGAGATTCTACCTGGAACAGCTCCCAAAACCATTATGTGGGTTTATTCAACTGTGAGAAAATGGTTACTGCATAAATACTGTAAAGTGGGCTGGAGTGAGTGAGATCCATCGCTAGAATGCCGGAACACCCCAATCTGTATTTATCTATCATCATTATAATAATACTGCACCTTAGGATTCTCAAATGGGAGGTAAAAAAGCTAAGACAATGGACATGGTTCGTGAGACACAAGAAGATGCAAGACGCAAAAAGATACTTCTAGAAGGATGCAAGAAAAAATTAATTGTGTGTATTTTAATCCTACAGTGACTGCCAAAAGCTACTACGATTCTGTATGGTGAATTTTAAATGAACCGAATAGTTGGCCTTGGTCAATATCAAGAGAATAATACATTTATTTTAGAATTTCAATATAAGGACAAGTCAAGAAATTAGCAACATTAATGGCAGCATTAAGGATATCTCGGGGCAAAATGTGACTCATAGACAGTTTGTTTTTCCCTTTTTTTCACTTTAGCTACAGTCTTCTCATCTCTGACAGATATCACTGGAAACAGAAATATATGACAAACAACAACAACATATTGACAGTGACTAAATATATTTATTTGAGATAATCTGGCAGTAAATATTGTTTCATGTAATCTCTGTTGTTCTTGTTTGTGACACATGCCTGGAAGGAAAACATCCAGTGTAAATGTAGATTGTACTGGAAATTACAATGCACACAAATATCAATACAAACAATTCCTTAAGAAATGTAATTTCACCATGTAGAGTAATATGTTTTAATGTTTTCATTGCATGGACAGTAGAACAAAACACAAACGGAATAATAACGAGGCTGCAGATTTCAGTAATTCATTGACCTTCAGTTGAACAGCAGAAACTATACATTTCTGGAAGGGTAGAAAACTTTATAAATATCACTGTACAAATGTAACACATGTAGATTCATTGAACAAGAAAGAGTTGCTCCCTCAGAAAGAACAAGGACAGCATCAAATTATGATGATGATGATGATGATGATGATGATGGTGGTAATGATGATGATGATAATGATGGTGGTGATAATGGTGATGATGATGATGATGATGATGGTGGTGGTGGTAGTGGTAATGATAATGATGGGGATAATGCAGATGGTGGTAATGATGATGATGATGATGATGATGATGATGATGGTGATAATGATGATGATGATGATGATGATGATGATGATGATGATGGTGGTAGTTGTAATGATAATGATGGTGATAACGGTGATGATGATAATGATGATATTGATGATGATGATGATGATGGCAGTGGTAATGATAATGATGGTGATAATGGTGATGATAGTAGTGGTAATGATAATGATGGTGATGATGATGATGATGATGATGATGATGATGATGATGGTGGTATTGGTAATGACAATGATGGCGATAATGGTGATGATGATGATGATGATGATGATGATGATGATGATGATGATGATGATGGTGGTATTGGTATTGGTAATGACAATGATGGCGATAATGGTGATGATGATGAGGATGAGGATGATGATGATGATGACGGTGGTAGTGGTAAATGATATTTATGGGGATAATGGGGATGATGATGATAATGGTGGTTGTTGTAATGATAATGATGGTCATAATGGTGATGATGATGGTGGTGGCGGTGGTGGTAATGATAAGGATGGCAATAATGATGATGATGATGATGGTGATAATGGTTATGATGATGGTGGTGGTGTTAGTGGTAATGATAATGATGGCGATAATGATGATGATAATTGTGGTGATCATGGTGATGATGATGATGGTGGTAAGGGTAATGATGATGATGGTTATATTGATGATGATAATAATGTGGTGATAATGATGATGATGATGATGATGATGATGATGGTGGTAGGGGTAATGATTATGATGGTGATAACGGTGATGACGATTATGATGATGGTGATAATGGTGATGATGATGGTGGTGGTGGTGGTAATGATAGCGATGGCGATAATGATGATAATAATAATGGTGGTGATAACGGTGATGATTATGATGATGATGGTGGTGGTAGGGGTAATGATAATGATGGTGATAATGGTGATGACGATAATGATGATAAGGGTGATATTGGTGGTGATAATGGTGATGATGATGATGATGATGATGATGATGATGATGATGATGACGAGGAGGAGGAGGAGGATTATTGTGCTGCAGAAAAGCAGAGTATGCATATCAAACAAAGAAAGTGACATGCATTTGAATAGTTTACACAGGCATCTTTTTTGGACAGAGCATTCTAGATGACTTTCACAGAATGTCAGTAGACAAGGTGGAGAAGATTTTCAGACATTTAAACTTATAAAAGAAACTGACAACAACAAAAAAAGAAACTGAGATAAAAAAAAAAAGAATAAACTGAAAATCACATTTTTGTCAAAATGGAATTCGGAGTGTCTTTTTTTCTTAAATGTCAATAAGAATGCTAATCAAACAACTCACGCAAACAGTAAAGAAGGCTTTTCACGTGGTACAATGTAGAATACATTCTCAGGTGGACAAGGTTTTGTGGAGCTACAGTAAGAGATAATTCGGCCTTTGGCTGCTAGTTTCTTGACAGAAACGTTCTCCTTGACTCACCTGTACTGTACTGTACTGTAGTACTACGCCCTTCTGAATCATTGTCCTGAAGTTGCACATCTTTGTACTTTAACAGTCAGACTAAGAAATGGGTACTGTAGATATTATACTTCAGTGATAATGCCCTCGAAGCCGGTGTTTGGAGGATATATTGGCACGGGTGTTGTTAGGAAGAAGTCGAGGGCCGGCAAACCATGCCAATATATCCTCCAAACACCGGCTTCGAGGGCATTATCACTTTTATACAACAGGTTACCAACACGTTGAAATACTGATTGACATATTTTCATTAAAAAAGTTATTTTTGATGAATCTATCGTACTATTTCATCATTCCATAAGATATAGTCCAGAAACAAATCTAGGGTTGCTACCCAAGCCGGCTGATCGTTCGTTCTATTGGTTCGGGGTATCTATGGACGCGACCCAGTCGTTCATTCTAAACGTTCCACTACCATACTGGCTGGCAACGTTCTTATACCTTGCTTGCTAGCTACCAACCATGGCTAACGCACAGTCACATCAAACAGTGCACACAGAATAACAACAGTAGCTGCATTTGTCTAAGCTGTTTTCTAGTGACAGTTATTTGGATACATCCATAACAATGAGATAATGAGGCACGATTTCGCCTGGCATAGAAAATGTGCTCTCTCTTTAGGACACTGTTGTTCAGAGGTGGCAGGTAGACTAGTGGTCAGAGCTTTGGACTAGTAAATTAAAGGTTTCAAGATCGAATCCCTGAGCTGACAAGGTAAAAATCTGTTATTCTGCCCCTGAACAAGGCAGTTGACCCACTGTTCCTAGGCCGTCATTGAAAATAATATTTGTTCTTAACTGACTTACCTAGTTAAATAAAGAGGAGCTAGCCAACAACACAATAACTTCCAACTGAAGCTGGAAAGACGGCAAACTAGCTGCACTTTGTTTTGTTTTACCTTTTTTCTATTGACATTTCTTTGTATATATCCATAAAAATTATGCCAGCTGATTCATGATTTTGACTGGCTGAGAAACGCTGCCAGTCCTGACTCCCAAGCCCTAAACGTTCATTACTATGGGACAATGTACAATTGAGAGCATTATGTCAGGCTGTATCACCGCCTGGTACGGCAACTGCACCGCCCACAACCGCAGGTGTAACGATCTTCAGTGACGGACCAAGGCGCAGCGTGCCGGGTTGAGTTGAGTTAAACATAATTTATTAGTCAACTCAATCAGACGACGACGACGACGACGACGACGACGACGACGACGACGACGACGACGACGACGACGACGACGACGACGACGACGACGACGACGACGACGACGACGACGACGACGACGACGACGACGACGACGACGACGACCAAGTGGTGTCGCACCAACGGCACATACACAATAACAGAGTCAACTTCCCACAAGGCTGGAGGGGAAAAATGGCTGCTTAAGTGTGGTTCCCAATCAGAGACAACGATAGACAGCTGTCCCTGATTGAGAGCCACACTCAGCCAAAACAAAGAAATACACAAAGAACATAGAATGCCCACCCCAAATCACACCCTGACCAAACCAAAATGACACATAAAAAGGCTCCTACAGGTCAGGGCGTGACAGCAGGGCTCTCCAGAGGGTGGTGTGGTCCGCACAACGCATCACCGGGGGCGAACTACCTGCCCTCCAGGACACCTATAGCACCCGATGTCACAGGAAGGCCAAAAAGATCATCAAGGACAACAACCACCCAAGCCACTGCCTGTTCACCCCGCTACCATCCAGAAGGCGAGGTCAGTACAGGTGCATCAAAGCTGGGACTGAGAGACTGAAAAATAGCTTCTATCTCAAGGCCATCAGACTGTTAAACAGCCATCACTAACACAGAGAGGCTGCAGCCTACATACAGACTTGAAATCATTGGCCACTCTAACTGGATCACTAGTCAGTTTAATAATGATGTTTACATATCTTGCATTACTCATCCCATATCCCATATGTATATACTGTATTTTATACACCAGCTATTGCATCTTACTTATGCCTGCTCGACCATTGCTCATCCATATATTTATATACAAATATTCTTATTCTACAAGGTTTTGTGGAGCTACAGTAAGAGATAATTACAAGCATTTCGCTATAACATTGGCTAACCATGTGTATGTGACCAATACAATTTGATTTGACAGTTGGAGATCGAATTTGAATATTGAAACAATGTTGCAAATGTCAGAGAGACAGACAGCAAGGTTTTATACAAATCTCCGCTGTTGAAAACTAAATGTTAGTCTAAAAGAAATGTGAGAATGACAAGATTGTTTTTATAGTGGAGATCAAGTTTATTAAGTGCCTGGCTGGGCTGATGAGACAGTGGATTGCGCAGTCAGATGGAACAGAGTAAATAGGCATTTCAATGTCATATATTTAGCCTCGTGGTAACTTGTGGAATAGACACCGGCTGCAATGCGCTTTTAACCAATCAGCAATCAGGATCAGACCAACCCATTGTATAAAGTTCAATATACACTCTGGGCTCTATTTTCCACTGTCCCCTAAGGAGGCGCAAGTATCAAACACATGCTAGTTTGCAATTTCCTCATGTAAAAACTCCAGGGTTGGTAATTTACCTGTCTAACATCAGCTCGCTTGTGGAAATGTTTTAGACGTGTCCTGAAAAACGTGTGCCAATATGCCAATTTTAGTGCTCAACTAGAGAGATATTTTAGACCGGCAAACAACTGGTCTTAGCCTAACGTGGTTGGTTATGGTTTTGATTTTGTAGCCTTATCATTCATCACCAATGTTTTATTAAAATATCATGATCAGCAAAACAGCAGCAAAACAGTCAACGAAATCCCCCTTTTATATTGGACATTATTTTTGTCCATCTTGTGTAAAAAGTCTGGACTCATTATGTGTGATGCCCATTGCATGAAAGGTGTCAGTGACTGTAGGAAGCCTTTTTTAAAGATTGCTTATTGTTTTTCCTTTTGTCATTTTGTCAAAAAACGCATACTCCACTTTCCTCTGTTGGACCTAATTGTCAAATTGCGGGAATTCCGATCGCTGTCCATCGTGCTGACTCCACTTGTAGCTTAGGCTATTTGCACGTTTGTTTTACCTTTCAAGTAGTAAAGTCACTAACAGGCCATATCAATGGAGATTGTAGGCTAATCTTATTATAGTGTTTGAGCAATGTCCAATTGTCCATATCTCGAACATGCAGTGCATTTTTGAAATGTTAATGCAATGTGTGTAGACAAATATTTCTATGTTGAAGGTTACCGTACACTGTAAAGGGGTTACAGTGAATTTGACAATGTCAGGCTCTTGTGTAGCTGGTGCATTAAAGTCAGGCGCAGGAGAACAGTACTGAGTGAGCAAAAACTCTTTACTCAAAATAGAATCAAGCAAAACGCTAAACGCGTAAAATACAAATACATATGCAAAACGCAAAACAGGCGAGGCATAAATGAAATGCACCAGCCGGAAAGAAACGGCTTAACAATAAACAATCACACACAAGAACATTGGGGAAAACAGAGGGTTAAATACACAACAGATAATGATGAGGAATGCAAACCAGGTGTGTGAAAAACAAGACAAGACAAATGGAAAATGAAAAGTAGATCGGTGATTATTAGAAGACCGGTGACGTCTACCACCGAATGCCGCCCGAACGAGGAGGGGAACCGACTTCAGTCGAGGTCGTGACAGACAGTAGTTTACAGGCAGCTCAGTGTCAAGTAAAATTGTATATTTTATATTACAGTACACCTACTGTAATATAAATACGGAATCAAAGCAAGTAATGTGTAATGACACACAGTACAATACCGTAAAAGGGACTATATTATACTGTAAAACATATATTTTTTCAAATGTGATACCATAATTGGAATGAATGAATGAAATTAATTGACGGGAGAGGTTTGTATTTCACAGTATTTTACTGTAATTACAAGGGATTGTTGCAAGAAGGTTGGCTGCTAGGTAAATTGTTTACACATTACAGATCTATTCATGAATAATTGGTGTTTTATATCAGTTGCACTTCTAAAGGACTTAACAAAGGCTTCCAAACTGCCTTCAACTACAGGGCAAAACAGACCAAAAGGACATGGATAAATGCTCAACCGTTTAAGGTTTAAGACTGGTTGCCACTCCAATCTGTCCACTTTAAAAGTTCATGGGGGCACTATAAATAGGAGAATTGGTACAGCATTCTTACTCATTGGTACAATGAATAAAGCCTCTTACAAGGCATGCTGCAAAATATGTTAATGAGCCAGAAACAACAATACCATGCACCCAGTAGAGGGAAAATTACTGTTACTGCTTTCTATGGGGTGGAATTACAGTACCACTAAAAATACAGCAATTATTTGCCCTGCCCACAACATTTTCCCACAATGCACTATAATTTACATTATGCTGCAGTAAAATATTTCGGAGTGTTTTACTGTTGACAATACCCCCAAATTATTGTATAATTTACAGTTTTTCCATTACAGTGTACATTTGCCATTTCCATGTCCAGAATGCAATTTACAGTAGGCCTAGCCCCTATGTCAGTGCTAATGCTATAGTCTATGTTTAACCATGTATTTCCATATTGAAGCAAGGTAAATAGAACCATGTTTACTGCAAATATGTTCAATATATTTAGCAAATATGGGGTGGGCTATTTAATGAACTAGACTATAACTGACTAATATTCTAATTGGAGTTGATGACAACGCAATACATAAAAGACTTGAAGCAACCACATATTTAGCCATGGAGCACGTTCTGATTTGCCAGTGTAAGCCTCCACACACACACAACTTGTTTATTCATCAAAACCCAGCCCTTTCACTCCACCGCCAGCTACTGCGCCCATAATTCCGGTTGTGAAAATAGCTAAAATATTTCTTACACACCCCCGAACCTATAACACTACCGCCAGCACTAAGATGTAACATTGTTAGGTTTGTTAAAGTAGACTGACTACTTTCTGAAGGCACTGTATTTTCATATTGAAGCCATGCAATTAGACTTCTTTGAACAATATGGACCGCAAACATGTTCAACATATTTAGCAAATATGGGATAGGCCTAGATTTTGTTATTTTGTTTCTGTAGGCTATTTATAACAGACTAACATTAGAATTGGAGTTGATAATAAAAGACTGCAAATACACAACTTGATTCAATCACATATTAAGCCATGGAGCACATTCTGATTGGCCAGTGAAGGGCCAAGCCTTGACACACCTACAACTAATCTATTAATCAAAACCCAGCCCTTTCACCCCACCACCAGCTACTGTGCCCATAATTCCCACTGTGACCTATAGCACTACCACCAGGGCAAAGATTTACCATTGCGTTAGATTTGTTAAAATAGAGCCCTCTGAGAAAAGAAAAAGGTGCTATCTAGAACCAAAAAAGGATAGCCGAAGAGTCCCTTTACGAAACCTTTTTTGAGATTCCACTGCTCTGGCATTATAATCAGGTTATTGTTGACTGTTTTTACAGGCCTGGATGATTAAATCATGGGATTAGGTTGGTGTGGAAGTAGATCAAAGCAGGCCTCAGTCAGCATGTAGCCTATGCATGAACCAATTCTGTGTTATTTTGAGGCCTCTATACAACATACAAAAATAAGACCTCTTCGTCTTTCTATTGGGATTATAGGGGTGTCATCATCCCATTCTTCGCATCATAAATGTATCTCTCTGTGGCAGATTGGGTCAATTTAATTTGTATGTCTCTACTCTGGTCACAACTAGTAGACTTGTTTACGTGCTGCTGTGCGTTTTGTTGCTAACCTAACTTTGCTACCTGACAGTTTTACGGTTTTTACTTTGTAATTACCGTTTATATTTTTCATTCAACTTTTTCACTCCGGACGCTTTATCTGGACGTGTTTCGTCAGGACCTCCACCAACCGAAGCTAAGTAGTAACATTAACATCATGCCTTCTAATTGCAGTCGCTGTACTCATAATATACAGGAGAACGGTCGGCTTAAGGCGAGGATAGCTGTGCTGCTAGCCCGGCTTCAGACGCAATCGTTAGGCAAGGAAATGTAAGTGTAGGAAAGGATGAAACAGCGTCTGTGCCACCAGTAAGTACAGATGGTCGTAGAAATCCCCTCGCACAGTCCCGCAGCCGGACAATTTTCTCACGGCTCCTGGAGGAAATGCTGGAGCAATGCTCAACCGGTGTCGCTCATTCAGCCGACAGAAACTTTCAACCGGTTTTCCCCATTAAGCAGCGGTCGGAGTCAGAGGCCGAGCCTTCTCTGGTCTCTACTCCTCCCGTTACGGGGTCTGAGATGCCGAGGCCTCCACCATTAGCACTGACAAATTGAAAACTCTAGTCATTGGCGACTCCATTACTCGCAGTATTAGACTTGAAGTGGAATCACCCAGCGATCATACACTGTTTACCAGGGGGCAGGGCTACCGGACGTTAAGGCTAACCTGAAGATGGTGCTGGCTAAGGCTAAATCTGGCGAGTGTAGAGTATAGAGATATTGTTATCCACGTCGGCACCAACGATGTTAGGATGAAACAGTCAGAGGTCACAAAGCGCAACATAGCTTCAGCGTGTAAATCAGCTAGAAAGATGTGTCGGCATCGAGGTAATTGTCTCTGGCCCCCTCCCAGTTAGGGGAGTGATGAGCTCTACAGCAGAGTCTCACAACTCAATCGCTGGTTGAAAACTGTTTTCTGCCCCACACAAAAGATAGAATTTGTAGATGGTGGCCCTCTTTCTGGGACTCACCCACAAACAGGACCAAGCCTGGCCTGTTGAGGAGTGACGGACTCCATCCTAGCTGGAGGGGTGCTCTCATCTTATCGACGAACATAGACAGGGCTCTAACTCCTCTAGCTTCACAATGAGATAGGGTGCAGGCCAGGCAGCAGGCTGTTAGCCAGCCTGCCAGCTTAGTGGAGTCTGCCACTAGCACAGTTAGTGTAGTCAGCTCAGCTATCTCTATTGAGACTGTGTCTGTGCCTCGACCTAGGTTGGGCAAAACTAAACATGGCGGTGTTAAGCCTTAGCAATCTCACTAGAATAAAGACCTCCTCCATTGCTGCCATTATTGAAAGAGATTGTGATACCTCACATCTCAAAATGGGGCTACTCAATGTTAGATCCCTCACTTCCAAGGCAGTTCTAGTCAATGAACTAATCACTGATCATAATCTTGATGTGATTGGCCTGGCTGAAACATGGCTTAAGCCTGATGAATTTATTGTGTTAAATGAGGCCTCACCTCCTGGTTACACTAGTGACCATATCCCAGCAGCATCCGCAAAGGCGGAGAGTGTTGCTAACATTTACAATAAGCAAATTTCTATTTACAAAAAAAAAAACAAAAAAGCAGCGTTTTCGTCTTTTGAGCTTCTAGTCATGAAATCTATGCAGCCTACTCAATCACTTTTATAGCTACTGTTTACAGGCCTCCTGGAGCCATATACAACATTCCTCACTGAGTTCCCTGAATTCCTATCGGACCTTGTAGTCATGGCAGACAATATTCTAATTTTTGGTGACTTTAATATTCACATGGAAAAGTCCACAGACCCACTCCAAAGGCTTTGGAGCCATCATCGACTCTGTCGGTTTTTGTTCAACATGTCTCGGACCTACTCACTGCCACAGTCATACTCTGGACCTAGTTTTGTCCCGTGGAATAAATGTTGTGGATCTTAATGTTTTCCTCATAATCCTGGACTATCGGACCACCATTTTATTACGTTTGAAATCGCAACAGATAATCTGCTCAGACCCCAACCAAGGATCATCAAAAGTCGTGCTATAAATTCTCAGACATCCCAAAGATTCCTAGATGCCCTTCCAGAATCCTTCCACCTACCCAAGGACGTCAGAGTACAAAAATCAGTTAACCACTTAACTGAGAACTCAATGTAACCTTAATACCCTAGATGCAGTTGCACCCTAAAAACAAAAAACATTTGCCAAAAAAACTAGCTCCCTGGTATACAGAAAATGTCCGAGCTCTGAAGCAAGTTACCAGAAAATTGGAGCGAGTAATACACCAAACTGGAAGTCTTCCGACTAGCTTGGAAAGACAGTACCGTGCAGTATCAGAAGAGCCCTCACTGCTGCTTTCGATCATCCCTATTTTTCCAAGTTAATTGAGGAAAATAAGAATAATCCAAAGTTTCTTTTTGATACTGTCACAAAGCTAACTAAAAAGCAGCATTCCCCAAGAGAGGATGGCTTTCACTTTAGCAGTGATTCATTCATGAACTTCTTTGAGGAAAAGATCATGATCATTAGAAAGCAAATTACGGACTCCTCTTTAAATCTGCGTATTCCTCCAAAGCTCAGTTGTCCTGAGTCCACACAACTTTGCCAGGACATAAAATCAAGAGACACTCCAAGTTTTTTTAGTACCATATCTCTTGACACATTGATGAAAATAATCATGGCCTCTAAACCTTCAAGCTGCATACTGGACCCTATTCCAACTAAACTACTGAAAGAGCTGCTTCCTGTGTGGCCCTCCTATGTTGAACATAATAAACAGCTCTCTATCTACCGGATGTGTACCAAACTCACTAAAAGTGCAGTAATAAAGCCTCTCTTAAAAAGCCAAACCTTGACCCAGAAAATATAAAAAACTATCGGCCTATGCTCCGAATCTTCCATTCCTCTCAAAATTTTAGAAAAAGCTGTTTGCGCAGCAACTCACTGCCTTCCTGAAGACAAACAATGTATACCTAAAGCGCTTCAGTCTGGTTTTGGAGACCCCATCATAGCACTGAGACTGCACTTGTGAAGGTGGTAAATGACCTTTTAATGGCGTCAGACCGAGGCTCTGCAACTGTACTCATGCTCCTAGACCTTAGTGCTTTTGATACCATCGATCACCACATTCTTTTGGAGAGATTGGAAACCCAAATTGGTCTACATGGACAAGTTTTGGCCTGGTTTAGATCTTATCTGTCGGAAAGATATCAGTTTGTCTCTGTGGATGGTTTGTCCTCTGACAAATCAACTGTAAATTTCGGTGTTCCTCAAGGCTCTGTTTTGGGACCACTATTGTTTTCACTATATATTTTACCACTTGGTGATGTCATTCGGAAACATAATGTTAACTTTCACTGCTATGCGGATGACACACAGCTGTACATTTCGATGAAACATGGTGAAGCCCCAAAATTGCCCTCCCTTGAAGCCTGTGTTTCAGACATAAGGAAGTGGATGGCAGAAAATTTTCTACTTTTAAACTCTGATAAAACAGAGATGCTAGTCCTAGGTCCCAAGAAACAAAGAGATCTTCTGTTGAATCTGACAATTAATCTTGATGGTTGTACAGTCGTCTCAAATAAAACTGAAGGACCTCGGCATTACTCTGGACCCTGATCTCTCTTTTGTGAACATATCAAGACTGTTTCAAGGACAGCTTTTTCCATTTACGTAACATTGTAAAATTAGAAACTTTCTGTCCAAAAATGATGCAGAAAAGTTAATCCATGCATTTGTAACTTCTAGGTTAGACTACTGCAATGCTTTATTTTCCGGCTATCCGGATAAAGCACTAAATAAACTTCAGTTAGTGCTTAACACGGCTGCTAGAATCTTGACTAGAACCCCAAAATTTGATCATATTACTCCAGTACTAGCCTCTCTACACTGGCTTCCTGTTAAGGCAAGGGCTGATTTCAAGGTTTTACTGCTAACCTACAAAGCATTACATGGGCTTGCTCCTACCTATCTTTCTGATTTGGTCCTGCCGTACATGTACCTACACGTGCGCTACGGTCACAAGGCATGAGCCTCCTTACTGTCCCTAAAATTTCTAAGCAAACAGCTGGAGGCAGGGCTTTTCCTATAGAGCTCCATTTTTATGGAATAGTCTGCCTATCCATGTGAGAGAGCGCTTGAACTCGGTCTCAACCTTTAAGTCTTTATTGAAGACTCATCTCTTCAGTAGGTCTTATGACTGAGTGTAGTCTGGCCCAGGAGTGTGAAGGTGAGCGGAAGGCACTGGAGCAGACGAACCACCTTGCTGTCTTTTGCCTGGCGGTTCCCCTCCACTGGGATTCTCTGCCTCTAACCCTATTACAGGGCTGAGTCACTGGCTTCTGGTGCCGTGGCGAGGAGATCTTGTGGGCTATACTCGGCCTTGTCTCAGGATGGTAAGTTGGTGGTTGAAGATATCCCTCTAGTGGTGTGGGGGCTGTGCCGGCAGAGTGGGTGAGGTTATATCCTGCCTGTTTGGCCCTGTCCAGTGTTTCGTCAGGCGGGGCCACAGTGTCTCCGACCCCTCCTGTCTCACCCCCAGTATTTATGCTGCAGTAGTTTATGTGTCGGGGGTGCTAGGAGTCCGTCTGTTATATCTGGAGTATTTCTTCTCTTATCTGGTGTCCTGTGCGAGATTTAAGTATGCTCGCTCTAATTATCTCTCTCTTTCTTTTTTCTTCTTCTCTCTCTCTCTCTCTCTCTCTCTCGGAGGACCTGAGCATTAGGACCATTCCTCAAGGCCTACCCGGATGTCCCGAGTCCACCTGGCGTGCTGCTTCTCCAGTTACAACTGTTCTGCCTGTTTTATGAACATTTTAAAATCTTGTCCAT
Organism: Brachymystax lenok tsinlingensis; assembly: GCA_030435695.1. Classification (NCBI taxonomy): domain Eukaryota; kingdom Metazoa; phylum Chordata; class Actinopteri; order Salmoniformes; family Salmonidae; genus Brachymystax; species Brachymystax lenok. The sequence continues at coordinate 11,115,844 of CM059807.1, read as the reverse complement.
GTTCTGTTATAATCTGCACCCGGCACAGCCAGAAGAGGACTGGCCACCCCTCACAGCCTGGTTCCTCTCAGGTTTCTTCCTAGGTTTGGCCTTCTAGGGAGTTTTTCCTAGCCACCGTGCTTTTACACCTGCATTGCTTGCTGTTTGGGGTTTTAGGCTGGGTTTCTGTACAGCACTCTGTGACATCAGCTGATGTAAGGGGGGCTTTATAAATAAATTTGATTTGATTTGATTTGATTTGATACTAAAAGCCGCTTTCCATGATGACGTGGTGAGGCAGCAGGACTCGTGTTAGTGGAGAGGTTGTCAGGCTTTACTGACTTGCGTGAGGGAATGAAGTGTGCTGGTGGACATAGAACCCTGTAGAGCTCTCTCCTCTCCTCTCCTCTCCTCTTGATCATGAGCTGATCTCTTTCTTGAAGTCCTGTTTCTCTTACCAGGCCTTGGTTACAGCAGTACATTTGGGAGGCTCATGGGAAAATTCAAGCGCAACAGGACAGAAAGGCATTAGGTGTGTCCACTGACTATGCTTGCCTCTCAGAACACTGTCATGGAACCTCAGAACACAACCTCTATACATTTTATGTGACGGAAAATCCAATAATTTCCAGGCAGAAAGTTGAAGGGGGTGATAGTGATGACAAAATCAAGCCATAATGCTGATGTGCTTAAGTATATAATTCTATAAAGATGTTATGTTGCTTTATAAAGGAGAAAGTGTTGTAAATTAAATTGGAAAATGTTATGGAGTCATTCAAGGCCAAGTTATGTGTTTTTCGATATTCCCAGTCTCCACATCTGATACAAATTGAATAGATTATTTCATGTTTTACGCTCTACTTGAAGCATTGACATTACTATGTTTACGTTGTGTTTGGCAAAGGGCAAAGGGCATGGCATGGGAGTGTGTGCAAACGGCAAAGCAGACAGGGATAAATAAAGATGAATCATGAGTGTTTTTTGTTCTCCCCCGTAGAAGCAAATGCAATCTGAGGAGGAAGAGGAGAAGGAGGAAGAGAAGGAGAAAGAGGAGAAGGAAGAGGAGGAGAGGAGAAAGAGGAGGAGAGGAGAAGGAAGAGGAGAAGGAGAAGAAGGAGGAAGAGGAGTAGGAGGAGTAGGAGAGGAGCATATTGTCAATGCTTTTTTAAGTGCAGTAAAGAGAGGGAGGTTGAATATTTCATTTCCAACCCAACTAGTGGATCAGAAATGGTGCTTGTGATCAGATCCTCTCCCTTCAACACCTGCTAAGTTATTTAGTCAAATCTGCTCTAATGGAAAATATCAGTGAACCACATGAGCTGTAACAGATTCATAAGTCCGAACCACAGCATCTCAAAGACGCTCAGCCCCGTACGCAAAGCTTTTTGGAGTCCATACTAACGCTCCACATAGATTTTTTTAACTGTGTCCCAAATGGTACACTACTCCCTTTATAGTGCACTGGTAAGTAGGGTTTGTTTGCACTATATAGGGAGTAGTGTGTCGTTTGCGACGCGACCTTGGTGTCTTTGTATCAGTAACCCACCGAGGGGAATAAAGCTTTATTTGGTAAGGCAGACGAGGAAAAAAGCTTTTATTTGGTAAGCGATAAAAAAGTATACCTGGGAGAAATTAAATAGTTGAATGGGAAAATGAGAGATGAGTGGTTAAGAGAGGATTTGGCATTTCGTCTGCGGCAGCAACACATTTTCTGCATAGCTGATCACAAACACACACACACACACTTACAGTATAAACACACACACACATTACACACACACCTATAGTATAAACCAACACACACACACATTACACACACCTACAGTATAAACACACACACATTACACACACACCTACAATATAAACACTCACTCACTACACACACACCTACAGTATAAACACACACACATTACACACACACCTACAGTACATACACACACACACACACTCATTATACACACCTACAGTATAAACACGCACACTCATTACACACACACCTACAGTATAAACACTCACACATTACACACACCTACACAAACACACATAGAAAAATGCACGCCATAGGAGGCTGGGTTGGAAGAGCTATCGGAGGACGGGCGCATTGTAATGTCTGGAATAGCATTTATGGAGTCATGGTTTTAATATGTTTCATTTGTTTGATACCGTTCCATTAATTCCATTCCAGACATTAAAATGAGCCCGTCCTCCTCTAGCTCCTCCCACCAGGCTCTACTGATGCACGCACACACAGACACACAGACACACATGCGCGCACCAGATGTGTCATGGCCACAGGGGGCGCAGGGGCACGTGCCCCCTCATATTTGTCCTGATATAAAAAATCTATGTTTTTGTTTTGTTTGTGTCTCTGTAATACTGCTAGCTACCTAACAATTTTATGAAGTTGGCTTTAGATGGCCCAGATAGGTTCCCAATCTACCAACTTCATAACTAGCTATCGTTCCATTTCAAGCTATCAATCAAGTTAGAGTAGCTAGCTTGTCTAATTATCATAGCTGGCATGGCTGCTGGCAAGGTTGGTAGACTTTAGAAAAGCAGGCAGTAACTATGTACTGAATAAGACTCACATTCCTTTCAATCTTTTACCCAGATTTGAGCAAAGATGCAGAGAAGCATATTTAATTCCTTTAACAAAAGAACCATCAGTTAGGAGGATACAGACAGCTTGTCACGACTTCCGCCGAAGTTGGTGCCTCTCCTTGTTCGGGCGGTGTTCGGCAGTCGACGTCACCGGTCTTCTAGCCATCATCGATCCACTTTTCATTTTCCATTTGTTTTGTCTTGTTTCCCCACAAACCTGGTTGTCATTCCCTCATTACTTCTCATGTATTTAACCCTCTGGTTTCCCGCATGTCATTGAGTCAATGCACGGGGCGCGCTACTTCACCAAATTAGATCTCAGGAGAGCTTACAACCTGGTGCGTATCCGGGAGAGAGACGAGTGGAAGACGGCTATCAGTACCACCTCAGGGCATTATGAGTACCTCGTCATGCCGTACGGGTTGATGAATGCTCCATCAGTCTTCCAGGCCTTTGTAGACAAGATCTTCAGAGATATGCACGGGCACGGTGTAGTGGTGTATATTGATGACATTCTGATATACTCCGCTACAAGTGCCGAGCACGTGTCCCTGGTGCGCAGGGTGCTTGGTCGACTGTTGGAGCATGACCTGTACGTCAAGGCGGATAAATGCCTGTTCTTCCAACAGTCCGTCTCCTTCCTAGGGTACCACATTTCTACCTCAGGGGTGGAGATGGAGAGTGACCGCATTTCAGCCGTGCGTAGTTGGCCGACTCCCACCACGGTAAAGGAGGTGCAGCGGTTTCTAGGGTTTGCCAATTACTACCGGAGGTTTATCCGGGGTTTTGGTCAGGTAGCGGCTCCCATTACCTCACTGCTGAAGGGGGGGACCGGTGCGGTTGCAGTGGTCGGCTGAGGCGGACAGGGCTTTTAGTCACCTGAGGGCTCCGTTTACCTCGGCTCCCGTGCTGGCTCATCCGGATCCCTCTTTGGCGTTCATAGTGGAGGTGGACGTGTCTGGGATAGGAGCCGTGCTCTCTCAGCGCTCGGGTATGCCACCGAAGCTCTGCCCCTGTGCCTTCTTCTCAAAGAAGCTCAGCCCGGCGGAGCGAAACTATGACGTGGTGGACCGGGAGCTGTTGGCTGTCATCAAGGCTTTGAAGGCGTGGAGACATTGGCTTGAGAGGGATAAACACCCTTTTCTCATCTGGACTGACCACCTCAATCTGGAGTACATCCGGGCGGCGAGGAGACTGAACCCTCGCCAGGCAAGGTGGGCCATGTTTTTCACCCGTTTTGTTTTCACCCTGTCTTACAGACCAGGTTCCCAGAACGCTAATGCAGATGCACTGTCCCGGATGTATGACACAGAGGAGCGGTCCATGGATCCCATCCCCATACTCCCGGCCTCCTGCCTGGTGGCACCGGTAGTGTGGGAGCTGGACGCGGACATTGAGCAGGCGCTACGTGCAGAGCCCACTCCCCTCCAGTGTCCAGTTGGGCGTCTGTACATTCCGTTTGCTGTCCGTGACCGGCTGATCTATTGGTCCCACACGTCACCCTCCTCTGGTCATCCAGGCATCGGTCGGACCGTGCGCTGTCTAAGTGGGAAGTACTGGACGGTGCGCTGTCTAAGTGGGAAGTACTGGACGGTGCGCTGTCTAAGTGGGAAGTACTGGTGGCCCACTTTGGCTAAGGAGGTAAGGGTTTATGTGTCCTCCTGCTCGGTGTGCACCCAGTGTAAGGCTCTTAGGCATCTGCTCAGAGGAAAGCTAAACCCCTTACCCGTTCCACAACGGCCTTGGTTGCACCTGTCGGTGGATTTTCTTACTGATCTTCCTCCCTCACAGGGTAACACCACAATCCTGGTTGTGGATTGCTTCTCGAAGTCCTTCCATCTCCTCCCTCTGCCCGGTCTCCCTACGGCCCTACAGACTGCGGAGGCCTTGTTTACACACGTCTTCCGGCACTACGGGGTGCCTGAGGATATAATGTCTGACTGGGGTCCCCAGTTCACTTCGATGGTCTGGAAGGCGATCATGGAACGTCTGGGGTCTCGATCAGCCTTACCTTGGGTTTTCACCCCGAGAATAACGGGCAGGTGGAGAGAGTGAACCAGGATGTGGGTAGGTTTCTGAGGTTGTAATGCCAGGACCGGCCAGGGGAGTGGGCGGCGTTCGTGCCCTGGGCAGAGATGGCTCAGAACTCGCTCCACCACTCCGCCACTCCTCCACTAACCTCTCCCCCTTCCAGTGTGTATTGAGGTACCAGCCGGTTCTGGCGCCTTGGCAGACCGAGGCTCCTGCGGTGGACGACTGGTTCAGGCGCGCGGAGGAGACATGGGACGCCGCTCATGTTCACCTCCAGCAGGCCGTGCTGCGCCAGAAAATCAGCACAGACCGTCATCGCAGTGAGGCCCAGGTGTTCACACCGGGGGACCGGGTCTGGCTCTCGACCCGAAACCTGCCCCTCCGCCTGCCCTGCCGGAAGCTGGGGCCGCGGTTTGTGGGGCCATTTAAAGTCCTGAGGAGACTGAACGAGGTCAGTTACCGGTTACAGCTTCCCCCCGATTACCGTATTAACCCCTCGTTTGTTTTTGTAACGCTATTTGCGTTTAGTGTTTTGTACTGTGCCTCAGTAAAGTGCTTTCGTTTACTATCTCTCTAAGTTATGCTTAGACATGCAGAAAAATAAACCTTATTTTGACATAGAATGAAGCATAATGAGTATGGCTCTATTGCAGGAATAAGGTGTTTTGGGTATTTGAAAAATGCAACATTCTCAAACGTATAGACGGGGGGCCTAGCCCCTCTCCGGACCATACCCCAGCCATAATCACGTACTTTGTGCCCCCTCAGATTTTTGGGGTGCATGACGCCCCTGGCGGCCACTAACAACATACACCAAAAGTAGAAAAAAACAACACATAATTAATCCCAATTAGCAGTATCTCCCCACTTGCATTCTCAAATCATCTCTCCAAACACGACAGGAATAACTAATGTGGAAAATCTCAAACAGATAGTTTGTTGATAGTATGACCATCTGTAGAGCATCTACAGATGAACAATCCGGACTATCCAAATAAGGTGTGACATATATATATTTTTTTGTGGGGACGGCCTGATCTGCAGGCCTACAAAAGGGGGGTGGCAGTTGCCCATCCCTGGACCAGACCATCCAGTAAGATAATAACACTTGAAGCAGATGCATTGGTGGGACAGTGTGTGGGACTCACTCATATATGAGTTATGTATGTTCTGTATGTATGTCAACCTCGATGGCAGCTCAGTAGCTAATTAAATAGTGTAATTAGGGGGACTTTAGCTCTCACAACTGATTGACCTTAATTGGTTTTATGTGTGCACTGGTTGAACTTTTTTAACCACCCTCATCCTGTGATTGGACAATCACCTAACTACACTGTCTCTTTCATTGCAGTTCACACCCTCTGCCTCCTTCATAACCTGTGGTGCACCTGTGTTCGGGGGTCGAGTGCCTGCTGGGGGAGCATGAGTGAGGCCGTGGCGCTGGAGTCCAAACTGCAAAAGTCTGAGATGCAGAGCTCTGATTGGAGCTAGCTTACAGTGGAGTCAGTCCTAACCATAGCTTGCCCTGCGTTCAGGGTTGACGGCTATCGTTTTTCTTCATTTTTGGGGGTGGGGGTCCTTGCCCCATACGCCAACTCCCCATACTCACAGTGATGGTGGATTCACCAGGTATTTGTAATGATTAATGATCTGATATGATGTAATTTATTGCTCTAAAAGACACTAATGTGATTGTAGTCCTAGGTGTGGTCTGAGTAGTCACAAGGTTTGTATCATTGACTGTTGTTATTTATACTGGCAAAGTTGAAACTGAATATCGGCAGTTGGTTTTAAATGTTGTAACTGAAAGAAGATTTATTGTGATACAATTGTAGAAAGAGCGATGCCTGGTCCATTGCATTGCTCTTGACTCAATCCCAAAGGTGGCCTGTCACGAACCCCCATAATGACAGTGAAAACAGTTTTTTTTTTATGTTTGCAAATGTATAAAAAATAAATATATATATATATATATATATATATATATATATATATATATATATATATATATATATATATACACACCTTATTTACATAATTATTCAGACCCTTTGCTATGAGACTAGAAATTGAGCTCAGATGCATCCTGTTTCCAATGATCATCTTTGATATGTTTCAAGTGGACTCCAACTTGATTTGGTAAATTCAATTGATTGGACATGATTTGGAAAGGTACACACTTGTCTATATAAGGTTGACAGTGCATGTCAGAGCAAAAACCAAGCCATGAGGTCAAAGGAATTGTCCGTAGAGCTCCGAGACAGGATTGTGTCGAGGCACAGATCTGAGGAAGGGTACCAAAAAATGTCCACAGCTTTGAAGGTCCCCAAGAAAACAGTGTGCTCCATCTTTCTTAACTCAAATACCAGTGGGTCGCTAGCGGGATCATCCCGACACTACCAGCTAAAACCTGTAGCGCCAGATTTAAAATCCGAAAATTGAATTATTAAACATCCAGCTATATACAAGTGTTCCATACTCATCAAAAGCTCTGTTTCTAGGCAATATCACAGCGTTGTCAGATTTCAAAAAGGCTTTACGGCGAAAGCAGCACATTCATTTGTTTGAGGGTAGCACCTCACATATTTTCCAATAGCCATGTATCGATTAGCAATCATGGCACACACATAACACATTTCACAGCGAAAACAAAGTAATTACCTGTTGAAGAACTTCTGCTGAGAGTCTTCCTAAGTGTCCAACGAAGACAATCCATGGTTCTTTTGTTAGAAAAAGTAACGTCTTTTATCCATAAATCCTCCATTTGGTTCATGCAAAACGACAGCCTCCATTACTCTTTTGAAACGCAGCGCCAACTCGTTCAAATGTTACCTATAAACTTGTCCAAAAACAATCAAACATAGTTTTAAATGTATCCTTAGGAACCCTTTTACGTATATGTACTATTATAAATCAGCCGGAATATAAACTGAACGCTAAAAACGATAAATAAGGCACAGCGCGCCTTCTCATGCACGCCAAGACTCTGAAGAGTTTTCATAACGTGGTCTCTCGTTCCATGCTGTTTATCAATGGCCGAAATTCCCCCAAGATGGAGTAAAACACCGTCTCGTGGTTGATGACATCATAAGGAAGCGACGTGCACTGAGTTCACATGCCTATATATGGTCATTTTGGATAGGGAGGGGCTCAAAAATGAGCAATGTGTCAAAATGACTTTTTTCAGGACAGAGATTCCTCAGGGTTTTGCCTGCCAAATGCGTTATGATTGACCCACAGACAAATGGTTAACAGTTCTGGAAAATTCAGAGTGTTTCCTATCCAATGGTACTAAATATATGCATATCCCATTTTCTGGGCCTAAATGGGAGGCATTTTACTTTGGGCACGCCAGGCTCTCCAAAACAGTCAGTTTTTCTGCTGGAGCCGGTATGGAAGAAGTTTGGAACCACCAAGACTCTTCCTAGAGCTGGCCGCCCGGCCAAACTGAGAAATCGTGGGAGAAGGGCCTTGGTCAGGGAGGTGACCAAGACCCCAATGGTCACTCTGACAGAGCTCTAGAGTTCCTCTGTGGAACTACACCAATCAGGCCTTATGGTAGAGTGGCCAGACAGAAGCCACTCCTCAGTAAAAGGCACATAACAGCCCGCTTGGAGTTTGCCAAAAGGCACCTAAAGACTCTCAGACCATAAGAAACAAGATTCTCTGGTCTGATGAAACCAAGATTGAACTCATTGACCTGAATGCCAAGCGTCACGTCTAGAGGAAACCTGGCACCATCCTTACGGTGAACCATGGTGGTGGCAGCATCATGCTGTGGGGATGTTTTTCAGCGGCAGGGACTGGTAGACTAGTTAGGATCGAGGCAAAGATTAACTGCGCAAAGTACAGAGAGATCCTTAATGAAAACCTGCTCCAGAGCGCTCAGGACCTCAGACTGGGGCGATGGTTCACCTTCCAACAGGACAACAACCCTAAGCACACAGCCAAGACAACGCAGAAGTGGCTTCGGGAAAAATCTCTGAATGTCCTTGAGTGGCCCAGCCAAAGCCCGGACTTGAACCCGATCAAACATCTCTGGAGAGACCTGAAAATAGCTGTGCAGCGACGCTCCCCATCCAACCTGACCGAGCTTGTGAGGATCTGCAGAGAAGAATGGGAGAAACTCCCCAAATACAGGTGTGTGAAGCCTGTAGCGTCATACCCAAGAAGACTCGATGCTGTAATCGCTGCCAAAGGTGCTTCAACAAAGTACTGAGTAAAGGGTCTGAATACTTATGGAAATGTGATATTTCAGTTTTACATTTTGAATAAATTACCAAAAATAAACTGTTTTTGCTTTTTCATTATGGTGTATTGTGTGTAGATTGATGAGGGGGAAAAAAAACTATTGAACCCATTTTAGAATACGTCTGTAACGTGACAATGTGTAAAAAGTCAAAGGGAATACTTTCTGAAGGCACTGTAGGGGTGTGGGTGGGGAAGCTGAAGGGTGTGAGTGGGAGCTGGGGACAAGAGAAAGTGATGGAGCAGAAGTAAGTGGAGGGAGCTGGGGACAAGCTTCACAACGCAAAGACACAGTCCCATGGTTACTTCTGTTACAGCCTGGAGTAGGAAGGGAAAGGAAGAACCAACATTAAGTCAGTGAGTGGTCTTCCTTGAGCCTCGCAATGCCCTCAGGAACAACCAGACGAATAGAGACAATTATATCCAAACACGTACAGAAACACTCTAATGCACAAACACAAATTCCCTCTTGGACAACATGACGGGCATCATTTCAAAATTAAAAAAATAAACGTTTTGATAAATCATTTAAATCTGGAAAGGATATTTTAAATTGTATTTACAGTATCTATCATCCAACTGTTTATTGTGCACCTCCTACTTCCTGATACAAGCTGAGATCAGACTAACAACAGCATGACACTGTTTGACATCTATAGGAAAACTACTGAACAATAGGCCTTGGCTATTCTGAGTGGCTCACTGGGACTGTAGCAGTACTGTATTCCTTTAGCTGGCAGATGGACAGACATGGGGACTGTAGCAGTACTGTATTATTTTATTTGGCAGATGGACAGACATGGGGACTGTAGCAGTACTGTATTTTTTTAGTTGGCAGATGAACAGACATGGGGACTGTAGCAGTACCGTATTCCTTTAGCTGGCAGATGGGCAGACATGGGGACAGGTGTTTCCTAGCTGTTGAGGAACATAGCTAGTGTGATAGCCAGAGGGAAATCTGACACCTTAATGCATGAATTAATGCAAGCCCTGGTCCAAAACACTGCCAGCTAAAGGAATAATTTTCTGGAAATTCGTTTGAGTTTTCAGGGTATACGTCTCTTTATTTCTCTTTCTCTCTGTCCTCTCGTTTTCTCCCTCCCTCCCTCCCTATCTCTATATCTCCCCCCCATCTCTTTCTCACTGTCCTCTCCCCCTCCCCAGCCATTTGTCTATCTCTCCATCTTCCGTGAAGTACGCTGTGTGTTTGGAGGAATAAAGAAAAGCCCACACACTCTGGAAGCTGTGGAGCTAGTGATAACTCTGACAGCTCATGTTGCACCAAATTGGCAGTTTCTAAAGCTACTGTGCTGTATGTGTTTCATGGTCTTGATACCATCTTAAGGAAGCTATATGTTTCATTACATTGCAGTTGCTACAATCAATATTATAAGGGTGCTGCTTTGTCTTGCTCCATTCTAAAGGTTACAGTATCTGTTTCATTGTCTTGCTCCATTCTAAAGGTTACAGTATCTGTTTCACTGTTTTGCTTCATTCTAAAGGTTACAGTATCTGTTGCATTGTCTTGCTTCATTCTAAAGGTTACAGTATCTGTTTCACTGTTTTGCTTCATTCTAAAGGTTACAGTATCTGTTTCATTGTCTTGCTTCATTATAAAGATTACCGTATCTGTTTCATTGTCTTGCTTCATTCTAAAGGTTACAGTACCTGTTTCATTGTCTTTCTCCAATTCTTAAAGTTAGAATCTCCACTGACCTGCTCTCTCATTGCGAGATGCAAGAATTTCGTCCAAGTTTGGTTCTCACATATTGTACCATTAACCTCTACTGATGCCCTTGGTACAGCAAGGATTTAAAAATAAGGGATTTTTACCTGCAGCCTGGGTTGCTCTGTGTTCAGCTTTTTCACTATGCCAATTTCAAAATGGATAAAACAAAATATACATGGTGTGGGGGAGAGAGAAGAAGCTCCTGAAAGATCAAAGGTTGTAACGAAACATCATGCGAAAACATCAGGAAAAACAACAGGAAGGAAACAGTTGATCACTAGGAAATGATATCATCACTAATGACTGCATTTTAGAATCTATGAGATCATTTCTCCACCAGATCTTCCTCGTTTATAGGGGACTTTCCAGGAAATTATATCCATTGATTTGCAGAACAGGAGAAACATCAACAAGCTAATTGGGGCTAATTATGTAAGGATCAGGATATGACAGAATTCATCAGTATTCCCATTCAAGGTATTACTGGTATTCCCTAATCAACCCCCTCTCTCCATCCCTTCTGAGCCTCTCCATCCCCCTCTCTACCTCTCCACCTCCACTCCTCCTCTCCATCCCCCTCTCTCCACCTCTCCACACACCCACCCCTGCCACCATCCCCTCAAGCCTTCAAGACGGTAGATGATCTCCCAGCAGGGAAAAACTATTCTTTAGATCAGGGCTCTCAAACCTTATTCTTGGAAAGTTACTGTCCTGTAGGTTTGAACTCCAACCCTGTTCCTGGAGAGTTACTGTCCTGTAGGTTTTCACTCCAACCCTGTTCCTGGAGAGTTACTGTCCTGTAGGTTTTCACTCCAACCCTGTTCCTGGAGAGTTACTGTCCTGTAGGTTTTCACTCCAACCCTGTTCCTGGAGAGTTACTGTCCTGTAGGGTTTTCACTCCAACCCTAATCTAGTGCACCTGATTCTAATAATTAGCTGGTTAATAAGCTGAATCAGGTTAATTACACCTGGGGTTGGAGTGAAAACCTACAGGAGGGTAGCTCTGCAGGTACAAGGTTGGAGAGCCCTGCTTTAGAGAAAGTAGGCCTAGACAACTATTTATTTGCCTCAATCCTCAACTACTCCATCATTGAGACAGATATCTCCAGACATTGACAAAGATGTGAATTTTACACTTGAGTGGGGGCAGTCAGAAGAAATGGAAGACAGGAGGGAGAGATTGAAGACAGGAGGGAGAGAATATCTGGAGAACCCAGTGCTCCCATCCATCCATCCACCTCTCCCTTTCCTCTTTCCATCCTCGCTTTCTCCCACTTCTCTCCCTCCTCAGTCTGTGAGTCACACACCTGACCACAAACACACACACAGGCGTAAAGCAGAGGCAGAAAGTGATGCTCGCACACAGATACACACAGACAGCATCATCAGCGTGCTAACGCTCCCTCTGGGCATGCAGGAATCTGTGGCCAAAAAATACATCAAAAATATGACGGCAAGTGCCAATTAGTAGAATGATCAATTCTGTGTGAATGCTGGGATACGTGAAGGAGGATCCTGGCACATAGTCAACCTTCCATGTCCCTACGGACCTAAAGAGATCCATGCAAACACACTGTTGCTGCCAATTTGCTTAATACAAAATATACATGTCTGGGGAATGTGTAAATTATCTCCAACTCATCTCATTTACACGTATATACACAGTGTACAAATATTAGGAACACCTGCTCTTTATTTGAATATAGACTGACCAAGTGAATCCAGGTGAAAGATATGATCCCTTATTGATGTCAACTGTTAAATCCACTTCAATCAGTGTAGATGAAGAGGAGGAGACCAGTTAAAGAAGGATTTGAGACATGGATTGTGTATGTGTGCCATTCAGAGGGTGACAACATATTTAAGTGGCTTTGAACAGGTTATGGTAGTTGGTGCCAGGAGCACTGGTTTGAGTGTGTCAAGAACTACAGCGCTGCTGGGTTTTTCATGCTCAACAGTTTCCAGTGTGTATCAAGAATGGCACACCACCCAAAGGACATCCAGCCAACTTGACAACTGTTGGAAGCATTGGAGTCAACATGGCCCAGCATCCCTGTGGAACTCTTTTGACATGTTTTGTAGAGTCCATGCCCCGACAAATTGAGGCTGTTGTGAGGGCAAAGGGTGCTGCATTTCAATAATAGGAAGGTGTTCCTAATGTTTTGTACACTCAGTGTAGTTTAGGTGTTATGTCTGTGAAAAACCAGATGATAGGCTAATCGTTTTGAATTGTGTTACTGTTTAAACACCGGGAAGGACTCTTGAAGGGTTTTTGGTTGAGATTGATGACATTGTTCATCAATACATTTGATGCAACTCAAACTTTCCTGATTGATACAGTACCTTTAATCCAGATATGTGTTTTACTGTTTCAGTTTGTCTTTTTATGGATTTTCTACTTAATTTGAGGTTAGCAACTGACTTTAGGCTCAGTTTTAAAGGACTGCTGAACTTCCTGATTTGGCATCGTATTCAATGGTTTATTAAGAAATGCTAACGGTCACGACTGAATTCTAGCGAGAGTTGGTTTCAGGGTGTGGTTTGATATTTGTATCTCATTTGTATGTTCGCAGGTGAGAAGGTTTAGCCAAATTCTTACGCCAATTAGCTTCAGCCAGCGGATAGCCTATCTTTGGGGCTAGTTAGGGACCGCCAATAAATTACACAATGTAAATGAGACAATATTTTCATGTTGCACACCTTTTAGTTTTCATTAAATGGTTTCAATATTTGTATATACATTTCTACAATTTATAGCTGGTTTGAGGTTTTTAAGTCATTGAAATTTGGAGCTACTGGAATTTTAACATTGTTCCATGTACATTGTGCCATGCAATTTACCGATGGTCCCCAACTAACCCAATAGGGATAATCAAAGTAAAATTTACCACAGGCATTACAATCGGACTGCATGCAGCTGTACTCTGAATTTATGATTACTTGTGTGTTGCCAGCTGTGGGCATGTAGGCAGGATTGAAATAAACCCAACCTTCATTTACGTTGTGATGCAGTCACAATCACAAGTCTCACAAAACTTTGTTACACTTTTGTAGTCAATTTTGACAGTAGAATAAACGTTTCTGACTCATATCGATGCCACAGGTTGTTTTCTAAAATATATGTTTGTTTTTAGGGGCAGTTACTCTTCAAAAAAGTTCTGTGCAAGGGTGTGTAAAACATTTTCAAAGTAAAAAGTGCAAAACGTATAAAAGAGAAGAGTGTAAGATAAAAGATGAGTAAAAACGAACAAAAAAAACATTCAAAATGAAAACGTATTTTTATTGTCATACTTTTTTGTAGAAGATGAGTGCAAATAAAGAGCTTCTGATGAATCTACCAGTCACTGAGCCATGGACCACAAGGCATTGATAAATACAAGCTTTTGGAGCTATACTCTACAATACAAGGCTTGAATCAGAAAAGAAACATCAATGCTTACGTAATATAGAAAGGTATATGGAGAAAAATAAATCTGAACGAACAAAAATATACAACAAAACCACAACACAATACATACAGTCATAAAGTAAGAAATTCTGTACACCAAAACTGCTGTAGTGAGTTCACATGGAATATTGATTTACGGCAACTGATGAAAAAACGAGGTCTACAGTGCCTTGCAAAACTATTCATCCCCCTTGGTGTTTTTCCTATTTTGTTTCATTACAACCTGTAATTTAAGTGGATTTTTATTTGGATTTCATGTAATGGACATACACAAAATATTCCAAATTGGTGAAGTGAAATGAAAAAACCTTTGCTTTGAAGCCCCTAAATAAGATCTGGTGCAAACAATTACCTTCAGAAGTCACATAATTAGTTAAATAAAGTCCACCTGTGTGCAATAAGTGTCACATGATCTCAGTATATATACCTGTTCTGAAAGGCCCCAGAGTCTGCAACACCACTAGGCAAGGGGCACCACCAAGCAAGCGGCACCATAAAGACCAAGGAGCTCTCCAAACAGGTCAGGGACAAAGTTGTGAAGAAGTACAGATCAGGGTTGGGTTATAAAAAATATCAGAAACTTTGAACATCCCACGGAGCACCATTTAATCCATTATAAAAAAAATTGAAAGAATATGGCACCACAACAAACCTGCCAAGAGAGGGCCACCCACCAAAACTCATGGACCAGGCAAGGAGGGCATTAATCAGAGAGGCAACAAAGAGACCAAAGATAACTCTGAAGGAGCTGCAAAGCTCCACAGCAGAGATTGGAGTATCTGTCTATAGGACCACTTTAAGCCGAACACTCCACAGAGCTGGGCTTTACAAAAGAGTGGCCAGAAAAAAAGCCATTGTTTAAAGAAAAAAATAAGCAAACACGTTTGGTTAGCCAAAAGGCATGTGGGAGACTCCCCAAACATATGGGAGAAGGTACTCTGGTCAGATGAGGCTAAAATTGAGCTTTTTGGCCATCAAGGAAAACGCTATGTCTGGTGCAAACCCAACACCTTGCACCACCCCGAGAACACCACCCCCACAGTGAAGCATGGTGGTGGCAGCATCATGCTGTGGGGATGTTTTTCATCGGCAGGGACTGGGAAACTGGTCAAAATTGAAAGAATGATGTATGGCACTAAATACAGGGAAATACTTGAGGGAAACCTGTTTCAGTCTTCCAGAGATTTGAGACTGGGACGGAGGTTCACCTTCCAGCAGGACAATGACCCTAAGCATACTGCTAAAGCAACACTCGAGTGGATTAAGGGGAAACATTTAAATGTATTTCTTCCTAGGTTTTGGCCTTTCTAGGGAGTTTTTTCTAGCCACCGTCCTTTTACACCTGCATTGCTTGCTGTTTGGGGTTTTAGGCTGGGTTTCTGTACAGCACTCTGTGACATCAGCTGATGTAAGAAGGGCTTTATAAATACATTTGATTTGATTTTATATTGGAATGGCCTAGTCAAAGCCCAGACCTCAATCCAATTAAGAATCTGTGGTATGACTTCAAGATTGCTGTACACCAACGGAACCCATCCAACTTGAAGGAGCTGGAGCAGTTTTGCCTTGAAGAATGTGCAAAAATCCCAGTAGCTAGATGTGCCAAGCTTATAGAGACATACCCCAAGAGACTTGCAGCTGTAATTGCTGCAAAAGGTGGCTCTACAAAGTATTGACTTTGGGGGGTGAATAGTTATGCACGCTCAAGTTTCTGTTTTTTTGTCTTATTTCTTGTCTGTTTCACAATAAAAAATATTTTGTATCTTCAAAGTGGTAGGCATGTTGTGTAAATCAAATGATACCCCCCAAAAATGTATTTTAATTCCAGGTAAGGCAACAAAATAGGAGAAATACCAAGGGGGGTGAATACTTTTGCAAGCCACTGTACAATCAGTTATGTACACTTTTCACTAAATGTTGATTGGTTTTTCTGTTGATTGTTTTTTTCCCAGCACAATTAGTTATTTCTCTTCACGATTATACTGTGCAAATATAATATTACAATCATTCTCTTAAACATCGCTTTTGAACATTTCCTTTTTACAAAGCAGGCTGAATAGTCTTATTAACTGTTGTAACTGTATCGTTTGGTGGTCCTACGCTGACAACAGTTCAATCAGAAAATACCCCAGTGATCATATACTTAATGTAGAGCTGAAAGAGTCAACTTTGTATCGTAATAGCGAGAATAGATCCTTTGTAGTCCATTTCATGCACTTAAAAGTTGTAAACAGTACAAATATAAATGACCCACGTACAATATCTGAATTCCAGTAATTCCAAAATAGACAGATGTACTCCAAAAAACAGCAGCAATTTGTTTGTATGCATTTCCAACATATTTCACTGTATAATATAGTGTTGTAGAAAGGGCTTTATACAGGATTGGATTGTCTGCGTCTAAGCCGTGGCTGTACAGAGCCCATAGCAGTAGCTATACAGTTATTACTGAGACACTGGTTTTCAGTCTGACTGCACTCTAGCTAGCTTAGATTTCAAATATCGCTGTGAAATATATGATAGAAAAGGCCAGGACATGGACAGAGTCGTGTTACTAGACCGTGTCATTTTGTCTGTTCAGAAAGTGCTTTGTCAATTATAGGGCTGACAAATTCCTGAAGTGAATCGATTGTGTCATCATTAATGTACGTAGGTGGTGACCTTAGCTAGCTGGCTATACATCTCTTTTTTTACTTTTCTGCTTTAAAACACCTAAGTAACCACTATACACCTATTTCTCAGTGACAGCATTTGTCCAAGGTGTTTCAGTTTTCTACTTTTCTAAGTTTTCTACTAAGTAATGAGATACATTTGAAATGTCAGCGTTTTCACATTAGTGTGAGAGATTTCTAGTCAGTCAGTCTAGGTCTTCTACTGAATGACCCAGAGCTGAGAAAAAAGGCTGTTGTTCAAACATCTCGCACCCTATTTCCCATCTAGTGCACTACCTTTGACGTTTTTGACAGGTCCGTGTAGGGAATAGGATGCCATTTTTTTTACGCATTCTCAACAGTGTTCACAGGCAATAATCAAAGCACAGAACAGTTTCCTACCAACGTACTGAAGTATCATCCAGCCCTACGAGTGACAGGAGTGGAGTCTTCACATTCAATAGTGAAAAATGACTTTAAGATAAAGCTTTTAGACATACATGTAGAGAACACGAGAGACCATGAGGTACATTGACAAAGACAATTACTTAAAAAATGGCAAGACAATTACTTAAAAATGTACATTTCACAATTCATTATATAATTACATTCATCCTAAAAACGAGTTCATTCTGATGCATTTTCCATACACAGTGAAGTGAGACATGACACAAAGAAACTCTCATTAAAACAAGTGACATTGAGAAAAATACATTCCAGAATAAAGAAACCAACACAAACTGAACAGGTCATTTGAGTAATGAAAGAAAACACATCTTCAATGTGATTAAACAATAAACCCAAAATATGAGTTCAGAGGATGTTGAGAAGTCTAGGTTCAGAGGGTCTCGGTCAACTGCACCTATTCTCACACACACACACACACACACACACACACACACACACACACACACACACACACACACACACACACACACACACACACACACACACACACACACACACACACACACACACACACACACACACACACACACACACACACACACACACACACCATGAGGATACATTGTCTAGGAAAGTTTACTTTAAAAAACAACAGTCTCATTTGACATACTCAGCTGACTTCCAGAAGTGCCCTGGGTGGGAAAGGCGGCGGTTCCGTTTTGGCAACTTTTCCAGCAGATCCACCAGCTTAGAGAAGCTGGGCCTCTCCTCTTGCTCGAACGCCCAGCAGAAGAGCAGGATGTCCTAGGGAGGGAGATCCAGAACAGACCCCGTTTAGAGAGCCAGGCACACACAGGACAAACAGGAGAGAAAGATAACAGTATTTTTCCCCTGTGAGAGAAATAATTTTGTGAAGTGGTTCAGAAAACACAAATAACAAACAACCAATTGAGGACAGGACAACAAAAAAAAACTAAAAACATCCCAGACAGGTGTACAGGATTTAGTCTCATTCCATGTATGATGATGCTCATTCTGAACATGTAAATTGATATGTACATAGATCAGATCTGAAACAACCAGGTGTGTGGTGTTTAGCTATGTAAAGAAAGAAAATCAACACTGTACTACTATGAAGAACCCTACTCAGGAATATACAGTGTCTTTACCCATGGACTTAGAACATGTACACCTACAACTAGTGAGCAACTTCTACCTGCTCCCGAGTGGCGCAGCGGTCTAAGTGCAAGGCCGTCATTGTAAATAAGAATTTGTTCTTAACTGACTTGCCTAGTTAGATAAAGGTTAAATGAAAAATAGTCAGTAGGTGTGGGACAGCTTGCTGTAAATGGGCAACACTCACCGATATCTCTTTGCCCATGCCGATCTGTGTGAGGTTGGGTTTCATTCCGCTGCCCACCTGCCAGATGATCACTTCTGCTGGCTGGTTCTTATAAGGCCACTCACGTGCATGCAACTCGTACCAGATAGTGCTGCAGACAGACACAGCACAGGGGAGGGGATCAGTTGGGGGCGGATGTGTGAAACATCCCATGGTTTAGACATTTAACATTATGATACCGTCATTTGTTTTCCTATTCAGCACCTGCTCAGGGAGATTGGATGTGTGTATGTAATATTTACCTATTACGGGGAGATTATGACAAAATACAACAACAGACGTCCACACACAAGGGGTATCAAACCAGGTTTAATACCTAAACCTGCATCTCTATGCTGCATGTCTGTTGTGCTTTCCGGAATACATTGAAAAGCTATAGATGCTCCGACAGTGAGTCTGACAGACCACAAGGTTGCTGCTGAGGAACTAACTTTACATCAAACCTGTTAGGTCCATTTATAGTTAGGTCCACAGTATACTTAATCAACATCGTCACACTATCCTCTCTTTGCATTATGAGCAGCCATTTTCTCCACTGTCATGTCAACAACCAGGGTTGAGTAGCATAAAAATAGCATTTGGCCAAGATAGAAAAAAAAACACATGGAGAATTGCTGAATATGTACAACAGCTCTAGGGGTCACCTCTAGATAACACTAAGGCACCAACAGGCCAGATGGACACCGACTGCGTCCCAAATGGCACCCTATTCCCACAGGGCTCCGGTTAAAAGTAATGCACTATATAGGGAATAGGGTGCCATATGGGGCCCATCCAGTGTGTATGTGAGCACTGCGTCCCTTCCCCTAAGACTGATCCAGTGACAGGCCCTCCATATGGGAGGACATCTGAAAATGCAATTGTGTTAGGAGTCAACAGAGCAGGGTCCGCCCACGCAAAGAGGTCTGTGACGTTCATAAAAGAGAAAAAAATAGAAGGCAGGGAATGGCAGAGCACGGAATGTTAAAACTTGTGTTATAACTAGGGTCAGTGTTATAGCCCAGCCAGACAATTTATAAAACTTGATCTCCACTGTACAAATACTCTAAACATTATCTCCCATTTCTTTTAGACTAGCAATTGGCTTTAAATAGCAGAGATTTATAATAAACCTTGCTGTGTGTCTCTGACATTTGCAACAGCGGCAGGGTAGCCTAGTGATTAGAGCGTTGGACTAGTAACCGAAAGGTTGCAAGGTACACATATGTCATTCTGCCCCTGAACAGGCAGTTAACCCACTGTTCCTAGGCCGTCATTGAAAATAAGAATTTGTTCTTAACTGACTTGCCTAGTAAAAAAATTAAAAAATAAACATTGTTTCAGTAGGCTATTGAAATTCTATCCCCAGCTGTCCTATAGTAATGAACGTGTAGGAGTCGTGATGCAGCTTTTCTCAGCAAGTCGAAATCATGAATCAGCCTAATTTTTATGCATATATACAAAGAAATGTCAATAGAAAACGGTGCAGCTAGTTTGCAGTCTTTCCAGCTTCAGTTTGAAGTAATTATCTTATCTGTGTTGTTGGTTAACTCCTCTGAACAACAGTGTCCTGACGTGAGAGCACATGTTCTATGCCAGGTAAAATCGTGCATCATTGTTATGGGATGTATCTAAATAAATGTCACTAGAAAACAGCTCAAACAAATGCAAATGCAGCTACTTTGTTGTTATTCAGACTACACAGTTTGATGTGACTAAGTTAGCCATAGTTGGCTAGCTAGCAAGCAATGGATAAGAACATTGCTAGCCAGTATGGCAATGGAATATTTAGAACGAATGACTGGTTCGAGTCCATAGATACAAAACAAAAAGCCAGCCAGTATGGCAACCGAAACGATAGAAGGAACAACCAGCCGGCTTGGGTAGCAACCCTAGACTTGTGTCGGGACTATATCTTGCTGAAGGATGAAATAGTATAAATAAATTCATCAAAATAACGTTTTTAATTAAAATATGTAAATCATTATTTGAATATGTTGGTATCCCGTTGTATAAAGTAATAATGTCCTCGAAGCTGGTATTTGGAGGATATATTGGCAATGTTTGCCGGCCCGAGACCGGCAAACCTCCAAAAACCAGCTTCAAGGGCATTATCACTTAATTATAACTAGGGTCAGTGTTATAACTAGTGTTATAACTAGGGTCAGTGTTATAACTAGGGTCAGTGTTATAACTAGTGTTATATCTAGGGTCAGTGTTATAACTAGTGTTATAACTAGGGTCAGTGTTATAACTAGTGTTATAACTAGGGTCAATGTTATAACTAGTGTCAGTGTTATAACTAGTGTTTTAACTAGGGTCAGTGTTATAACTAGGGTCAGTGTTATAACTAGTGTTATAACTAGGGTCAGTGTTATAACTAGTGTTATAACTAGGGTCAGTGTTATAACTAGGGTCAGTGTTATGACTAGGGTCAGTGTTATAACTAGTGTTATAACTAGGGTCAGTGTTATAACTAGGGTCAGTGTTATAACTAGTGTTATAACTAGGGTCAGTGTTATAACAAGGTTTGGTGTTATAACTAGTGTTATAACTAGGGTCAGTGTTATAACTAGGGTCACTGTTATATCTAAGGTACTAGAGTTTTTCTTGGTTAGGTCAGGTAGACTGTCTTTTGGATATTATAACCATTCTAGCTATTATTACCATTTTATTATAACCATTCCAAACATGGATGAAAGGGAAGATGGATGAGAAGGAAGATGGCTGAGAAGGAAGATGGCTGAGAGGAAAGATGGCTGAGAGGAAAGATGGAAGAGATGGTAAATGGTTCAGAGGGATAACAAAAAATAAAATAAACATTATAGCATTTGTCTTGCTAGTGACAAACCCAATTTCCCCTAGTGGGATAAAGTTTATTCAATTTAATTCAAGTCAATACAATCAGGCCTGAAAATCCAATGAAAACAAGACAGAGAGTGAAGAGGCTCCTGAGCAACTCCTCACAACAAAAGAGAAGTGGCAAGGGACACGTAGTGTATTCCAAATGGCATCCTGTTCCTTAATAGTGCACTACATTTAACCAGAGAGATATGGGCCCTGGTCCAGAGTAGCATACTACATATGGAATAGGGTACCATTTGCAGCGTAGCGATACTCACCCGAAAGCAAAAACGTCTGACTGTTTGGAGAAAGGCAGCTTGTCCTCCTCTGTTTCCGGGGAGAGCTGAGAGACTATTTCAGGGGCCAGGTGACACAACCATCCACTGGGGATCCTCAGCTTGTCCTCTCTACGGCTGCAGAATGGAGACAAGTCAACAACAGTCTGAATGCGGAACGGTGTGTGGTCTTCATAGTTTTCTCAAAGTTTATGGCCACCATTTTTTTTGTTCTAATTGTTCAGAATTAATTAATATCATCCCTATAGAGATACAGCAGTATGGGGTTGTACATTTCTGCTACTTTTGTGTTGTTATCTTGATCTAAATACAGTACTATTGTTTAATTGAAACTCATAATTCATACTTCCAGTAGTTCATACACACACTAGGAGACATCTAAAACAACTGGAAAGCAGCGCTTTGTGTCGAGGGCGAATCTGTCCTTTCCTTTCCCATCTACACAAACACACCCTGACACATCCTGTTGGATGACATCACACCCCAAACGCACCCTAAGACATCTTGCTGGATGACACCACATCACATTAGAAAGTCTAAATCCTGATGGCTCAGTCAGGCTCTCTTCTCTCTCCCCACCTCTCTCTCTCTCTCTCTCTCTCTCTCTCTCTCTCTCTCATCTCTCTCTCTCTCTCACTCCCATCTCTCTCTCTTTCTCCCATCTCTCATCTCTCTCTCTCATCTCTCTCATTCTCCCATCTCTCTCTCTATCGCTCTCAATCTCCCATCTCTCTCTCTATCGCTCTCTTTCATTCATTATCTCTCTCTCTCTTTCTCGGTTTGTTGTTTTGGGAAGTTCCCTGATCTGTTTCACCTGTCTTTGTGATTGTCTCCACCCCCCTCCAGGTGTCGCCCATCTTCCCCATGATCCCCTGTGTATTTATACCTTTGTTCTGCTTGCCAGTTTGTCTTCTTTGTCAAGTCAACCAACCATTTTGTGTCTTTTCTCGGCCTCCTGGTTTTTGACCCTGACCCTGTACGCGCCCGCCTGACCACTCTGCCTGTCCTGACTCTGTACGAGCCCGCCTGACCACTCTGCCTGCCCCTGAGCCTGCCTGCCGTCCTGTACCTTTGCCCCTGTTGCTGTAATAAACATTGTTACTTCGACACGGTCTGCATCTGGGTCTTACCTTGATACCTGATAGAAAGTCTATTGAAAAAGTTTGGTTACTAGCTCGCTACCTTTTGAGTTTGGATCCCGTGACTCGGTTGGCATCAGCCTCTGGAACTGCTACTATCTGTCCAGTGATCCTGCCTGCTTTTCTGACACCACACTTCACACAGCAGGTCCTGCAGGCTCTAGTGTGATCTCATCTTGATTATTGTCCAGTTATGTGGTCAAGTCCTGCAGGCTCTAGTGTTATCTCATCTTGATTATTGTCCAGTTATGTGGTCAAGTCCTGCAGGCTCTAGTGTTATCTCATCTTGATTATTGTCCAGTTATGTGGTCAAGTGCTGCAAAGAAAGACCTAGTTAAGCTGCAGCTGGCCCAGAACAGAGGGCTAATATTAATACTATGCATGCCAGTCTCTCTTGGCTAAGAGTTGAGGAAAGACTGACTGCATCACTTCTTGTTTTAATAAGAAACATTAATGTGTTGGAAATTCCAAATTGTTTGCATAGTCAATTTACACACAGCACTGACACACACACGTACCCAACCAGACATGCCACCAGGGG
The DNA here is from genome assembly GCA_030435695.1 of Brachymystax lenok tsinlingensis. NCBI lineage: Eukaryota > Metazoa > Chordata > Actinopteri > Salmoniformes > Salmonidae > Brachymystax > Brachymystax lenok. Next base: position 11,092,548 of record CM059807.1, on the reverse strand, counting down.
TCTTTTCACAGCCCCCAGGTCTAGAAGAAATTCAAGGAAACATACAGTATTATACAGAGCCATGGCTGCATGGAACTCCCTTCCATCTTATATAAAGCAAGTGAACAGCGAACCTGGTTTCAAAAAACTAATAAAGCAACACCTCATGACACAACGCCTCTCCCCCATGTGACGTATTTGTTGTGTGTATGTACTAACATGTATGTGTAACTGATAGATGCACACAAACACACTACATGTTCATGTATGTAAATTGTAAAATATTTTGTCTGTAATATCTTTTTCGTTATGTGGTGGACCCCAGTAAGACTAGCTGTCACCATTCGTGTCGACTAATGGAGAGCCTAAAAAAATCGAATCAAATCAAATAAACAACCCTTCCGACTACTTCAGAAGGGACTTCTGGCTACTTCTCAACTACTTCAAAATGCATCCTGAGCGCTCACTGACTCACTCAAATAGACAGGCACACTGCCAGCTCTGCTATAACACACAGCACTGCATTGCACTACTGGGGGTATATCCACCCAAAGGATCTATTATCTGTCCACTCATTCATCAGTTTTCATCATGATGCACACAACAACGTGTTGAGTCATGAAGCTGATGGTTTCATTAAGCTACCCACTCTAGTTCTTATTTAATGATGAATATAAATATGCAGGGCGTTGTTTGTTTTCTCTTGGTGATAATGATAAAGGTTTGGATTTGGTAGGTAAGGAAGTTTTCCTAACAAAAAAAAGAGTTAACCGGGGCCGCAGGTAGCCTAGTGGTTAGAGCGTTGAGCCAGTAACGCGAAAGGTTGCTAGATTGAATCCCCGAGCTGACAAGGTAAAAATCTGTCATTCTGCCACTGAACAAGGCAGTTAACCCACTGTTCCTAGGCTGTCATTGTAAATAAGAATTTGTTCTTAACTGACTTGCCTGGTTAAATGAAAACAACAGGCTGATTATTCAACCACCAGTTAGCAGAGGCCCAGTATTGTTGACATTTCAGACATCTACATATCCTCATGTGTGTTTGGCAGGTTGGCACTACATGAATGGTTGTCAAACATTTCCTGGTAAAAATTACACACGCTCCTGTTTGTATGACACACACACACACTTCCTGTTTGTATGACACACACACTCCTGACTCCACCACAACATAACGTTCCTGCAGAGAGTGAGGGGCAGTAGGTAAATGTTGTCTTGTCATTCTGTCAGACCTGTTTATTAGCAAACTGTCTTGCCTGCCAATGAAAATAAACAACAACACAAACAAGTCACAACTACTGAAGCTAGATTAAACATCTCACACCAAGCTATTTGTTTCCAGAAATTAATTTAGGTGTTCAACTTTGAAATAGAGGCTTCTGGGTATTGACGACAATACCATACGTCTATGAGGGTTTAATCAGGAGCCAGGTGGAGGATGGGACGTCTCAAAAACAGCAACAAAAACATATTTTGATTATTTTCCCAATAATTTTGGGGGGACTTTCTTCATCATCCAGAGAGATGCCGAAAACATCAAATGACAACCTGACAAACAGTAAGCCTTAGTGTGGCCATTGTGAGCATTGGTACACAGTAATTCCATAGAGGCTTTTGAAAACATTGTACACTGCAAGTCAAATAGCACAACAGGAAAAAGAAGAAAAAAAAACTCTCCAGGTTTTCTCTGTTAGGCATTGCAGTAACAACAGTTCTTTAAAACAATCCAAACACAATGATCAGAGTGAATCACATATTCTTTGATATGTTAGAATCATTAGATGTTGTGTCCATACACACATTCTGTTTGGCTCTGGTTCTGTCTAGTCAACCAGCCTGGTCTCATTGACTAGACGTAACATAGTAAATGTACATCCGGGACACTCAAATTAGTATGATACCGTATGTTACCTTTGGTATGGTTTACATTAGGCAGATGGTTACTTAAGTCCAAAAACAAAGTAGGGTGGTTGGTGTATAATGCAGACGTCTAGCAACCTAAAGGTTGTGAGTTCAAATCTCATCACGGACGATTTTAGCATTTTAGCTAATTGGCAACTTTTCACCGACTTACTACTTTTTAGCTACTTGTTAGCTAACAGTTCCTCTAACCTTAACATTTTTAGATAACCCTTCCCCTTCCCCTAACCCTTTAACATAACTCCTAAACTTAACCCTAACCCCAACTCCTAGCCAAGCTAACGTTAACCAGCCAGCTAACGATAGCTGCCTAGTCACCTAGCTAGAATTTGTAACATATCATATGTTTTGCAAATTCGTAACATATCATTTGAATTGTAATTCGTAGCATATCACACGAAATGAGTGATGGACATCCACAAATCAATAATTACCATATGAAACGCAACATATCATACTAAATGGAGGGTCTCAGATTTGCGTAAATAATAATATGAAGTGCTCTGAGACCAGGTTGAGTAAATGAACAGGGAGAGATGCTCACTACTATACAAAGTATTGATTCCAGAGCAAACCTAAATGGCAGTTGGCTACACTGGAAACTAACGATAGACTGGATAAGGCTGTATAAGATCTAGATGCATGTTGCATCATGTTACAGGATTGCATATCTGTCTACAGTAACACTTCAGCATTTATTTAGAAGAGGCTTCAGGTTTTAATGAGCTGTTAAGAATGCCAATATAAAACCATCCATCTTCATTTGACATAAACAGTGACTCATCTCATACACTTTTCCTACACTCTTCCATCCATGGTGTTGAAATGCACTCCTACGCAACACCACGTTTCAACTATGTTGTACAAACTTGTTGAAAACACACTATGCAATACCTCTCGGGAAGCCGGCTGATTATAATAATTAGTTGTACATAACACGTGTAATCGTCTCACAGTCAATAGCAGGAACACATCTCATACCTACTGGAGATTTTTAATTGATGTGGCCAATTAAATGGAAATAAATCCATCATGACAATTCTAATCACCAGTCAATTATAGCAGTTGGTGTCGTCTCACCATATATGTCAATCAAAATCTAAAGAGACAAAGAAAACATACTTCGCAGTATTTTTGAAAGCCAAACACACACACACACACACACTTCCTTCGAACATGTTGATAATGCCTGTAAAGCTGCTCCATATATAAGTATTGATATAACATTTATTAAAATGCCTTGCTGTGTGAAACTTGTGGCTGCTGGCATTTCAGGGAGCAGTTATTTCAGGAAGCAGTCACTTCAGGGAGCAGTTATTTCAGGAAGCAGTCACTTCAGGGAGCAGTTATTTCAGGAAGCAGTCACTTCAGGGAGCAGTTATTTCAGGAAGCAGTCATTTCAGGGAGCAGTCAATTCAGGGAGCAGTCATTTCAGGGAGCAGTCAATTCAGGGAGCAGTCAATTCAGGGAGCAGTCATTTCAGGGAGCAGTCATTTCAGGGAGCAGTCATTTCAGGGAGCAGTCATTTCAGGGAGCAGTCATTTCAGGGAGCAATCATTTCAGCACAGCGGCAGAAGAAAGCAGAGATAGACTTTAGTCACTCTCAGGGAGACAAATTAAATAGAGCACCAATCCATATCATTTTCTAGCTAATACAGATGTTTGAACCACTAAAGAGTATAATCATCACTGCAGTAAAATAACTATCACAGCAGGCGGGGTTATAATGACAAGCTCTTCTCTATTTGGTTTCTTTTTGTTTTCCAACTTATGCTTTTTCTTAAACAGATATATCTATGTATCTTATCCCAGCACATCTACTCTACTGTACTGCACTCTGCTGTACTCTAATGTAAAGTACAACAGTAACTACCAACCTGCCGGCTTGCAGAACCCCAGATATGGTGAAGAGTCCGAAGTCGGTGATGATCACTTTGCCGTTGTCATAGAAAACATTCTTGGACTTCATGTCCTTGTGTAGGATCCCCTTGGCGTGAAGATAGCCCATTCCCTGAAAACCACACAAACATAACTCATTGTGGGTCTAGACTGAGTCATATTTTGTGACCAATGTTGTTGTAGAAGAAATTGATTGTTGGTTGATCCAGCCGGTCTCAAACACATTGATTATGTTGTTAAGGTAATGTGTAATGAGTCTTAAAAACAATACAGTACCTTAACCATCTCCTGGGCGATCTGTCTGGTCTTGTTGACATCCAGGATTACTTTGGCATCCCTCACCACCGAATACAGGGTCCTTCCCTTACACAAGCTGAGAGAGAGACATTACAATTTAACAACACATCATACATTAGAATAGAGTAGATTATAATAGAGAAAGGTATAGTATAGTAGAATATAATAGAGTCTAGTATAGTAGTGTAGTGCAAAGTTGTGTAATGTAGAATAGTGTATAGCAGTGTAGAGTAGTATAGAGTAGTGTAGAGTATAGTAGAGCAGTGTAGATTAGTGGAGTAGTGTAAAGTAGTGTAATGTAGAGTAGTGTGGTGTAGAGTAGTATAGAGTAGTGTAGCGTAGTATATAGTATTGTAGAGTATAGTCGAGTAGTGTAGAATAGTGTTGCGCAGAGTATAATAGAGTAGTGTAGAGTATAGTAGACTAGTGTAGAGTAGTATAATGTAGAGTAGTGTATAGTAGTGTAGTGTAGAGTATAGTAGAGTAGAGTAGAGTAGAGTAGAGTAGAGTAGAGTAGAGTAGAGTAGAGTAGAATAGATTAGAGTAGAGTAGAGAAGAATATAGTAGTGTATAGTATAATATAGTAGTGTAGAGTAGAATATAGTAGTGTAGAGTAGAATATAGTAGTGTAGAGTAGAGTAGTGTAGTGTAGTGTAATGTAGAGTAGTGTAGAATAGAGTAGGGTAGTGTAGAGTATTGTAGAGTATAGTAGAGTAGTGTAATGTTGAGTAGAGTAGAGTAGAGTAGAGTAGAGTAGAGTAGAGAAGTGTAGAGTAGAATACAGTAGAGTGGAATATAGTAGAGTAGAATAAAGTAGTGTAGAGTAGAGTAGAGTAGAGTAGAGTAGAATAGAATATGATAGATTAGAGTAGAGTAGAGAAGAATATAGTAGTGTAGAGTAGAGTAGTGTAGTGTAGTGTAATGTAGAGTAGTGTAGAATTGAGTAGGGTAGTGTAGAGTATTGTAGAGTATAGTAGAGTAGAGTAGAGTAGAGTAGAGTAGAGTAGAGTAGAATAGAATAGAATATAGTAGAGTAGAGTAGAATATAGTAGAGTAGAATATAGTAGTGTAGAGTAGAGTAGTGTAGAGTAGAGTGGTGTAGTGTAGAGTAGAGTAGAGTAGAGTATAATATAGTAGTGTAGAGTAGAATAGTGTAGAGTAGAGTAGAGTAGAGTAGAGTAGAGTGGTGTAGTGTAGAGTAGAGTAGAGTAGAGTATAATATAGTAGTGTAGAGTAGAATAGTGTAGAGTAGTGTAGAGAAGAGTAGTGTAGTGTAGGGTAGAATATAATAATGTAGAGTAGAGTAGTGTAGAGTAGAGTAGAATAGAGTAGAGTGGTGTAGTGTAGAGTAGAGTAGAGTAGAGTATAATATAGTAGTGTAGAGTAGAATAGTGTAGAGTAGAGTAGAGTAGAGTAGAGTAGAGTAGAGTAGAGTAGAGTGGTGTGGTGTAGAGTGGTGAGTAGAGTGAGTATAATATAGTAGTGTAGAGAGTAGAATGGTGTAGAGTAGTGTAGAGAAGAGTAGTGTAGTGTAGGGTAGAATATAATAATGTAGAGTAGAGTAGTGTAGAGTAGAGTAGAATAGAGTAGAGTATAATATAGTAGTTTAGAGTAGAATATAGTAGTGTAGAGTAGAATAAAGTAGTGTAGAGTAGAGTAGAGTAGAGTAGAGTAGAGTAGAGTAGAGTAGAGTAGAGTAGAATATATTAGAGTAGAGTAGAGTAGAGTAGAGGGTAGGGTAGAGTAGAGTAGTGTAGAGTAGAGGGTAGAGTAGAGGGTAGAGTAGGGTGGGGAGTAGAGTGGGTGTAGAGTGAGAGTAGAGTGAGTGTGGGTTGGAGTAGAGTAGTAGAGTAGAGTAGTGTAGATTTGAGTAGAGTGTTGTAGAGTGGTGTAACGTAGTGTAGTGTAGAGTATAATATAGTAGAGTAGTGTAATGTAGAGTAGAGTAGAGTAGAGTAGAGTAGAGTAGAGTAGAGTAGAGTAGAGTAGTGTAATGTAATGTAATGTAGTGTAGTGTAGAATAGAATAGAGTAGAGTAGTGTAATGTAATGTAATGTAATGTAGTGTAGTGTAGAATAGAATAGAGTAGAGTAGTGTAGAGTAGTGTAATGTAGAATAGAGTAGAGTTGTGTAATGTAATGTAGAGTAGTGTAGAATATAGCAGAGTAGTGTAGAGTAGAGTAGAGTAGAGTAGAGTAGTGTAGAGTAGAGTAGAATATAGTAGAGTAGTGTAGAGTACAGTATAGTAGAATAGAGTTGAGTGGTGTAGAGTAGAATATAGTAGAGTAGAATAGAGTAGTGTAGAGTATAGTAGAATAGAGTAGAGTAGTGTTGAGTAGAGTAGTGTAGTGTAGTGTAGTGTAGTGTAGTGTAGTGTCGAGTAGTGTAGAGTAGATTGGAGTAGAATAGAGTATAGTAGTGTAGAGTAGAGTGGAGGAGAGGAGAGTAGAGTATAGTAGAGTAGAGTAGAGTAGTGTTGAGTAGAGTAGTGTAGTGTAGTGTAGTGTAGTGTAGTGTAGAGTATAGTAGTGTAGAGTAGATTGGAGTAGAATAGAGTATAGTAGTGTAGAGTAGAGTGGAGGAGAGTAGAGTAGAGTAGAGTAGAGTAGAGTAGAGTGGTGTAGTGTAGAGTAGATTGGTGTTGTGTAGAGTAGAGTAGAGTAGAGTATAATATAGTAGTGTAGAGTAGAATAGTGTAGAGTAGTGTAGAGAAGAGTAGTGTAGTGTAGGGTAGAATATCATAATGTAGAGTAGAGTAGTGTAGAGTAGAATAGAGTAGAGTATAATATAGTAGTTTAGAGTAGAATATAGTAGTGTAGAGTAGAATAAAGTAGTGTAGAGTAGAGTAGAGTAGAGTAGAGTAGAGTAGAGTAGAATAGATTAGAGTAGAGTAGAGTAGAGTAGAGTAGAATAGATTAGAGTAGAGTAGAGTAGAGTAGAGAAGAATATAGTAGTGTAGAGTAGAATAGATTAGATTAGAGTAGAGTAGAGTAGAGTAGAGTAGAGTAGAATAGATTAGAGTAGAGTAGAGTAGAGTAGAGTAGAGTAGAATAGATTAGAGTAGAGTAGAGTAGAGTAGAGAAGAATATAGTAGTGTAGAGTAGAATATAGTAGTGTAGAGTAGAGTAGTGTAGTGTAGTGTAGTGTAATGTAGAGTAGTGTAGAATTGAGTAGGGTAGTGTAGAGTAGAGTATTGTAGAGTATAGTAGGGTAGTGTAATGTAGCGTAGAAAATAGTAGAGTAGGGTAGAGTAGAGTAGTGTAGAGTAGAGTAGAGTAGTGTAGATTTGAGTAGAGTAGTAGAGTAGAGTAGTGTAGATTTGAGTAGAGTATTGTAGAGTAGTGTAACGTAGTGTAGTGTAGAGTATAATATAGTAGAGTAGTGTAATGTAATGTAATGTAGTGTAGAATAGAATAGAGTAGAGTAGAGTAGTGTAATGTAATGTAATGTAATGTAGTGTAGTGTAGAATAGAATAGAGTAGAGTAGTGTAGAGTAGTGTAATGTAGAATAGAGTAGAGTTGTGTAATGTAATGTAGAGTAGTGTAGTGTAATGTAATGTAATGTAATGTAGAGTAGAGTAGAGTAGAATAGAGTAGAGTAGAGTAGTGTAATGTAATGTAATGTAGTGTAGTGTAGAATAGAATAGAGTAGAGTAGTGTAGAGTAGTGTAATGTAGAATAGAGTAGAGTTGTGTAATGTAATGTAGAGTAGTGTAGAATATAGCAGAGTAGTGTAGAGTAGAGTAGAGTAGAGTAGAGTAGTGTAGAGTAGAGTGGTGTAGTGTAGAGTAGAGTAGAGTATAATATAGTAGTGTAGAGTAGAATAGTGTAGAGTAGAGTAGAGTAGAGTAGAGTAGAGTAGAGTAGAGTGGTGTAGTGTAGAGTAGAGTAGAGTAGAGTATAATATAGTAGTGTAGAGTAGAATAGTGTAGAGTAGTGTAGAGAAGAGTAGTGTAGTGTAGGGTAGAATAGAATAGATTAGAGTAGAGTAGAGAAGAATATAGTAGTGTATAGTAGAATATAGTTGTGTAGAGTAGAATATAGTAGTGTATAGTAGAATATAGTTGTGTAGAGTAGAATATAGTAGTGTAGAGTAGAATATAGTAGTGTAGAGTAGAGTAGTGTAGTGTAGTGTAATGTAGAGTAGTGTAGAATAGAGTAGGGTAGTGTAGAGTATTGTAGAGTATAGTAGAGTAGTGTAATGTTGAGTAGAGTAGAGTAGAGTAGAGAAGTGTAGAGTAGAATACAGTAGAGTGGAATATAGTAGAGTAGAATATAGTAGTGTAGAGTAGAGTAGAGTAGAGTAGAGTAGAGTAGAGTAGAGTAGAATATAGTAGTGTAGAGTAGAGTAGTGTAGAGTAGAGTGGTGTAGTGTAGAGTAGAGTGGTGTAGTGTAGAGTAGAGTAGAGTAGAGTAGAGTAGAGTATAATATAGTAGTGTAGAGTAGAATAGTGTAGAGTAGAGTAGAGTAGAGTAGAGTAGAGTAGAGTGGTGTAGTGTAGAGTAGAGTAGAGTAGAGTATAATATAGTAGTGTAGAGTAGAATAGTGTAGAGTAGTGTAGAGAAGAGTAGTGTAGTGTAGGGTAGAATATAATAATGTAGAGTAGAGTAGTGTAGAGTAGAGTAGAATAGAGTAGAGTATAATATAGTAGTTTAGAGTAGAATATAGTAGTGTAGAGTAGAATAAAGTAGTGTAGAGTAGAGTAGAGTAGAGTAGAGTAGAGTAGATTAGATTAGAGTAGAGTAGAGAAGAATATAGTAGTGTAGAGTAGAATATAGTAGTGTAGAGTAGAGTAGTGTAGTGTAGTGTAGTGTAATGTAGAGTAGTGTAGAATTGAGTAGGGTAGTGTAGAGTAGAGTATTGTAGAGTATAGTAGGGTAGTGTAATGTAGCGTAGAAAATAGTAGAGTAGGGTAGAGTAGAGTAGTGTAGAGTAGAGTAGAGTAGTGTAGATTTGAGTAGAGTAGTAGAGTAGAGTAGTGTAGATTTGAGTAGAGTATTGTAGAGTAGTGTAACGTAGTGTAGTGTAGAGTATAATATAGTAGAGTAGTGTAATGTAGAGTAGAGTAGAGTAGAGTAGAGTAGAGTAGAGTAGTGTAATGTAATGTAATGTAGTGTAGAATAGAATAGAGTAGAGTAGTGTAATGTAATGTAATGTAATGTAGTGTAGTGTAGAATAGAATAGAGTAGAGTAGAGTAGAATAGAGTAGAGTATAATATAGTAGTTTAGAGTAGAATATAGTAGTGTAGAGTAGAATAAAGTAGTGTAGAGTAGAGTAGAGTAGAGTAGAGTAGAGTAGATTAGATTAGAGTAGAGTAGAGAAGAATATAGTAGTGTAGAGTAGAATATAGTAGTGTAGAGTAGAGTAGTGTAGTGTAGTGTAGTGTAATGTAGAGTAGTGTAGAATTGAGTAGGGTAGTGTAGAGTAGAGTATTGTAGAGTATAGTAGGGTAGTGTAATGTAGCGTAGAAAATAGTAGAGTAGGGTAGAGTAGAGTAGTGTAGAGTAGAGTAGAGTAGTGTAGATTTGAGTAGAGTAGTAGAGTAGAGTAGTGTAGATTTGAGTAGAGTATTGTAGAGTAGTGTAACGTAGTGTAGTGTAGAGTATAATATAGTAGAGTAGTGTAATGTAGAGTAGAGTAGAGTAGAGTAGAGTAGAGTAGAGTAGTGTAATGTAATGTAATGTAGTGTAGAATAGAATAGAGTAGAGTAGTGTAATGTAATGTAATGTAATGTAGTGTAGTGTAGAATAGAATAGAGTAGAGTAGTGTAGAGTAGTGTAATGTAGAATAGAGTAGAGTTGTGTAATGTAATGTAGAGTAGTGTAGAATATAGCAGAGTAGTGTAGAGTAGAGTAGAGTAGAGTAGAGTAGTGTAGAGTAGAGTAGAGTAGAGTAGAATATAGTAGAGTAGTGTAGAGTACAGTATAGTAGAATAGAGTTGAGTGGTGTAGAGTAGAATATAGTAGAGTAGAATAGAGTAGTGTAGAGTATAGTAGAGTAGAGTAGAGTGGAGGAGAGTAGAGTAGTGTAGAGTAATGTAGAATAGAATAGAATAATATATTCATCTTCATAGCAAGAGAAGCATTGTTTCATGAAATCATATGTTATGTTGTTTTTTCTTTTTTTACCAGGGGGGCTTTGTTGTTAATTGAATATTCAATAATGATGATGGTATCAGTTCCAGTGTATGGACATATCCACTATGTTTTGTTATTAATTGAATATTCAACAATGATGATGGTATCAGTTCCAGTGTACGGACATATCCATTCTGTTTTGTTGTTAATTGAATATTACACATTACATTACATCTCCAATAACACAAACTGAGCATTTGGCTTTGTAGTGGAGGAATAACTGGTTTGACATCCATCCCCAAGGCCTCTCGTTTGGGCTCAGAGGGCAGGCGATGGATGAGAGCAGTGAACAACTAAATCCAGAAGCTGCCTGCCATCTATCCACTCTTGGTGAATCACAGCCAGGGGCTGCCTGCCATCTATCCACTCTTGGTGAATCACAGCCAGGGGCTGCCTGCCATCTATCCACTCTTGGTGAATCACAGCCAGGGGCTGCCTGCCATCTATCCACTCTTGGTGAATCACAGCCAGGGGCTGCCTGCCATCTATCCACTCTTGGTGAATCACAGCCAGGGGCTGCCTGCCATCTATCCACTCTTGGTGAATCACAGCCAGGGGTTGCCTGCCATCTATCCACTCTTGGTGAATCACAGCCAGGGGTTGCCTGCCATCGATCCACTCTTGGTGAATCACAGCCAGGGGCTGCCTGCCATCTATCCACTCTTGGTGAATCACAGCCAGGGGCTGCCTGCCATCTATCCACTCTTGGTGAATCACAGCCAGGGGCTGCCTGCCATCTATCCACTCTTGGTGAATCACAGCCAGGGGCTGCCTGCCATCTATCCACTCTTGGTGAATCACAGCCAGGGGCTGCCTGCCATCTATCCACTCTTGGTGAATCACAGCCAGGGGTTGCCTGCCATCTATCCACTCTTGGTGAATCACAGCCAGGGGCTGCCTGCCATCTATCCACTCTTGGTGAATCACAGCCAGGGGTTGCCTGCCATCTATCCACTCTTGGTGAATCACAGCCAGGGGTTGCCTGCCATCTATCCACTCTTGGTGAATCACAGCCAGGGGTTGCCTGCCATCTATCCACTCCACTTTTTCCACCTTTTTTTACGTTACAGCCTTATTCTAAAATGTATTCAATTATTTGTTTTCCTCATCAATCTACACACAACACCCCATAATGACAAAGCGAAAACCGGTTTTTAGAAAATTTTGCAAATGTATTATTAAAAATAAAAAACAGAAATACCTTATTTACATAAGTATTCAGACCCTTTGCTATGAGACTCGAAAATTGAGCTCAGGTGGATCCTGTTTCCAAAGTCACCATTATTAGTCAGTTGTACAACCGAATGCCTTCAACCGAAATGTGTCTTCCGCATTTAACCCAACCCCTCAATCAGAGAGGTGCGGGGTGGCTGCCTTAATCGACATCCACGTCTTCAGCGACCAGGGAACAGTGGGTCAACTGCCTTGTTCAGGGGCAGAACGACAGCTTTTTTCCTTGTCAGCTCGGGGATTCAAACTTGCAACCCTCCGGTTACAAGTCCAACACTCTAACCATTAGGCTACCTGCTGCTCCATTGAGCATCCTTGAGATGTTTCTACAGATTGATTGGACATGATTTGGAAAGGCACACACCTGTCTATATAAGGTCCCACAGGTGACAAAGAACCCGATGGTCACTCTGACAGAGCTCCAGAGTTCCTTTGTGGAGATGGGAGAACCTTCCAGAAGGACAATCATCTTTGCAACACTCCACCAATCAGGCCTTCATGGTAGAGTGGCCAGACGGAAGCTACTCCTCAGTAAAAGGCACATGACAGCCCACTTGGAGTTTGCCAAAAGGCACCTAAAGGACTTTCAGAGTCTCTTGTTGATAAAACCAAGACTGAACTATTTGGCCTCATTTCTACTACCAAGGATTATTATTTCCAAGCTATACAGCAAATGCTCTGGCAAACAAACAATAGTAACCTGAAAAGACCATCCAACCTGGAACTGTGTGATTCATGTTCAGTCTGAAGCTATTTTATTTTCAAAAGCCAAGAAGAAAAATACATTACAAAGATATATTTTACTTTATAAAGACTGAATGCTAAGTTAAGGCTGCCAAGCTTGCTAGGACAGAACAGGTACAACTTCAATTAGCACTGAAGAGAGAAGTGAGAGGTGTTAAAGCCCTTGAGCCCAACAATGGCAGGAGAGTCGCACACAGCCTACCCCACCCAAATGCAGAGGCCTTTGATGCCTCCTCCCGCTGTTCAGAGGTCATTACAATACAGTACCCTCTGTATGTAAAAAATGATAAGGCACGAAAATAGTACAAAATGAATCTCCTTATGGAAAATCAAGAGACACTTTTTGTTGACTATTATAAAAATGGGAACATAAGCAACTTAATCTTCCACACAGACCATCCCTGGCATGGCACAGTGCTATATTAACACACTACCCTTCTGTTAAGGGGGTGGAAACTCACAATATTAGACAATGAGGACTCTGAGTCAGCCAATGTGAACTTCTGGAAATCAAATCTGGAACAGTAATGGCACAGGGCAACCCCAAAAAGTTTCAGCTGGACTGAAAGAGATAGCTCAGCAAGATACGCTCTCTCTCTCTCTCGAGAAACATACCCTCACACAGAGCGTGTCAGACCAGACCTCTTCATTATTCAACCTCACAGGGTGGTCCCGCAGGTCTGGGAGAGTGTCTTGCTGGTCTGGGTGGGTTGTCTATTGATCTGTTGCTTTTGTGTGAAGTGTTGGGGCTGTGTTTGAGGGCAATGTCCTTTAGGGTCCGGGCAAAGGTGGGCACTGCTGCCTTGTATAGGTGGACCTGGTCGTAAAGGCTCTTCAAGTCTCTTCACATTGTCTCTTTGATAATGTGAAAGTCCAGCTGAAACTTTTCCTCTGGACCTTATGCGAGTGTAATGTTTTACTGTTTATTTTTTATTGTTTATTTCACTTTTATTCATTATCTATTTCACTTGCTTTGGCACTGCAAACATGTTTCCAATGCCAATAAAGCCCTTTGAATTGAATTGAGAGAGAGTAGCATTACATCTCCTCACATCCCAAAGCCTCCCCCCTCCCATCACCCCAAAGCCCCTCCCCCTCACACCTCTTTTATCACCCCAAAGCACCTCCCCCCTCCTCCCCCTTAATCACCCTAAAGCCCCTGCCCCTCCATCACTCCAAAGCCCCTCTCCGTGTCACCCCTTCTATCACCCCAAAGCCCCTGCCCCCTCCTCCCCCCTTCTATCACCCCAAAGCCTCTGCCCCCTCCTCCCCCCTTCTATCACCCCAAAGCCCCTGCCTCCTCCTCACCCCTTCTATCACCCCAAAGCCCCAGCCCCTCCTCACCCCTTCTATCACCCCCAAACCCCTGCCCCCCTCCTCACCCCTTCTATCACCCCAAAGCCCTGCCCCTCCTCACCCCTTCTATCACCCCAAAGCCCCTGCCCCCTCCTCACCCCTTCTATCACCCCAAAGCCCCTGCCCCCTCCTCACCCCTTCTATCACCCCAAAGCCCCTGCCCCCTCCTCCCCGGTCAACCCTTTTATCACCCCAAAGCCCCTCACCCCATCCTCCTATCCTCCTCTCACCCTTCACCCCACCCTCACCCCCTCCTCTCACCACAAAGCCTTCCCCTCCCCGCGACTGTGATGGCTTGACGCAGCTAGGTGACATCCAGATGGCCTGAGGGCCAAACTGATACCGGAGCTTCATGCATATTCATTCATACCAAGAGGTAAGGTGACAGGATACATTTTTAGCATCTCTCTGGGCTCTGGCTCCATGAGACGGGATGGGGACCTTATATCACCTGATGACGCACCGTCAACAACTTCAGCTACCGATAAACATCCAGGGATGACATAAATTACTGCCATAGCTTTCAAGTGTGTGTGTGTGTGTGTGTGTGTGTGTGTGTGTGTGTGTGTGTGTGTGTGTGTGTGTGTGTGTGTGTGTGTGTGTGTGTGTGTGTGTAATACAGGGACTAAGTTGTATTTGTGGCTCTCTCTGCTGAGCAAAAGCTAATAAAGTCACCAAAACACTCAGAGAGCCTTGAAAAGCAGAGTAATTATTTCGTATGGATAGAAGCCTGCGTTGACGGGAAACGGCTAATGATTATTCCACGCTGTGGGCGCTCCTGCAAATCAATCCACACACAGCCACTCATGGCGAATCAAAGACAAACAATCAATATTAATATTTGCTGAATTCTCCGCATCACTGACTAACCTTTCATCCCTGCCTGGCATAAGCCAATTTCGTCCTCATTCAGGTTCAATTTGACATGTTTTTCCTGTTGGTCTCCCCGGGGTAATAGGCCTGAGTGGAATAATTAAGACTAGTGTGGCCTATAGCAGGTACTGCTCAGGCCTATAGCAGGTACTGTATATTAAGAGCAGCTCTATGCGGCTAGCTATGACATTTACTTTGATTTCATGCACTCACTCATTTCAGCACTCAGGACTTGTACAAGGCAAAGCAGTCCTTTGAACTATTGTTTGCGAGTGTTGGTGGTTCGACGAACTATGCTTGCATGATGAGTGATTTTGCCTGACAGCCAAAAACTTGTGTTAGCTCCCAGAGTAAATGCCTAGGCTTTATCTCAAAGGGTAATTGCGATCTTGGGTCATGCAGACAACCCAGGGTTGATACTTGGTCAATAAGGGAAGGAATGGCATAGTTTCTATAACATCCCGCTTCCTTTCAATTTACTCAACTGTATAATTCTTGAAGTTTACACGGTACTAATACAACGTCAAGCATAACATCTTCTGTCTTTAGATTCTGTTTTTTTGTGAAACATTCATTCTGCTCCTTTGTGCACTGAGCTGTTATCATAACAGGGGAAGGGGCTTCAGACTCTGGTTTGATGAGTTATCCTCACATTTCCTCTGAAGAAACAATGACACAGCAGTTTAACTGATGAATAGAAAACGAGGGAGAGAATCAAAGGGAATCAAAGGAATTATTGTTTGTTTTTGTTGCTTTTACCAGTTACTTTAAGGAGCCTTTCCTTTGTTGAAAAAGGGACCACACCACAAAGGAATTCCCCTAAGAGTGAACACTACAAAACATTTAGTCACGTCTAGACAGGGATTTAGCTACAGTATGATTACTACTGCTTCATCTCCAGGTATACACTTCTACTCGTGAGGTAGTTGGGATTCCTCCTTTACCTTAGCAAACATGTATTTTCTTAGCCGCAACATTGTCTGTTTCTGTTCTTAGCCAGCCACTAACGTTTCATATTTTATTAATAGAAATCTCATGCCAGATAAATACCTTGAGATTAATCATCAAGTTAGTTTTTTGGGGGTGTCCTGTTACATGACAAACAATACCATGTCTCTAAACCTATAACATAGCGTCCAGAAAGGCCAGTCTTTGTGTAAGCACAGATCTTTAGACAACACGCGAGGGCTGTGGCGAATCACTGCACACCCGGCTTGGCTCAACCCAGTGCACTTTAAATCAGCCAGCCAGACAGCACAGCCAGACAGCATAGCCAGACAGCACAGCCAGGACACTCGCTTCATTGAGACACCCATGTCACACACTAGTGCTCCAGAAGGGAATGGAGCGCTGTATAATGATCTATAGTGAATCCACAAAAACATCACCCTTGTTGGAGAGAGAGAGAGAGACTCTGACTCAGGTCCCAGGGTAACAAAGACTGGGTCACTCATAATACGTAGCTAAACTACTTCACAGTAGTATTGTATTTTTCTACACAGCTTCACTACTTTACGATAGCTTTGTAGGGATTTTGATGTCAACGTTCAGAAAAAAGATTGGGCGATAGCATCCACTTCCCCACTCTAGGAGGTTAACACTGTGGGATCAGGGACAGGAGAGGTGAATTTAAGGAGGGGGTTACTGTGATGTTAAAAGGGTTGGGCTGCTTCCCTATACTAAGAGGCCAGCTGCTGGTATGGGACTACCACCTACCATCACAGATGTTACTTCATGTATTGCTGTTCCTAAACTGTCCAGTATAATCATGGCAGGGTTGTCAGACCCAATTCCCCATCATGTACTTTAAGAGGACCCACAAAGCCATGTTTACTGATGCAGTTTGATTATAAGACCACAGTCAGTTCGTCAGTTGGCTGGGATCCATGTTGGAACAGAGCTCAGGAATGACAAACATCATCACTCATCTGGTGAAGATAGCCAGGGGTTGGGGGCTCATGCAGACACCAATGAAGAGGACCACACACACACACACACACACACACACACACACACACACACACACACACACACACACACACACACACACACACACACACACACACACACACACACACACACACAGGTTAGGGTTTAAGGGACTCACCTGGTGATGATGGCCAGGTGTGGGGGGCTCATGCAGACACCCATGAAGAGGACTACGTTCTCATGTCGGGTGTTACGGTAGGCCATCACCTCCCGCTTGAAGGCCTTCAGCTGGTCCTCGTTGTCCCGCTCGATGTCGATGAGGCGGATGGCCACCTCACCATGCCAGCGCCCGTGGAACACCAGGCCGAAGCGACCTGAAGAGAGCAGCAGGTAACTTAGAGGTTAGAAAGATGGACCTGGTCGCAGGTTCAAATCTCAAGTGGGATCTGAATTGGTAACTAAAGGACTACCAGTGTCAGATCCCAGCTAAAATGTCCCACCATTGTGACCCTGAAGCAAGGCACTTCAGGGCAGCAGGTAGCCTAGTGGTTAGAGCATTGGGCCAGCAACCGAAAGGTCTGACAACCCTGCCACCGAAAGGTTGCTGGATTGAATCCTCAAACTGACAAGGTAAAAATCTGTCGTTCTACCCTTGAACAAGGCACTGTTCCCCGGTATGCTGTCATTGTAAATAAGAATTTGTTCTGACTTGCCTAGTTACATTTATTAAAAAAAATGTAAACATAGCTCCAAGGATTCTGCACAATGGCTGACCATGTGCTCTTTTCAAATGAATGTGACTGTGTTGTATGGGGCAATATAGAACAGATGTAACAGTTGGACTAATACAATTGTTTTGTATTCTATTCTATTACCTTTCCCGATGAGCTCTCCTATCTCCAGCTGTTTGAAGGGGATGTCCCACTCCTGGAGGAAGATGGATGTCTGACTGGCCTTGCGGGGGAAGTTGCGGGCCGACAACAGAGACAGGTTCATCTCCTCAAATTCATCCTCCGAATCCTCCACCTCATCGTTCTGTTCAGGAGAGAAAGATGAAGAGGAGAGGAAGATGAAGAGGAGAGGAAGATGAAGAGGAAGATGAAGAGGAGAGGAAAATGAAGAGAAGATGAAGAGGAGAGGAACAGAAGAGGAAGATGAGGATGAAGAGAAGATGAAGAGGAGAGGAAGATGAAGAAGAAGAAGAGAGAAAGAGGAAGATGAGGAAAAGAGGAAGATGAGAGGAAGATGAAGATGAGAGGAAGATGAAGATGAGAGGAAGATGGAGAGGAAGATGAAGAGGAGAGGAAGATGAGGAGGAGAGGAAGATGATGAGAGGAAAATGAAGGGGAGAGGAAGATGAAGAGGAGAGGAAGGCAGCTTTATAGGGGAAGTGGAAAACAGGCAGCTTTATAGGGGAAGTGGAAAACAGGCAGATTTATAGGGGAAGTGGAAAACAGGCAGCTTTATACGGGAAGTGGAAAACAGGCAGCTTCATAGGGGAAGTGGAAAACAGGCAGCTTCATAGGGGAAGTGGAAAACAGGCAGCTTTATAGGGGAAGTGGAAAACAGGCAGCTTTATAGGGGAAGTGGAAAACAGGCAGCTTCATAGGGGAAGTGGAAAACAGGCAGCTTTATAGGGGAAGTGGAAAACAGGCAGCTTCATAGGGGAAGTGGAAAACAGGCAGCTTTATAGGGGAAGTGGAAATCAGGCAGCTTTATAGGGGAAGTGGAAAACAGGCAGCTTTATAGGGGAAGTGGAAAACAGGCAGCTTTATAGGGGAAGTGGAAAACAGGCAGCTTTATAAGGGAAGTGGAAAACAGGCAGCTTTATAAGGGAAGTGGAAAACAGGCAGCTTTATAGGGGAAGTGGAAAACAGGCAGCTTAATATGAGAAGTGGAAAACAGTCAGCTTTATAGGGGAAGTGGAAAACAGTCAGCTTCATAGGGGAAGTGGAAAACAGGCAGCTTCATAGGGGAAGTGGAAAACAGGCAGCTTCATAGGGGAAGTGGAAAACAGGCAGCTTTATAGGGGAAGTAGAAAACAGGCAGCTTTATAGGGGAAGTGGAAAACAGGCAGCTTCATAGGGGAAGTGGAAAACAGGCAGATTTATAGGGGAAGTGGAAAACAGGCAGCTTTATAGGGGAAGTGGAAAACAGGCAGCTTCATAGGGGAAGTGGAAAACAGGCAGCTTTATAGGGGAAGTGGAAATCAGGCAGCTTTATAGGGGAAGTGGAAAACAGGCAGCTTTATAAGGGAAGTGGAAAACAGGCAGCTTTATATGGGAAGTGGAAAACAGGCAGCTTTATAGGGGAAGTGGAAAACAGTCAGCTTCATAGGGGAAGTGGAAAACAGGAAGCTTTATAGGGGAAGTGGAAAACAGGCAGCTTTATATGGGAAGTGGAAAACAGGCAGCTTTATAAGGGAAGTGGAAAACAGGCAGCTTCATAGGGGAAGTGGAAAACAGGCAGCTTAATATGAGAAGTGGAAAACAGGCAGCTTTATAGGGGAAGTGGAAAACAGGCAGCTTAATATGAGAAGTGGAAAACAGTCAGCTTCATAGGGGAAGTGGAAAACAGGAAGCTTTATAGGGGAAGTGGAAAACAGTCAGCTTTATATGGGAAGTGGAAAACAGTCAGCTTCATAGGGGAAGTGGAAAACAGGCAGCTTTATAGGGGAAGTGGAAAACAGGCAACTTTATAGGGGAAGTGGAAAACAGGCAGCTTTATAAGGGAAGTGGAAAACAGGCAGCTTTATAAGGGAAGTGGAAAACAGGCAGCTTTATAGGGGAAGTGGAAAACAGGCAGCTTAATATGAGAAGTGGAAAACAGGCAGCTTTATAGGGGAAGTGGAAAACAGTCAGCTTCATAGGGGAAGTGGAAAACAGGCAGCTTTATAGGGGAAGTGGAAAACAGGCAGCTTTATATGGGAAGTGGAAAACAGGCAGCTTTATAGGGGAAGTGGAAAACAGGCAGCTTCATAGGGGAAGTGGAAAACAGGCAGATTTATATGGGAAGTGGAAAACAGGCAGCTTTATAGGGGAAGTGGAAAACAGGCAGCTTTATATGGGAAGTGGAAAACAGTCAGCTTTATAGGGGAAGTGGGAAGCAGTCAGCTTCATATGGGAAGTGGTAAACAGGCAGCATTATAGGGGAAGTGGAAAACAGTCAGCTTTATAAGGGAAGTTGAAAACAGGCAGCTTTATAAGGGAAGTGGAAAACTGGCAGCTTTATAGGGGAAGTGGAAAACAGGAAGCTTAATATGGGAAGTGGAAAACAGGCAGCTTTTTAGGGGAAGTGGAAAACTGGCAGCTTTATAGGGGAAGTGGAAAACAGGAAGCTTAATATGGGAAGTGGAAAACAGGCAGCTTTATAGGGGAAGTGGAAAACTGGCAGCTTCATTTGGGAAGTGGAAAACAGTCAGCTTTATAGGGAAAGTGGGAAACAGTCAGCTTCATATGGGAAGTGGAAAACAGTCAGCTTTATAGGGGAAGTGGAAAACAGTCAGTTTTATAGGGGAAGAGGAAAACAGTCAGCTTCATATGGGAAGTGGAAAACAGTCAGCTTTATAGGAAAAGTGGGAAACAGTCAGCTTAATATGGGAAGTGGAAAACAGGCAGCATTATAGGGGAAGTGGAAAACAGGCAGCTTTATAGGGAAGTTGAAAACAGGCAGCTTTATAAGGGAAGTGGAAAACTGGCAGCTTTATAGGGGAAGTGGAAAACAGTCAGCTTCATAGGGGAAGTGGAAAACAGGCAGATTTATAGGGGAAGTGGAAAACTGCAGCTTCATAGGGGAAGTGGAAAACTGGCAGCTTCATATGGGAAGTGGAAAACAGTCCGCTTTATAGGGAAAGTGGGAAACAGTCAGCTTCATAGGGGAAGTGGAAAACAGGCAGATTTATAGGGGAAGTGGAAAACTGGCAGCTTTATGGGGAAGTGGAAATCAGGCAGCTTTATAGGAAGTGGAAAACAGGCAGCTTTATAGGGGAAGTGGAAAACAGGCAGCTTTATAGGGGAAGTGGAAAACAGGCGGCTTTATAAGGAAGTGGAAAACAGGCAGCTTTATAAGGAAGTGGAAAACAGGCAGCTTTATATGGGAAGTGGAAAACAGGCAGCTTAATATGAGAAGTGGAAAACAGGCAGCTTCATAGGGAAGTGGAAAACAGTCAGCTTCATAGGGGAAGTGGAAAACAGGCAGCTTTATAGGGGAAGTGGAAAACAGGCAGCTTTATATGGGAAGTGGAAAACAGGCAGCATTATAGGGGAAGTGGAAAACAGTCAGCTTCATAGGGGAAGTGGAAAACAGGCAGATTTATATGGGAAGTGGAAAACAGGCAGCTTTATAGGGGAAGTGGAAAACAGGCAGCTTTATATGGGAAGTGGAAAACAGTCAGCTTTATAGGGGAAGTGAGAAGCAGTCAGCTTCATAGGGGAAGTGGTAAACAGGCAGCATTATAGGGGAAGTGGAAAACAGGCAGCTTTATAAGGGAAGTTGAAAACAGGCAGCTTTATAAGGGAAGTGGAAAACTGGCAGCTTTATTGGGGAAGTGGAAAACAGGAAGCTTAATATGGGAAGTGGAAAACTGGCAGCTTTATAGGGGAAGTGGAAAACTGGCAGCTTTATAGGGGAAGTGGAAATCAGGCAGCTTTATAGGGGAAGTGGAAAACAGGCAGCTTTATAGGGGAAGTGGAAAACAGGCAGCTTTATAGGGGAAGTGGAAAACAGGCAGCTTAATAAGGGAAGTGGAAAACAGGCAGCTTTATAAGGGAAGTGGAAAACAGGCAGCTTTATAGGGGAAGTGGAAAACAGGCAGCTTAATATGAGAAGTGGAAAACAGGCAGCTTTATAGGGGAAGTGGAAAACAGTCAGCTTCATAGGGGAAGTGGAAAACAGGCAGCTTTATAGGGGAAGTGGAAAACAGGCAGCTTTATATGGGAAGTGGAAAACAGGCAGCATTATAGGGGAAGTGGAAAACAGTCAGCTTCATAGGGGAAGTGGAAAACAGGCAGATTTATATGGGAAGTGGAAAACAGGCAGCTTTATAGGGGAAGTGGAAAACAGTCAGCTTTATAGGGGAAGTGGGAAGCAGTCAGCTTCATAGGGGAAGTGGTAAACAGGCAGCATTATAGGGGAAGTGGAAAACAGGCAGCTTTATAAGGGAAGTTGAAAACAGGCAGCTTTATAAGGGAAGTGGAAAACTGGCAGCTTTATTGGGGAAGTGGAAAACAGGAAGCTTAATATGGGAAGTGGAAAACAGGCAGCTTTTTAGGGGAAGTGGAAAACTGGCAGCTTTATAGGGGAAGTGGAAAACAGGAAGCTTAATATGGGAAGTGGAAAACAGGCAGCTTTATAGGGGAAGTGGAAAACTGGCAGCTTCATTTGGGAAGTGGAAAACAGTCAGCTTTATAGGGAAAGTGGGAAACAGTCAGCTTCATATGGGAAGTGGAAAACAGTCAGCTTTATAGGGGAAGTGGAAAACAGTCAGTTTTATAGGGGAAGAGGAAAACAGTCAGCTTCATATGGGAAGTGGAAAACAGTCAGCTTTATAGGAAAAGTGGGAAACAGTCAGCTTAATATGGGAAGTGGAAAACAGGCAGCATTATAGGGGAAGTGGAAAACAGGCAGCTTTATAGGGAAGTTGAAAACAGGCAGCTTTATAAGGGAAGTGGAAAACTGGCAGCTTTATAGGGGAAGTGGAAAACAGTCAGCTTCATAGGGGAAGTGGAAAACAGGCAGATTTATAGGGGAAGTGGAAAACTGCAGCTTCATAGGGGAAGTGGAAAACTGGCAGCTTCATATGGGAAGTGGAAAACAGTCCGCTTTATAGGGAAAGTGGGAAACAGTCAGCTTCATAGGGGAAGTGGAAAACAGGCAGATTTATAGGGGAAGTGGAAAACTGGCAGCTTTATAGGGGAAGTGGAAATCAGGCAGCTTTATAGGGGAAGTGGAAAACAGGCAGCTTTATAGGGGAAGTGGAAAACAGGCAGCTTTATAGGGGAAGTGGAAAACAGGCGGCTTTATAAGGGAAGTGGAAAACAGGCAGCTTTATAAGGGAAGTGGAAAACAGGCAGCTTTATATGGGAAGTGGAAAACAGGCAGCTTAATATGAGAAGTGGAAAACAGGCAGCTTCATAGGGGAAGTGGAAAACAGTCAGCTTCATAGGGGAAGTGGAAAACAGGCAGCTTTATAGGGGAAGTGGAAAACAGGCAGCTTTATATGGGAAGTGGAAAACAGGCAGCATTATAGGGGAAGTGGAAAACAGTCAGCTTCATAGGGGAAGTGGAAAACAGGCAGATTTATATGGGAAGTGGAAAACAGGCAGCTTTATAGGGGAAGTGGAAAACAGGCAGCTTTATATGGGAAGTGGAAAACAGTCAGCTTTATAGGGGAAGTGAGAAGCAGTCAGCTTCATAGGGGAAGTGGTAAACAGGCAGCATTATAGGGGAAGTGGAAAACAGGCAGCTTTATAAGGGAAGTTGAAAACAGGCAGCTTCATAAGGGAAGTGGAAAACTGGCAGCTTTATTGGGGAAGTGGAAAACAGGAAGCTTAATATGGGAAGTGGAAAACTGGCAGCTTTATAGGGGAAGTGGAAAACTGGCAGCTTTATAGGGGAAGTGGAAATCAGGCAGCTTTATAGGGGAAGTGGAAAACAGGCAGCTTTATAGGGGAAGTGGAAAACAGGCAGCTTTATAGGGGAAGTGGAAAACAGGCAGCTTAATAAGGGAAGTGGAAAACAGGCAGCTTTATAAGGGAAGTGGAAAACAGGCAGCTTTATAGGGGAAGTGGAAAACAGGCAGCTTAATATGAGAAGTGGAAAACAGGCAGCTTTATAGGGGAAGTGGAAAACAGTCAGCTTCATAGGGGAAGTGGAAAACAGGCAGCTTTATAGGGGAAGTGGAAAACAGGCAGCTTTATATGGGAAGTGGAAAACAGGCAGCATTATAGGGGAAGTGGAAAACAGTCAGCTTCATAGGGGAAGTGGAAAACAGGCAGATTTATATGGGAAGTGGAAAACAGGCAGCTTTATAGGGGAAGTGGAAAACAGTCAGCTTTATAGGGGAAGTGGGAAGCAGTCAGCTTCATAGGGGAAGTGGTAAACAGGCAGCATTATAGGGGAAGTGGAAAACAGGCAGCTTTATAAGGGAAGTTGAAAACAGGCAGCTTTATAAGGGAAGTGGAAAACTGGCAGCTTTATTGGGGAAGTGGAAAACAGGAAGCTTAATATGGGAAGTGGAAAACTGGCAGCTTTATAGGGGAAGTGGAAAACAGGAAGCTTCATAGGGGAAGTGGAAAACAGGCAGCTTTATAGGGGAAGTGGAAAACAGGCAGCTTTATAGGGGAAGTGGAAAAATGTCCATTTGACTGGGTCTTTCCATTCCAAATAAAGTTGGAGAACAGGCCATTAATTTTACTTAAAAGGTTGGATGGATTTGAAACAAGGCCTGGAATAAATAAATCAACCTTGGTAATATATTAATTTTGAAAATGTTGACCCTACGTACCTAACATAACAATGGTGAGAGATCTTCATATCTGAATATTAGTTTCAATCTTATCTATTAAAGGGATACTTCGGGATTTTGGCAATAAGGCCCTTTCTCTACCAGCATGCTAGTAGATACCATAGACTTCCAGTCATTGCGCTAGTTAGCATTAGTTCGCGAAACTACCTCTAACCTCCTTTATACTGGACACAGATACATAAAAATGGTATCCACAAGTTCCTCTGACTCTGGGGAAGTAGATAAAGGGCCTCATTGCCAAAACCCTGAAGTCTCCTTTTAGGGGTAATTTATTTGATATGCCTCCTAAAGATTGCATGGTATTAGTACACGAAGGTATTTCACATGTGTCTTTGTCCATTTCCATTTAAATGTACTTTCAAAGCTTGAGAAGTCCTGATTAGAAATTGGCATTATTTCACTCTGAATCCTGATACAGCACCATGTGTATCCAACAGTAGTAAAATAAATGACAGAGAATGTTCTGGTTCAGATAAATGAACTAAAATGTAATCTGCAAACAATGACATCACATGTTGACCTCCACCAATCTCCATTCTCCCGGATTGAGGCATGAGTTCTAATTATTGATGCTATGGGTTCAGTGGCGAAAGAGAACAGATAATTAGACAAACTAGTTGTATACTTCTTGAATGTGCTATCCTCTATCCTCTGGGCTCAAACCTCTATCCTCTATCCTCCATCCTCTGGGCTCTATCCTCCATCCTCTGTGCTCTATCCTCTATCCTCTAGGCTCTATCCTCTATCCTCTGGGCTCTATCCTCTATCCTCTGGGCTCTATCCTCTATCCTCTGGGCTCTATCCTCTATCCTCTGGGCTCTATCCTCTATCCTCTGGGCTCTATCCTCTATCCTCTTGGCTCTATCCTGTATCCTCTAGGCTCTGGGCTCTATCCTCTATCCTCTGGGCTCTGTCCTCTATCCTCTATCTTCTATCCTCTGGGCTCTGTCCTCTATTCTCTATCCTCTGGGCTCTACTGTGTAATTATTACATTATATTCTAATACAATCCAATTAAATGAAATTTAAACGGTGAAAATGGACAGCCTTGTTGTGTGGTTGCAGAGGATTGCCATCTGGAGCGTCAGCTTGCCAAACTATAACGAAAATGACGAACGCTACACAGATTTTATTTAGAAACAAATCCTACAATTTCATTAGAGGGTGGACTCACGTCTGATGTAGGTTCCACTTCAATCTGTAGTAAAGGGTTTAAAGGGTTCATCTCGACTCTGTAAGCAAGAGGAGGGCATGCAGATGGGATGAGCATTTTACATTGCACACGCTAGCATCACACACACATTTTACATTGCACACGCTAGCATCACACACACATTTTACATTGCACACGCTAGCATCACACACACATTTTACATTGCACACGCTAGCATCACACACACATTTTACATTGCACACGCTAGAATCACACACACATTTTACATTGCACACGCTAGCATCACACACACATTTTACATTGCACACGCTAGTATCATACATCTGCAATGAACCGTGTTGAATTACGCATCATGGACGGTGATTAAACACCATGCACTTTCTGAACCCTCCTTTCTGTTTATCTAGCTAGGTGGCCAGGCAGAAAGGCATTCTACAAGTAAGCTCTTCTAACCTCTGTCATCAGTAGAGCTGTACACACATGCATACACACACACACACAACCAACCCACATCCCCCCCACACACACCCAACCCACATCCCCACTCCCCCCCACACACACACACATCCTTCTCTGTGTGCAGAGTAATACTACTGGTGGCCCAGTGTTGTGATGGTGACGGTGTATGAAATTATGTATGTGATTCCTGTGGTATATGTGGCCCCTGGTAGGGCCTCAGTCTCCTAATGAAAGGATCCAGCCAGGGCCAGAGAGAGGCCCTCATTAACCCAGAGAAGAGGCGGGGGAAATTGCCAGCTGGTACTAGACTCTGGCTGGGTGAGGGAGTGCATGGAGCCACAAACAGAGGAGAGGACTGGCTTTAACTACATCATGAGAACGTGGGTTTCATAACCAAGATAATGGATTCACATTTGTCAGAAAAAGAGAGAGAGGCGGGAGAGAAGGTGAGAGAGGGGGAGAGAAGGAAAGAGAGAGGGGGAGAGAAGGAGAGAGAGAGGGGGAGAGAGCAAGAGAGAGGGGGAGAGAAGGTGAGAGAAGGAGAGGTAGAGAGAGCAAGAGAGAGAAAGAGCGAGAAAGACAGAGGGAGAAAAAGCAAGAGAGCGATAGAGAGAAAGAGAGAGCGATAGAGAGTGCAAGAGAGAGAAAGAGCAAGACAGAGATAGAGAGGGAGAAAAGCAAGATGGCTGCACCTTTCCCCAGTCATATTGACCCTGAAATAACACCTGTGTCAGTCACTTAGAAGGTATAAAAAAACATTAGAAAGTCATTAAAACAGTAACCTATTTCTGTCAGCTTTAAAATCCACCAAAAATTGACTATGAAAATCGTCCATGAAAGCTAGTTTAGGTTTATTTGAACATCTTGGTACATAGAGTAAGCAGTTTCTAAAAGCTAAAGTTACTGAGCGCTACCTTGCATTTATTTATGTGATCGATTTAGAGTCCAAAGACATTGTCATCACTCCTCGTCTTCTCCTTCTGCTTGTTTTCGGCAGCCGTGGAATCCAGTCGGCATCCTAACTATAGCATGAGATTAAGGCCATGCTAACATTAGCCCCAGAGTGTTTGTCTTGTCCTGCATCTCTCATTGAAATTGTCACAAAAACGTCTTTGCTCCAATAACTTTAAGTCCCTGTCCATCCCTCGACCAATGGAGGGACAGAGACCGACAGACGAGATGTGATATGAGGATTATCTGAAATGGTCTGTTTGTTGCCCACAATATCATGCGAACATTGCTCTGCGTCTGCGTCTGCGTCTTCGTCGCGCTACAAAATGTCTTGGCATTTTATTTAAAAACAAAATGGATGTCATTTTCTGACCTACTTCACTGGTGGAGGGAGACAGAGGAAGAATCAGAGCTATCCCACTGGGCGCATCTAGTTTTGGCGGGTTGCCTAGTGGTTCGAGTGACGGGTTGGCGGGTTGGCTAGCGGTTAGAGTGGCGGGTTGGCTAGCGGTTAGAGTGGCGGGTTGGCTGGAGGTTAGAGTGGCGGGTTGGCTGGCGGTTAGAGTGGCGGGTTGGCTAGCGGTTAGAGTGGCGGGTTGGCTGGAGGTTAGAGTGGCGGGTTGGCTGGCGGTTAGAGTGGCGGGTTGGCTAGCGGTTAGAGTGGCGGGTTGGCTAGCGGTTAGAGTGGCGGGTTGGCTAGCGGTTAGAGTGGCGGGTTGGCTAGCGGTTAGAGTGGCGGGTTGGCTAGCGGTTAGAGTGGCGGGTTGGCTAGCGGTTAGAGTGGCGGGTTGGCTAGCGGTTAGAGTGGCAGGTTGGCTAGCGGTTAGAGTGGCGGGTTGCCTAGTGGTTAAAGTGGCGGGTTGGCGGGTTGGCTAGCGGTTAGAGTGGCGGGTTGGCTAGCGGTTAGAGTGGCGGGTTGCCTAGTGGTTAGAGTGGTGGGTTGGCTAGTGGTTAGAGTGGCGGGTTGCCTAGTGGTTAGAGTGGCGGGTTGGCGGGTTGGCTAGCGGTTAGAGTGGTGGGTTGGCTAGCGGTTAGAGTGGTGGGTTGGCTAGCGGTTAGAGTGGCGGGTTGCCTAGTGGTTAGAGTGGCGGGTTGCCTAGTGGTTCGAGTGGCGGGTTGGCTAGTGGTTAGAGTGGCGGGTTGGCTAGTGGTTAGAGTGGTGGGTTGGCTAGTGGTTCGAGTGGCGGGTTGGCTAGTGGTTAGAGTGGTGGGTTGGCTAGTGGTTAGAGTGGCGGGTTGGCTAGTGGTTAGAGTGGCGGGTTGGCTAGTGGTTAGAGTGGCGGGTTGGCTAGTGGTTAGAGTGGTGGGTTGGCTAGTGGTTAGAGTGGCGGGTTGGCGGGTTGGCTAGTGGTTAGAGTGGTGGGTTGGCTAGCGGTTAGAGTGGTGGGTTGGCTAGTGGTTAGAGTGGAGGGTTGGCTAGTGGTTAGAGTGGCGGGTTGCCTAGTGGTTAGAGTGGCGGGTTGGCTAGTGGTTAGAGTGGCGGGTTGGCTAGTGGTTAGAGTGGTGGGTTGGCTAGTGGTTCGAGTGGCGGGTTGGCTAGTGGTTAGAGTGGTGGGTTGGCTAGTGGTTAGAGTGGCGGGTTGGCTAGTGGTTAGAGTGGTGGGTTGGCTAGTGGTTAGAGTGGCGGGTTGGCTAGTGGTTAGAGTGGTGGGTTGGCTAGTGGTTAGAGTGGCGGGTTGGCGGGTTGGCTAGTGGTTAGAGTGGTGGGTTGGCTAGCGGTTAGAGTGGAGGGTTGGCTAGTGGTTAGAGTGGCGGGTTGCCTAGTGGTTAGAGTGGCGGGTTGGCTAGTGGTTAGAGTGGCGGGTTGCCTAGTGGTTAGAGCGGCAGGTTGGCTAGTGGTTGGAGTGTTGGACTAGTAACTGTAAGGTTGCAAGATCAAATCCCTGAGCTGACAAGGTAAAAATCTGCCGTTCTGCCCCATAACAAGGCAGTTAACCCACTGTTCCTAGGCTGTCATTGAAAAAAAGATTTTTTTCTTAACTGGCATGCCTAGTTAAATAAAGGTAAAATAAAAAAATTACGCTGATGACTTTTTGCAAATCCTATTAGTTTTCCACGTCGATTCAAGGTCATTACATTGGTGTTTTGGGTTGAAATGGCGTGGAAACAATGTTGATTCAACCAGTTTTTGCCCATTAGGATTTAAAACATTTTATTTCCTTCAACAACCCGTCTAGATTGACTAAGGTCAGAATAGTCACGATAACTCATATTGTTTATATTGTATCCAAGATGTCAACAGCGTTATGGCCGACACTCCTCCCAAGCTACTTGGCAGACTTCCCTTCAACCACCCCTTCTAGATTGACTAAGGTCTGAATTAAATTGTCTCTGACAATTACTTATCTGCTGCAGGGTGTGTTTCTGTGGCCGACACAGCTCCCAAGGTACTGGGAAGACTTTATGTTGCGTGTCAACTCAAAAGATTGACACCTCACTGACAGTCTCATTAGATGTTGATTGCGTGACATTAGTTTACTAGCTGGTACCATGGTTGAGCCAAAACAAATAGAAAGAAAGCAATCCCGTTTCCTAGCTTCCTACTTACCCCGGCTCAGACAGGACAGGGTGCAGGATGACCTGGGGTGCCCTGCTGGGGGCCTCTGGGGCCAGGGCCACATCTAGAGAGGAGAGGCATACTGTAAATCATACAACACTGGACATTACATAGTCTTTATACCACAGCACAGTGTAATATCACATACAGTGCATTTGGAAAGTATTCAGACCCCTTGACTTTTTCCACATTTTGTTACGTTACAGCCTTATTCTAAAAGTGATTAAATAGTTTTTTTCCCTCATCGATCTACACACAATACACCATAATGACAAAGCAAAAACATATTTTTAGATTTTTTTTTACAAAAAACTGAAAAAAAAATGAAAAAGGGGGGAGGGGAAATAAACAAATACATTGTATAAACAAAGAGGAGACTGATGAGAGGAGACTGAGGGGAGGAGAGGAGACTGAAGGGAGGAGACTGAGGAGAGAAGACTGACGAGAGGAGATTGAGGAGAGGCTGCCGAGGAGGAGAGGAGACTGAGGTGGGGAGACTGAGGAGAGGAGAAAGAGGAGACTGGGGAGAGGAGAGGAGACAGAGAAGAGGAGCCTGAGGATAGAAGAGGAACCTGAGAGGAGGAGACTGAAGAGAGAAGACTGAGGAGAGGAGAGGAGGCTGAAGAGAGGAGATTGAGGGGAGGAGACTGAGGAGAGGAGCCTGAGGAGAGGAGTCTGAAGAGAGGAGTCTGAAGAGAGGAGACTGGGGAGAGGAGACTGGGAAGAGGAGACTGAGGAGAGGAGACTGAGGAGAGGAGACTGACGAGAGGGGAGAAGAGCCCGAGGAGAAGAGACTGAGGAGAGGAGACTGATGAGAGGAGTCTGAGGAGAGGAGTCTGAGGAGAGGAGACTGACGAGAGGAGAGGAGACTAAGGAGAGGAGACTAAGGAGAGGAGACTGTATTCTGCACAGCAGGAAATGCACTTGCAATGTATTCAAGGTTTAAAAATCCTTCTAAAGCTGGTCATTTTCACTTTAAAATGTCAGACTTTATTTGCCATAATTAAAACGTATCAACCCTTACAAAAAAACACAACAATTCAGAGTTCCTGTTGCTGCAGGATTAAGATCCACAGCTCTAAAAGACTCTGTAATGGTCCAGCTAGACAACAGAGACCAGCAGCAGCAGGCTTTTATTTGGTTCTATTCCATAGAAGAGCCTGAGGAGAGGAGACTGAGGAGAGGAGGCTGAGGAGAATGAGGAGAGGAGACTGAGGAGAGGAGAGGAGACTGATGAGAGGAGAAGAGACTGAGGAGAGGAGACTGATGAGAGGAGAACTACTGAGGTAAGGAGAATGATGAGAGGAGACTGAGGAGAGGAGATTGAGGAGAGGAGATTGAGGAGAGGATACCGAGGAGAGGAGACTGAGGAGAGGAGACTGCGGAGAGGAGAAAGAGAAGAGGAGCCTGAGGAGAGAAGAGGAATCTGAGAGGAGGAGACTGAGGAGAGAAGACTGAGGAGAGGAGTCTGAAGAGAGTAGACTGGGGAGAGGAGACTGGGGAGAGGGGACTGAGGAGAGGAGACTGGGGAGAGGAGACTCAGGGGAGGAGACTGAGGGGAGGAGACTGGGAAGAGGAGAGTGACAAGAGGGGAGAGGAGGCTGAGGAGAGCAGACTGAGGAGAGAAGAGGAGACTGAGGAGAGGAGAATGGGGAGAGGAGAATGAGAAGAGGAGACTGAGGAGGGGAGACTGACAAGAGGATACTGAGAAGTGGAAACTGATGAGAGGAAACTGGCAAGAGGAGACTGACGAGGGGAGACTGAGGAGAGGAGAATGAGGAGAGGAGTCTGAGGAGAGGAGACTGACAAGGGGAGACTGAGGAGGGGAGTCTGAGGAGAGGAGACTGAGGAGAGGAGCCTGAGGAGAGGAGGGGAGACTGACAAGGGGAGACTGAGGAGGGGAGTCTGAGGAGAGGAGTCTGACGAGAGGAGACTGAGGAGTGAGGTCTGAGGGGAGGAGAGAGACTGAGGAGAGGAGTCTGAGGAGAGGAGACTGAAGAGGGGAGTCTGAGGAGAGGAGACTGAGGAGAGGAGCCTGAGGAGAGGAGGGGAGACTGACAAGGGGAGACTGAGGATGGGAGTCTGACGAGAGGAGACTGAGGAGTGAGGTCTGAGGGGAGGAGAGAGACTGAGGAGAGGAGTCTGAGGAGAGGAGACTGAGGAGAGGAGACAGGAATGGAGTCTGAGGGGAGGAGAGGAGACTGAGGGGAGGATACTGAGGGGAGTAGAGGAGGCTGAGGAGAGGAGTCTGACGAGAGGAGACTGACGAGAGGGTAGGAGACTGACGAGAGGAGACTGACGAGAGGAGACTGATGAGGGGAGACTGACAAGAGGATACTGAGGAGTGGAGTCTGACGAGAGGAGACTGACGAGAGGGGAGGAGACTGACGAGAGGAGACTGACGAGAGGAGTCTGATACGAGGAGACTGAGGAGGGGAGACTGAAGAGGGGGGACTGAAAGAGGAGACTGAGGAGAGGAGTCTGAGGAGAGGAGACTGAGGAGAGGAGGCTGAAGAGAGGAGATTGAGGGGAGGAGACTGAGGAGAGGAGTCTGAGGAGAGGAGACTGAGGAGAGGAGACTGAGGAGAGGAGACTGAGGAGAGGAGTCTGAGGAGAGGAGACTGAGGAGAGGAGACTGAGGAGAGGTGAGAAGGCTGAAGAGAGGAGATTGAGGGGAGGAGACTGAGGAGAGGAGTCTGAGGAGAGGAGACTGAGGAGAGGAGACTGAGGAGAGGCTCTAAAGGCTCTAAATTAAGGGACCAAAAACTAAGACAGGCGTTAGAGTTTAGAACCTGTCAAGGAGGAGAGAACAGAATCATCAAATCACAACATCAAACGTACCCTCCTCCTTCGGCCTGGTGCAGTATGGGTATCGTAATGCTCAATTATAAGGCACTTACCTGGGAAGATGAACTGCTGCTTGTATTTGAAGTAAGAAGAGGCTGGATAGAAGGGGAGAGGGAGAGAGGGAGGAGGGAGAGCGAGAGTGGATCAGAGTTATGGTGCGGACCCTTTTGGTCTTCTTTCACTGACAATCAGCACAGAGCTGGGTTCATAGAAGGGTTGAAATGACAAGAATGGCATGTCTTTCCTAGAGCAGAGATGTTGAACAGACAGCTCTAAAAATCAAACAGTAGTAACACTAAATGTACTACTTCTATCAGAAGAAATGTCTAAATTAAGTACCTGTTAAATTGAACTGTTTCTGTAGCCGTGCCGACTGTGGGGAGGGGTGCAGGGGGGAGGGAGGGGTGGCACTGGAGGGGGGGGGAACGGGGAGGAAGGAGTGGAGGAGGTGGTGGAGGAGGGGTTACTACTGGAGTCTGGCTGGTACGGGACAGGAATGTGATCCTGAGGACAGAAAGAGATTGGGAGAGAGGAAAAGAGAGAGGGAGAAAGAGAGGGACAGTGAGAGTGAGAGCGAGAGAGAGAAAGAGAGAGGGAGAGAGAAATAGTGAGAGAAAGGGATAGAGAGGGAGAGTGAGGGGAGTAAAGAGAGAGATACAGAGAGAGATAAGGGGAGAGCGAGAGGGGGGAGAGAGAGAGAGATAAGCAGAGAGATACATAATTAAACAGACCAGTATTATAGTTTATCTCTATGGCCATTAGCAGGTGGAACTAGTATCTTTTCAGACACTTCCTCATTCACAAGATAGCACCTAACAACGCACCTGTCATCTAATGGTGTTGTTATGATGAGGTTCCGTAGAGATACTAGAGAGATATGTGCTCTGGGAGCTAAAAGCTCTTTTACGTGGTCGGGTAGAAATAAGTGGCCTTGGTTGACCTCTCTCATTATGGAGCGTTGCTGTGTGTGTTGTTGACTTATAGCTGCTAATACTATGTTCATTTCCTGGTTGTATTGGGGAAGTCGTACAGAGTGAGGGAGTGAAGAAACTCTGGTCTCAAACTACAGTAGTAACGGTCATAGTGAATTAGCAGATGTCCATTAAAAGTATTTCGTTAAAAAAGGCGAAACTAATGACAGGACAAAGTGAGGTAAAACTCTGAACTGTAAGGGCCACAAAATGTTGCCTAAAATGTAACAGGGCAGTAAAATGCCCCTTATGAAGTTATGATGAGGGTGTAGAGGTTTTCAGTTCTGTAATCCCAAACAGTGTTTGAAGAATTGTAAAGTATACATCTGTTGGCTCCTGTTTGAAGTGTGAAAATGAATTAGTACAACAACAAAAAACATCCAATAGACTGATTAATCCAGTACTGCTAGTCCGTCTGAGAGACTGAGCTTCAGGGGATTTCAAACAGAAAGAAAGAACAGATGGACTTTTGATAAGACAGACCTCAGATGTGGAGCCCAAAGCAGTTTGTGTGTGTGTGTGTGTACGGTGGTTCCTACCTTGTTGATTTTGCTGGTTTTGGGCAGCGTCTGACTGATGTGCAGGTCTGTGTACCTGAGGGGGTTGTTGATGTCACATGGTACCGATTCAGTGCGTACCAAACGAGCTGGTAGAGACAGAATCAGACATAAACAACAGAACACTGAGTGAGGGCGTTGAGCAGATGTGATATGGCTGTCCATGAGAGAAAGTCTTTATCTACTCAAATTTCCAAATGTGTTAAATGGAAGAAGGTCCCTTTTTACTATCGCAAGGGAACACTTAAGAACACCCTAAGATAGCTGGCCAACTTCAAGTAGCAGAGACTTCACAAAGGTTCTGTAGTTAAAGAAAGAAAGGTTGATTAATTGATTGTTTTACCTTGATTTCCTTGGTGATCTGTCGCACCAATTGGGAGAAAAACAGAGATGTATAAAGAACATACAGTAAAAACTAGCTTCAGATGACAGAGAACCTTATAAAGTAAGTAATACTTCTATAACTAAAGCACTATAACAGAGAATGAGTATTCTTTTAAAGAAATACTTCCATAAAAAAAACACTATAGCAGAGAATATAGCAGAGAATGAGTATTCTTTTAAAGTAATACTTCTATTACTAAAGCACTATAACAGAGAATGAGTATTCTTTTAAAGTAATACTTCTATTACTAAAGCACTATAACAGAGAATGAGTATTCTTTTAAAGAAAGTAATACTTCCAAAACAATCCTAATAAGTATTCCTAATACGAATATGTTTTGCACTGCTGAATTACAGTAGGGCTACATACAGTATATCTCTCCTAACTTGAGATACATGTGCAGTTTGTATTACTGCTTATGTTGAGAATACTACTAAGACGTTGTGTGGCCTGTGTATCAAGGTTTACAGATATTAAAATGGTGCATTAATGCTTTCAGTCGCTTTAATAAACACATCTGCTAAATTTTTGTTCTTGAAGTTATGTGGCCAGTACATGAAGTCCGGCTTCAGCCTTACAGTAAGCTGCTGGTCCAACAGTCCTTTGTTACCTTTGAGGGGGTTACTCCCTCCTCGCTGGATGATCAGCAAATGGCAAGGCGGGGCTTCTTTGGTGCATTTGTTGTGGCACTTCAGCCTAGTGAAAAAACAGAATGATATACACCCTGAAACCAGGGTCTTGTCTGAAATGACACCCTTTTCCCTATATAGTGCACTACTTCTGATCAAAAATAGTGCACTATATAGGGAATAGGGTGCTACTTCAGACATAACCCCTGACATCACTGAATCTCTGCAATTCATTTTCAAAACAGTTCAAATAAAAAGATTCTTGAAGGTTTAATAGTCTGGGTCATTAAGGAAATTAAAAGCTGTCCTTGTGTCAAAGACGTCTCATTCGGCCGATTGAGAAATTGGTTCACTTAGTTTGAGTAATCTGTTTAAAATGATAATGGTAATTGCTGTTCAGTTTCTTTTCAGAGACGTTTCAAAGTATGACGTGACAAACGATCTTTCCAGAATTCTAATAAGAATGTGGATTAACACATATGGATGACAAAAAATGACCCATAACCAACCAGCATAATGACTGATGTAGATTTGTTTTTTACTTCACTAAGCAAAATCTGGACCCGTACAAATCAGCGGGACTAGATAATCTGGACCCTCTCTTTTTAAAAATATCTGCTGCCATTGTTGCAACTCCTATTACCAGTCTGCTCAACCTCTCTTTGGTGTCGTCCGAGATCCCAAAAGATTGGAAAGCCGCGGTCATCCCTCTCTTCAAAGGGGGTGACACCCTAGACCCAAATTGCTATAGACCTATATCAATCCTGCCCTGCCTCTGTAAAGTCTTTGAAAGCCTAGTTAATAAACAGATCATTAACCACTTCGAATTCCACCGTACCTTCTCCGCTGTGCAATCCGGTTTCCAAGCTGGTCACGGGTGCACCTCAGCCACGCTCAAGGTACTAAACGATATCATAACCGCCATCGATAAGAGACATTACTGTGCAGCCGTATTCATTGACCTGGCCAAGGCTTTCGACTCTGTCAATCACCACATCCTTATCGGCAGACTCAACAGCCTTGGTTTTCTAATGATTGCCTCACCTGGTTCACCAACTACTTTGCCGACAGAGTTCAGTGTGTTAAATCGGAGGGCCTGTTGTCCGGACCTCTGGCAGTCTCTATGGGGGTGCCACAGGGTTAAATTATTGGGCCGACTCTCTTCTCTGTATACATCAATTATGTCGCTCTTGCTGCTGGTGATTCTCTGATCCACCTCTATGCAGACGACACCATTCTGTATACTTCTGGCCCATCTTTGGACACTGTGTTAACTAACCTCCAAACGAGCTTCAATGCCATACAACACTCCTTCCGTGGCCTCCAACTACTCTTAAATGCTAGTAAAACCAAATGCATGCTTTTCAACCTGGTAACCATAGCAGCACCCACCCGTAGCACTCGCTCCAGCAGGTATATCTCACTGGTCACCCCCAAAGCCAATTCCTCTTTTGACCGCCTTTCCTTCCAGTTCTCTGCTGCCAATGACTGGAACGAACTACAACATTTTTTGAAACTGGAGACACTTATCTCCCTCACTAGTTTCAAGCACCAGCTGTCAGAGCAGCTCACATATCACTGCACCTGTACATAGCCCAACCAACTACCTCACCCCCTACCGTAGTCATTTATTTATCTTGCTCCTTTGCACCCCAGTATTTTTACTTTGCACATTCATCTACTGCACATTTACCATTCCAGTGTTAAATTGCTATACTGTAGTTACTTTGCCACCATGGCCTATTTATTGCCTTATGTTCCTTATCCTATCTCATTTGCACACATTGTATATAGATTTGTTTTTTTCCCTACTGTATTATTGACTGAGTGTTTGTTTACTCTAATGTGTAACTATGTGTTGTTGTATGTGTTGAACTGCTTTGCTTTATCTTGGCCAGGTCGCAGTTGTAAATGAGAACTTGTTCTCAACTTGCCTACCTGGTTAAATAAAGGTGAAATTAATAAAAGTGATACCTCCTAGCCGCTGCAAACGTGGGCTAGGAAAGACCGGACAATCTCTTCAGAAAGACAGGGTACTACAACGTATCCGTTCTACCACACGATGACGATACTACAACGTATTCGTTCTAACACCAGAGACATCCGACAGAGGACAGGAAGATCTCTGTTGGGCAACACGGCCTTCCATCTATGACCAACCTATTGAGGCGCAGCTCAGAGTAAATATGTGTTGCATTTTTCTGTTCCAAATGGGCGGTTATTTAGAATGCATAAGATTTTGTATTTACGATAGCATAGCTTCATAAGGTCCTATAGAGACCAAATCCCTTTGTTCTCCAGTCTTCCCGCGCTTTCTTTCAAGCCAACCCCCTTTCTTTGTGTAACCAGCCGTCATATCGGTTCCGTCCACCAGGGACGTTCTTCATGTATGACATAATTAGTAATCAATGTATGATCCATCCTGTGTATATGTAATTCTGTGTGATTATTTAGGTATTTAGTAAATAAATAGATAAACCAAATTTTGTATTGCTGATTCAACTTGGTAGCCAGGTTTCGTGAAGAATTCTACGATGTTCAGATGAGACTGAATGAGGTCAGGATTAATAATTGACTGCTGTTGATGTAAAAGATTCCTAGGTCTTTAAGAGTTTATTCGGAAGATAACAGCTCTATAAACATTATTTCGTGGTGCCCTGACTTTCTAGTTAATTACATTTAAATGATTAGTTTAATCAGGTAATATTAATTACAGTGAAATTATTTTATAGAATAGCATGTCATATCACTTAATCCGGCATAGCCAAAGACACGACACCACGATCAATTCTAAGAAACATTTGATGCATGGCAATAATAATGTTTTCTCATGGTGTAGACATGCTTTTCATGAACACAAATAATTTTGTGAAGAAGGACCTACTTGCAGTTTTTACATTTGAGTCCAAACAACATTCCTTTTCCACACACTATGCATGTCTGAGACATCCAATACTTGGTGGAAAACCTGCAAGGACAAGAGAGAGAAAGAGAGAGAGAAAGAGAGAGAGAGCGAGCGAGAACGAGAGAGAGCGAGAACGAGAGAGAGCGAGAACAAGAGAAAGAGAGTGAGTTCAGATCACATAGACAAAACATCTCTTCTACCTGTTTCTCCATGCATAAATGAGTCCCCAATAAAAAGAAACAGCAGGTGTGCATCACTGCACAGAGGAAACATCACTGATTGCTTGTGACCTTTCAGAATGATTCCTATTCCCACGTGATGACAGGTGGCTTTTGTCATAGAACGCCTCATATTCGCAGGTTAACCTTTCCTTAACATAAGAAAGATGGACGCCTTTAGGCTTATTCTTCCCCTCCTTCTAAAGATTGTTGGGAGGGAGGGAGGGAGGGAGGTAGGGGAGAGAGACAGAGAGAGAGAGAAAGAGAGAAAGAGAGAATAAGAGAGAGAGAGACAATAAAGGCTATGTAAATATGTTTCTATGCCAATAAGAGAGAAAGAGAGAGAGAGACAGAGAGGGAGGGAGGGGAGAGACAGAGAGAGAGAGAGGGTGAGAGGGACAGAGAGAGAGAGACACAGGCGAGAGAGAGAGAGAGAGAGAGAGAGAGAGAGAGAGAGAGAGAGAGAGAGAGAGAGAGAGAGAGAGAGAGAGACAATAAAGGCTATGTAAACATGTTTATAAGCCAATAAGAGAGAGAGAGAGAGAGAGAGAGAGAGAGAGAGAGAGAGAGAGAGAGAGAGAGAGAGAGAGAGAGAGAGAGAGAGAGAGAGAGAGAGAGAGAGAGAGAGAGAGAGAGAGAGAGAGAGAGAGAGAGAGAGAGAGAGAGAGAGAGAGAGAGAGAGAGAGAGAGAGAGAGAGAGAGAGAGAGAGAGAGAGAGAGAGAGAGAGAGAGAGAGAGAGAGAGAGAGAGAGAGAGACAATAAAGGCTATGTAAACATGTTTCTATGCCAATAAAAGAGAGAGAGAGCGAGAGAGAGAGAGAGAGAGAGAGAGAGAGAGAGAGAGAGAGAGAGAGAGAGACAGAGAGAGAGACAGAGAGGGAGGGAGGGAGGAGGGAGGGAGAGGAGAGAGACACAGAGAGAGAGAGAGAGAGAGAGAGAGAGAGAGAGAGAGAGAGAGAGAGAGAGACAATAAAGGCTATGTAAACATGCCAATAAGAGAGAGAGAGAGCGAGAGAGAGAGAGAGAGAGAGAGAGTGGGTGAGAGAGAGAGAGAGAGAGAGAGAGAGAGAGAGAGAGAGAGAGAGAGAGAGAGAGAGAGAGAGAGAGAGAGAGAGAGAGAGAGAGAGAGAGAGAGAGAGAGAGAGAGAGAGAGAGAGAGAGAGAGAGAGAGAGAGAGAGACAAAGAAGGAGAGAAGAGAAGGTTCTCGTGGCCAATAGCGGTGGTGTATTGTTCAACTTGGAAATCCGTGGCATTTGGGAGTCATCAGGCGTTCAAATGTGGAATGAGCACAAAGATGACTTATGCCCCTTTAATTGGTCTGACATTCTGTTCGTCAGTTGTGGAGAAACAGACACATTAAGACACACTACACACATGCGCATGCATGCACACACCTTAATTCCTGAACACTCAAACCATCACACACACACACACACACACAGGTTACCTGTGTTTTATGGAGTTTCCCAGGTCTCTCTGGG
Source organism: Brachymystax lenok tsinlingensis (assembly GCA_030435695.1). Classification (NCBI taxonomy): domain Eukaryota; kingdom Metazoa; phylum Chordata; class Actinopteri; order Salmoniformes; family Salmonidae; genus Brachymystax; species Brachymystax lenok. Next base: position 11,053,522 of record CM059807.1, on the reverse strand, counting down.
GGATCTGTGGGGACCAGCGAGGCACTGAGAGAGTGTCTGTAGGAGGAGAGATATAAAGAGGGATGGATAAGAATGTAACGATGATTAGATATTGGACCAAACGTAGGGCTTGTTTCAGTCAAACATGCAGCTTTGTAGCCTAATACATGTGTCTTAATGTGTCTGGACAGTGGAGGGTAGGACTGGATATCAACACATGCCCTTAAATTGAATAGTTCCCTACTGAATACCACAGTACACTGATTGTGACTGGGCTACAGCAAACACTGATTTGTGGACTGCATGACATTTCGACGCATTAATAGATTAGTAAAAACTGGTCTGATCTGGCTTTGGTCTTTACTACAATCAATTATAATGACCTATTTTGACTAACAATTCCTGACATTCAAAAACCATAAAGTGACAAAAGTCTGATCTACGTCCGAATCATGAGATAAAATTATTCACTTCTGGATCTTTAGAGAAAACATTCAAGTTAATCTCTTTTCCAAATGTCCTTTTATCATCAGATCTCTTAACATGGCTGTTATAGAACCACACAGTAAATTAATAAACAAATGTTGTTAGAATTCTCAGATACATTCACGATTACAAACAATCTAAGTCTCAAGGTGACCGATACATGAAAAGTACAGGAACTTGGCTCCAAAGAACATTCTTCTGACACCACCGTTAGTACTGTATACTGCTCAGATATTCGGCATTACTACAGTATACTGCTCAGATATTCGACGTTACTACAGTATACTGCTCAGATATTCAGCGTTACTACAGTATATGACTCAGATATTCACCGTTACTACAGTATACTACTCAGATATACACTACAACATTCTATAACAGCCATGTTGGAACCCCATTAACATGACACTACAACATTCTATAACAGCCATGTTGGAGCCCCATTAACATGACACTACAACGTTCTATAACAGCCATGTTGGAGCTCCATTAGCATGACACAACAACATTCTATAGCAGCCATGTTGGAGCTCATTAACATGACACTACAACATTCTATAGCAGCCATGTTGGAGCCCCATTAACATGACACTACAACATTCTATAACAGCCATATTGGAGCCCCATTAGCATGTCACTACAACATTATATAGCAGCCATGTTGGAGCCCCATTAACATGATACTACAACATTCTATAACAGCCATGTTGGAACCCCATTAACATGACACTACAACATTCTATAACAGCCATGTTGGAGCCCCATTAACATGACACTACAACATTCTATAACAGCCATGTTGGAACCCCATTAACATGACACTACAACATTCTATAACAGCCATGTTGGAGCCCCATTAACATGACACTACAACGTTCTATAACAGCCATGTTGGAGCTCCATTAGCATGACACAACAACATTCTATAGCAGCCATGTTGGAGCTCATTAACATGACACTACAACATTCTATAGCAGCCATGTTGGAGCCCCATTAACATGACACTACAACATTCTATAACAGCCATGTCGGAGCCCCATTAGCATGACACTACAACATTATATAGCAGCCATGTTGGAGCCCCATTAACATGATACTACAACATTCTATAACAGCCATGTTGGAGCTCCATTAGCATGACACAACAACATTATATAGCAGCCATGTTAGAGCCCCATTAACATGACACTACAACATTATATAGCAGCCATGTTGGAGCTCCATTAACATGACACTACAACATTCTATAGCAGCCATGTTGGAGCTCCATTAACATGACACTACAACATTATATAACAGCCATGTTGGAGCCCCATTAACATGACACTACAACATTCTATAGCAGCCATGTTGGAGCCCCATTAACATGACACTACAACATTATATAGCAGCCATGTTGGAGCCCCATTAACATGACACTACAACATTCTATAGCAGCCATGTTGGAGCCCCATTAACATGACACTACAACATTCTATAACAGCCATGTCGGAGCCCCATTAACATGACACTACAACATTCTATAACAGCCATGTTGGAGCCCCATTAACATGATACTACAACATTCTATAGCAGCCATGTTGGAGCCCCATTAACATGACACTACAACATTATATAACAGCCATGTTGGAGCCCCATTAACATGATACTACAACATTCTATAGCAGCCATGTTGGAGCCCTATTAACATGACATGGGGAATATTTTAATAATTTTATGGTACTTAATGTCTAGAATTAGAACAGTAAAAAAAACAAATCTGAAAGTTTGCCCAACTCTAAATACATTGCTCTGGTGATTAGGGACAGAGCTTGTACCAGTAACCCAGTAATAACCTGATGAATTAAGGGTTTACTGTGTGACAGCACGCCACTGAAGTGGATATCAATGACTGATGATAGGACTGATTAACGTAGGTCCAGAAACACTGCATTTCCTAGTTCCTGTTGCACACACAAACACACCATCACTACACCTCCCCCTCCAGGAGTCTGTAACTCTGTGTCTCTGGTTCACAGTCCAATACGTCGCTAAATTACACTCAGTCAGCCTGATAATCTGATAGAGAAAGGGAAGTGACATCATCTGCTTATTGTTTAGTCTGTTTACACTAACAGCCTTGTAACCGCAACATCGAATGGTGTTGACATCTCTGGGCCTGACTTGATGAGTCTTTGCACATGTGTGCTACTCAAGCCAACACACACGTGCACACACACGCACACAGACACACATACACGTGCACACACTCTTGTACACACAGACACACACACACAGACGGATGTCAGAGTAACCCAAAGGCGCCAGACAACAGTGTCCTCCATCCCTTCTCTTTAATTTGGATAGACTCACAGCCTCCTTACCCCTCCACCACCACTCCCCCCCTCCCCCATCCCTCTCCCCACTCATGTCATCATCTAATGAGATGACAAACAGCCAAACACCAGGGAGAGAGGATACATAGACATGGCGGATATTACACCATAAAGAAGAACTAACATGTCTGCCTCTGTGATCACAGGCACCTACAGCAGGCGATGGTATCTTTATGTGTGGAAACCAACTGGAATGGGAGAAGGGTCAAAAAGACAGGGCTGAATGATATGAAACACAATAACAAGTTTGAATAATGATATGAATCTATTTTGCTTTAATAAAACTACTCCATGTGTATTCTAAGTAGCAGAAGATGGCAAAGAGCGGTGGTGAAATGTAACTGTAATTTCCACGGTGTGAAACAAACTCCTCCGTTCGACTCGAGACAAAGAGCCTTGTTGCCAGCACTGTTTCCATGACAACCATTCGACGCGTGGGTATGACCTTTTCTACAGAATTTTGTTTTGATGTCATCTTTGACGAGGAGAACACCCCTCCCTCTTCTCACCTATCACCGAGTGCCCTAGAATTTTCTGTTGTACACATCATGGTGATGGTCATTAAAAACAACATGTTCGAAAATACATATTATCTTCCACAAATGGGCCAAAGCCCCTCAGACCTAGCCTGGTCCCAGATCTGTTTGTGCTGTCTTCCCACCTCATATGGCAGGTAGCCTAGCGGTTAAGTGTTGTGCCAGTAACCGAAAGGTCACTGGTTTGAATCCATAAGCCGGCAAGGTGAATGTTAACTCTTAACTCACTGAACTCTAATTGCTCTGGAAAATAGTGTGTCTGCTAAATGACGTGAAACATATCTGGGACCAGAACTACCTCAGGCAGTGAATGTCGGTCCTAGTCATTATACTGTTTATGTGGGGAGCAGATGTGTTCATTAGAAGTGGTGGTCAAATTATAATGGCAGTGTTTTTGTTTACCTGGCAGAGGTGGTAAAATGATCCTTGTGGTGTCTGTGTTTAGCTGGAAGCGGTGGTAAAATGAGCCTGGTGGTGTCTGTGTTTACCTGGCAGCAGTAAAATGAGCCTGGTGGTGTCTGTGTTTAGCGGGCAGCAGTGATAAAATGAGCCTGGTGGTGTCTGTGTTTACCTGGCAGCAGTGGTAAAATGAGCCTGGCGGTGTTCGCCTGGCAGCAGTGTTAAAATGAGCCTGGTGGTGTCTGTGTCAACCTGGCAGCAGTTAAATGAGCCTGGTGGTGTCTGTGTTTAGCTGGCAGCAGTAAAATCTGCCTGGTGGTGTCTGTGTTTACCTGGAAACAGCAGTAAAATGAGCCTGGCGGTGTTCGCCTGGCAGCAGTGTTAAAATGAGCCTGGTGGTGTCTGTGTTTAGCTGGCAGCAGTAAAAGTAGCATGGTGGTGTCTGTGTTTACCTGGCAACAGTGGTAAAATGAGCCTGGTGGTGTCCTTGTTAAGCTGGCAGCAGTAAAATGAGCCTGGTGGTGTCTGTGTTTCCTTGCAACAGTGGTAAAATGAGCCTAGTGTTGTCCTTGTTTAGCTGGCAGCAGTAAAATGAGCCTGGTGGTGTCTATGTTTAGCTGGCAGCAGTAAAATTAGCCTGGTGGTGTCTGTGTTTACCTGGCAACAGTGGTAAAATGAGCCTGGCGGTGTTTAGCTGGCAGCAGTAAAATGAGCCTGGTGGTGTCGGTTGTCACTTGGCAGCAGTGGTAAAATGAGCCTGCTGGTGTCTGTGTTTAGCTGGCAGCAGTAAAATTAGCCTGGTGGTGTCTCTGTTTAGCTGGCAGCAGTAAAATGAGCATGGTGGTGTCTGTTGTCACCTGGCAGCAGTGGTAAAATGAGCCAGCTGGTGTCTGTGTTTAGCTGGCAGCAGTAAAAGTAGCCTGGTGGTGTCTGTGTTTACCTGACAACAGTGGTAAAATGAACCTGGTGGTGTCTGTGTTTACCTGGCAGTAGTGGTAATATGAGCCTGATGGTGTCTGTGTTTACCTGGCAGTAGTGGTAATATGAGCCTGGTGGTGTCTGTGTTTAGCTGGAAACAGCAGTAAAATGAGCCTGGCGGTGTCTGTTGTCACCTGGCAGCAGTGGTAAAATGAGCCTGGTGGTGTCTGTGTTTAGCTGGCAGAAGTAAAAGTAGCCTGGTGGTGTCTGTGTTTAGCTGGCAGCAATAAAATGAGCCTGGTGGTGTCTGTGTTTAGCTGGCAACAGTAAAAGTAGCCTGGTGGTGTCTGTGTTTACCTGGCAACAGTGGTAAAATGAGCCTGGTGGTGTCTGTGTTTACCTGGCAGCAGTAAAATGAGCCTGGTGGTGTCTGTGTTTAGCGGGCAGCAGTGATAAAATGAGCCTGGTGGTGTCTGTGTTTACCTGGCAGCAGTGGTAAAATGAGCCTGGCGGTGTTTAGCTGGCAGCAGTAAAATGAGCCTGGTGGTGTCGGTTGTCACTTGGCAGCAGTGGTAAAATGAGCCTGCTGGTGTCTGTGTTTAGCTGGCAGCAGTAAAATTAGCCTGGTGGTGTCTGTGTTTACCTGGCAGCAGTGGTAAAATGAGCCTGGCGGTGTTCGCCTGGCAGCAGTGTTAAAATGAGCCTGGTGGTGTCTGTGTCAACCTGGCAGCAGTTAAATGAGCCTGGTGGTGTCTGTGTTTAGCTGGCAGCAGTAAAATCTGCCTGGTGGTGTCTGTGTTTACCTGGAAACAGCAGTAAAATGAGCCTGGCGGTGTTCGCCTGGCAGCAGTGTTAAAATGAGCCTGGTGGTGTCTGTGTTTAGCTGGCAGCAGTAAAAGTAGCATGGTGGTGTCTGTGTTTACCTGGCAACAGTGGTAAAATGAGCCTGGTGGTGTCCTTGTTAAGCTGGCAGCAGTAAAATGAGCCTGGTGGTGTCTGTGTTTCCTTGCAACAGTGGTAAAATGAGCCTAGTGTTGTCCTTGTTTAGCTGGCAGCAGTAAAATGAGCCTGGTGGTGTCTATGTTTAGCTGGCAGCAGTAAAATTAGCCTGGTGGTGTCTGTGTTTACCTGGCAACAGTGGTAAAATGAGCCTGGCGGTGTTTAGCTGGCAGCAGTAAAATGAGCCTGGTGGTGTCGGTTGTCACTTGGCAGCAGTGGTAAAATGAGCCTGCTGGTGTCTGTGTTTAGCTGGCAGCAGTAAAAGTAGCCTGGTGGTGTCTGTGTTTACCTGACAACAGTGGTAAAATGAACCTGGTGGTGTCTGTGTTTACCTGGCAGTAGTGGTAATATGAGCCTGATGGTGTCTGTGTTTACCTGGCAGTAGTGGTAATATGAGCCTGGTGGTGTCTGTGTTTAGCTGGAAACAGCAGTAAAATGAGCCTGGCGGTGTCTGTTGTCACCTGGCAGCAGTGGTAAAATGAGCCTGGTGGTGTCTGTGTTTAGCTGGCAGAAGTAAAAGTAGCCTGGTGGTGTCTGTGTTTAGCTGGCAGCAATAAAATGAGCCTGGTGGTGTCTGTGTTTAGCTGGCAACAGTAAAAGTAGCCTGGTGGTGTCTGTGTTTACCTGGCAACAGTGGTAAAATGAGCCTGGTGGTGTCTGTGTTTACCTGGCAGCAGTAAAATGAGCCTGGTGGTGTCTGTGTTTAGCGGGCAGCAGTGATAAAATGAGCCTGGTGGTGTCTGTGTTTACCTGGCAGCAGTGGTAAAATGAGCCTGGCGGTGTTAAGCCTGGCAGCAGTGTTAAAATGAGCCTGGTGGTGTCTGTGTCAACCTGGCAGCAGTTAAATGAGCCTGGTGGTGTCTGTGTTTAGCTGGCAGCAGTAAAATCTGCCTGGTGGTGTCTGTGTTTACCTGGAAACAGCAGTAAAATGAGCCTGGCGGTGTTAGCCTGGCAGCAGTGTTAAAATGAGCCTGGTGGTGTCTGTGTTTAGCTGGCAGCAGTAAAAGTAGCATGGTGGTGTCTGTGTTTACCTGGCAACAGTGGTAAAATGAGCCTGGTGGTGTCCTTGTTAAGCTGGCAGCAGTAAAATGAGCCTGGTGGTGTCTGTGTTTCCTTGCAACAGTGGTAAAATGAGCCTAGTGTTGTCCTTGTTTAGCTGGCAGCAGTAAAATGAGCCTGGTGGTGTCTATGTTTAGCTGGCAGCAGTAAAATTAGCCTGGTGGTGTCTGTGTTTACCTGGCAACAGTGGTAAAATGAGCCTGGCGGTGTTTAGCTGGCAGCAGTAAAATGAGCCTGGTGGTGTCGGTTGTCACTTGGCAGCAGTGGTAAAATGAGCCTGCTGGTGTCTGTGTTTAGCTGGCAGCAGTAAAATTAGCCTGGTGGTGTCTGTGTTTAGCTGGCAGCAGTAAAATGAGCATGGTGGTGTCTGTTGTCACCTGGCAGCAGTGGTAAAATGAGCCTGCTGGTGTCTGTGTTTAGCTGGCAGCAGTAAAGTAGCCTGGTGGTGTCTGTGTTTACCTGACAACAGTGGTAAAATGAACCTGGTGGTGTCTGTGTTTACCTGGCAGTAGTGGTAATATGAGCCTGATGGTGTCTGTGTTTACCTGGCAGTAGTGGTAATATGAGCCTGGTGGTGTCTGTGTTTAGCTGGAAACAGCAGTAAAATGAGCCTGGCGGTGTCTGTTGTCACCTGGCAGCAGTGGTAAAATGAGCCTGGTGGTGTCTGTGTTTAGCTGGCAGAAGTAAAAGTAGCCTGGTGGTGTCTGTGTTTAGCTGGCAGCAATAAAATGAGCCTGGTGGTGTCTGTGTTTAGCTGGCAACAGTAAAAGTAGCCTGGTGGTGTCTGTGTTTACCTGGCAACAGTGGTAAAATGAGCCTGGTGGTGTCTGTGTTTACCTGGCAGCAGTAAAATGAGCCTGGTGGTGTCTGTGTTTAGCGGGCAGCAGTGATAAAATGAGCCTGGTGGTGTCTGTGTTTACCTGGCAGCAGTGGTAAAATGAGCCTGGCGGTGTTCGCCTGGCAGCAGTGTTAAAATGAGCCTGGTGGTGTCTGTGTCAACCTGGCAGCAGTTAAATGAGCCTGGTGGTGTCTGTGTTTAGCTGGCAGCAGTAAAATCTGCCTGGTGGTGTCTGTGTTTACCTGGAAACAGCAGTAAAATGAGCCTGGCGGTGTTCGCCTGGCAGCAGTGTTAAAATGAGCCTGGTGGTGTCTGTGTTTAGCTGGCAGCAGTAAAAGTAGCATGGTGGTGTCTGTGTTTACCTGGCAACAGTGGTAAAATGAGCCTGGTGGTGTCCTTGTTAAGCTGGCAGCAGTAAAATGAGCCTGGTGGTGTCTGTGTTTCCTTGCAACAGTGGTAAAATGAGCCTAGTGTTGTCCTTGTTTAGCTGGCAGCAGTAAAATGAGCCTGGTGGTGTCTATGTTTAGCTGGCAGCAGTAAAATTAGCCTGGTGGTGTCTGTGTTTACCTGGCAACAGTGGTAAAATGAGCCTGGCGGTGTTTAGCTGGCAGCAGTAAAATGAGCCTGGTGGTGTCGGTTGTCACTTGGCAGCAGTGGTAAAATGAGCCTGCTGGTGTCTGTGTTTAGCTGGCAGCAGTAAAATTAGCCTGGTGGTGTCTGTGTTTAGCTGGCAGCAGTAAAATGAGCATGGTGGTGTCTGTTGTCACCTGGCAGCAGTGGTAAAATGAGCCTGCTGGTGTCTGTGTTTAGCTGGCAGCAGTAAAAGTAGCCTGGTGGTGTCTGTGTTTACCTGACAACAGTGGTAAAATGAACCTGGTGGTGTCTGTGTTTACCTGGCAGTAGTGGTAATATGAGCCTGATGGTGTCTGTGTTTACCTGGCAGTAGTGGTAATATGAGCCTGGTGGTGTCTGTGTTTAGCTGGAAACAGCAGTAAAATGAGCCTGGCGGTGTCTGTTGTCACCTGGCAGCAGTGGTAAAATGAGCCTGGTGGTGTCTGTGTTTAGCTGGCAGAAGTAAAAGTAGCCTGGTGGTGTCTGTGTTTAGCTGGCAGCAATAAAATGAGCCTGGTGGTGTCTGTGTTTAGCTGGCAACAGTAAAGTAGCCTGGTGGTGTCTGTGTTTACCTGGCAACAGTGGTAAAATGAGCCTGGTGGTGTCTGTGTTTACCTGGCAGCAGTAAAATGAGCCTGGTGGTGTCTGTGTTTAGCGGGCAGCAGTGATAAAATGAGCCTGGTGGTGTCTGTGTTTACCTGGCAGCAGTGGTAAAATGAGCCTGGCGGTGTTCGCCTGGCAGCAGTGTTAAAATGAGCCTGGTGGTGTCTGTGTCAACCTGGCAGCAGTTAAATGAGCCTGGTGGTGTCTGTGTTTAGCTGGCAGCAGTAAAATCTGCCTGGTGGTGTCTGTGTTTACCTGGAAACAGCAGTAAAATGAGCCTGGCGGTGTTCGCCTGGCAGCAGTGTTAAAATGAGCCTGGTGGTGTCTGTGTTTAGCTGGCAGCAGTAAAAGTAGCATGGTGGTGTCTGTGTTTACCTGGCAACAGTGGTAAAATGAGCCTGGTGGTGTCCTTGTTAAGCTGGCAGCAGTAAAATGAGCCTGGTGGTGTCTGTGTTTCCTTGCAACAGTGGTAAAATGAGCCTAGTGTTGTCCTTGTTTAGCTGGCAGCAGTAAAATGAGCCTGGTGGTGTCTATGTTTAGCTGGCAGCAGTAAAATTAGCCTGGTGGTGTCTGTGTTTACCTGGCAACAGTGGTAAAATGAGCCTGGCGGTGTTTAGCTGGCAGCAGTAAAATGAGCCTGGTGGTGTCGGTTGTCACTTGGCAGCAGTGGTAAAATGAGCCTGCTGGTGTCTGTGTTTAGCTGGCAGCAGTAAAATTAGCCTGGTGGTGTCTGTGTTTAGCTGGCAGCAGTAAAATGAGCATGGTGGTGTCTGTTGTCACCTGGCAGCAGTGGTAAAATGAGCCTGCTGGTGTCTGTGTTTAGCTGGCAGCAGTAAAAGTAGCCTGGTGGTGTCTGTGTTTACCTGACAACAGTGGTAAAATGAACCTGGTGGTGTCTGTGTTTACCTGGCAGTAGTGGTAATATGAGCCTGATGGTGTCTGTGTTTACCTGGCAGTAGTGGTAATATGAGCCTGGTGGTGTCTGTGTTTAGCTGGAAACAGCAGTAAAATGAGCCTGGCGGTGTCTGTTGTCACCTGGCAGCAGTGGTAAAATGAGCCTGGTGGTGTCTGTGTTTAGCTGGCAGAAGTAAAAGTAGCCTGGTGGTGTCTGTGTTTAGCTGGCAGCAATAAAATGAGCCTGGTGGTGTCTGTGTTTAGCTGGCAACAGTAAAAGTAGCCTGGTGGTGTCTGTGTTTACCTGGCAACAGTGGTAAAATGAGCCTGGTGGTGTCTGTGTTTACCTGGCAGCAGTAAAATGAGCCTGGTGGTGTCTGTGTTTAGCGGGCAGCAGTGATAAAATGAGCCTGGTGGTGTCTGTGTTTACCTGGCAGCAGTGGTAAAATGAGCCTGGCGGTGTTCGCCTGGCAGCAGTGTTAAAATGAGCCTGGTGGTGTCTGTGTCAACCTGGCAGCAGTTAAATGAGCCTGGTGGTGTCTGTGTTTAGCTGGCAGCAGTAAAATCTGCCTGGTGGTGTCTGTGTTTACCTGGAAACAGCAGTAAAATGAGCCTGGCGGTGTTCGCCTGGCAGCAGTGTTAAAATGAGCCTGGTGGTGTCTGTGTTTAGCTGGCAGCAGTAAAAGTAGCATGGTGGTGTCTGTGTTTACCTGGCAACAGTGGTAAAATGAGCCTGGTGGTGTCCTTGTTAAGCTGGCAGCAGTAAAATGAGCCTGGTGGTGTCTGTGTTTCCTTGCAACAGTGGTAAAATGAGCCTAGTGTTGTCCTTGTTTAGCTGGCAGCAGTAAAATGAGCCTGGTGGTGTCTATGTTTAGCTGGCAGCAGTAAAATTAGCCTGGTGGTGTCTGTGTTTACCTGGCAACAGTGGTAAAATGAGCCTGGCGGTGTTTAGCTGGCAGCAGTAAAATGAGCCTGGTGGTGTCGGTTGTCACTTGGCAGCAGTGGTAAAATGAGCCTGCTGGTGTCTGTGTTTAGCTGGCAGCAGTAAAATTAGCCTGGTGGTGTCTGTGTTTAGCTGGCAGCAGTAAAATGAGCATGGTGGTGTCTGTTGTCACCTGGCAGCAGTGGTAAAATGAGCCTGCTGGTGTCTGTGTTTAGCTGGCAGCAGTAAAGTAGCCTGGTGGTGTCTGTGTTTACCTGACAACAGTGGTAAAATGAACCTGGTGGTGTCTGTGTTTACCTGGCAGTAGTGGTAATATGAGCCTGATGGTGTCTGTGTTTACCTGGCAGTAGTGGTAATATGAGCCTGGTGGTGTCTGTGTTTAGCTGGAAACAGCAGTAAAATGAGCCTGGCGGTGTCTGTTGTCACCTGGCAGCAGTGGTAAAATGAGCCTGGTGGTGTCTGTGTTTAGCTGGCAGAAGTAAAAGTAGCCTGGTGGTGTCTGTGTTTAGCTGGCAGCAATAAAATGAGCCTGGTGGTGTCTGTGTTTAGCTGGCAACAGTAAAAGTAGCCTGGTGGTGTCTGTGTTTACCTGGCAACAGTGGTAAAATGAGCCTGGTGGTGTCTGTGTTTACCTGGCAGCAGTAAAATGAGCCTGGTGGTGTCTGTGTTTAGCGGGCAGCAGTGATAAAATGAGCCTGGTGGTGTCTGTGTTTACCTGGCAGCAGTGGTAAAATGAGCCTGGCGGTGTTTAAGCCTGGCAGCAGTGTTAAAATGAGCCTGGTGGTGTCTGTGTCAACCTGGCAGCAGTTAAATGAGCCTGGTGGTGTCTGTGTTTAGCTGGCAGCAGTAAAATCTGCCTGGTGGTGTCTGTGTTTACCTGGAAACAGCAGTAAAATGAGCCTGGCGGTGTTCGCCTGGCAGCAGTGTTAAAATGAGCCTGGTGGTGTCTGTGTTTAGCTGGCAGCAGTAAAAGTAGCATGGTGGTGTCTGTGTTTACCTGGCAACAGTGGTAAAATGAGCCTGGTGGTGTCCTTGTTAAGCTGGCAGCAGTAAAATGAGCCTGGTGGTGTCTGTGTTTCCTTGCAACAGTGGTAAAATGAGCCTAGTGTTGTCCTTGTTTAGCTGGCAGCAGTAAAATGAGCCTGGTGGTGTCTATGTTTAGCTGGCAGCAGTAAAATTAGCCTGGTGGTGTCTGTGTTTACCTGGCAACAGTGGTAAAATGAGCCTGGCGGTGTTTAGCTGGCAGCAGTAAAATGAGCCTGGTGGTGTCGGTTGTCACTTGGCAGCAGTGGTAAAATGAGCCTGCTGGTGTCTGTGTTTAGCTGGCAGCAGTAAAATTAGCCTGGTGGTGTCTGTGTTTAGCTGGCAGCAGTAAAATGAGCATGGTGGTGTCTGTTGTCACCTGGCAGCAGTGGTAAAATGAGCCTGCTGGTGTCTGTGTTTAGCTGGCAGCAGTAAAGTAGCCTGGTGGTGTCTGTGTTTACCTGACAACAGTGGTAAAATGAACCTGGTGGTGTCTGTGTTTACCTGGCAGTAGTGGTAATATGAGCCTGATGGTGTCTGTGTTTACCTGGCAGTAGTGGTAATATGAGCCTGGTGGTGTCTGTGTTTAGCTGGAAACAGCAGTAAAATGAGCCTGGCGGTGTCTGTTGTCACCTGGCAGCAGTGGTAAAATGAGCCTGGTGGTGTCTGTGTTTAGCTGGCAGAAGTAAAAGTAGCCTGGTGGTGTCTGTGTTTAGCTGGCAGCAATAAAATGAGCCTGGTGGTGTCTGTGTTTAGCTGGCAACAGTAAAAGTAGCCTGGTGGTGTCTGTGTTTACCTGGCAACAGTGGTAAAATGAGCCTGGTGGTGTCTGTGTTTAGCTGGCAGCAGTAAAATGAGCCTAGAGGTATCTATGTTTACCTGGCAGCAGGCTCTTTAGGGTGAAATGAACCTGGTGGTGTCTGTGATTACCTGGCAGCAGACTCTCTAGGCCCAGCAGGTGTTGGTGTGTTAGGAGCAGCCTCCCAACTGGACACACAAAACCTGTCTCCCTGCAGGCACCCCTTCAATCAGTCCAACCAAAACAAACGTCAAATCTCTAAGCTTCATGAAGAGACAGATAATACAGCCGCCCTGAAACATGGTTCTAATTTTTGTATCAAGGCAAACTGTTTTAGAATACTGAAATCTATTACATTCCGATGCAGTGCAAAACTGTCTGACATGCAACAGATTTCAACTGCCACTGTAAAAAGATGTGATATATAACATTCAATGTTGTATTATGAATAAAGGCAAGGACAGCATCAATTCAGCCTCCATTCTGACTCATTCTGAGCAGGCCCCAGTTGGCCAGCTACCTTCATGGGGTCCTTGCTCTTTGATACAGATATCAGAGCCAGTAGCTTGGTTCTTGTGCTGAGCAGATCCCTAGCAGATACTTTACGGCACAACGTGCTCAATAAAACTGCGGCAGCATTCTGGACATCTATCTTTCCTTCCGGACCCCAAGCAGACCCATTAACAGACTGACGACACCCACCAGGCCTGCTCCGTGCTGCTATGAGCCGTACTGGGACCACAGGGGGAGGCTAAGCAGACACATAAAAGCATTAGGGATGCAGCCACTTAATATGAATAACTGCCTTAGACAGGCAATTGTCTTAATCTCTAATGTCTTTGTCAGAGCCACTGTAAGATAATGAGCCAGACTGGAGGTTTCTCACTGCCTGTACCAGGGATAGTCCTCTGGCCCCCAAGCCATGTTGGTTGTTCTAGAGTGGGTGGAGGACCAAGCCCTGTTGGTTGTTCTAGAGTGGGTGGAGGACCAAGCCCTGTTGGTTGTTCTAGAGTGGGTGGAGGGCCAA